>CM054812.1:1169249-1236039 GCA_028984105.1 Lavandula angustifolia
ATATACATCAGCTAATCCTAACGACACACTAATCTACTGATATCAGCTAGGTTTTGGGATCTTCAATTCCATAGTACTACTATGATTTCCCCCAATTTTCTTTTAACCGAACAACAGCTGAGTATCATCTACTGACTCATATCCAACAAATTATAGTATGCTTAATTTCTCGATTCAGATTTTCGGTGAGTGAGAAACAGTGGCTCGAAGTTTGGAGGACAAAATTAATATGTTACCTAAAGTGGAGAAATTTACCTTATTCAGGTTTTGAATATTTATTATATTAATCAATGTGAGACATTGATTAATGTGTAATTTTTGTGGTATTTAAGTCTCTACCACTTAAAGGGGATAAGAAAGTGACATGTGGTGGGCTTGGACCACTCATATTCTTGTGCGCGAGCACATCAAGCATTTTCTACTCTCTATATCTTCGCTCTAGTTGTCCAGCAGTTCCTGTCCTCGCCGGAAGTCCAGTTCGTCGGAACTCGTAATTCTGCGGTGTTGCATACCTCGAGGTCATTTTATTTTTGGGGATGATATGTCGGAAACCAAAGAGCACTACCGTGGCGTATTTTGTCTTGCAGAAAAAGGTCTTTTCTCGACTCGACGAACTACTATTTTAAACATTGTTTTTCAGTTTTCATTTTTTCGACTCACAGTTTCTTCGAATGTAATAGCAGCTTATGTATTCAACAAAAATAAGTTATACATAAACCTAAACTATAAACCAATCAATTCTTTCTTCTACAATGATGTCCTAAATCGATTTTAATCATGTAATATTATAAAATATTCATTTTTGGTGTTTTTGTCGGAGTCTGTGATACACTCTTCATTTTCCATCACCGGACATATTTTCGGCTACTTGTACGTGTGAAACAAAATCTAAGAAAAAAATATTTTTGGTCATGTAATATTGATTAGTAATTGATTTTGGTCATGTAACGTAACATTAATTTATTTTTCGGTTTTGTAATGTGACATGTTTTCTTTACAAGACCAAATCATTTAAAAAATGATATTATATGACCAAAACCGATTGCTAGCCAACATTTCAGTATGATTTTTTTTTTTTTTACATTTTGCTTCACAAAGGGAAGTGCTCAAAAATATACCCGCAGATGGAAAACGGAGTGTATTTCACTCTTCAAGATGAGTATCAAAATGTGTATTTTGTAAAATTGTAAGGTTAAAATTGGTTGGTTAACTGACTATCGTTGATTTGATTCCTATTTAATTTGTTTGTTATTATAATGAATGATGTTACTTGAATCATCACATTGACTATAGGTCGATTAATCATATGTTCTAGTAATAGTAGAATATATAATTTTCATGTTATTATTATATATAAAAGTAGTACGTAAACTTTAGACTCTAGACATCAAAATTGACTAAAATGGATAATTTTTACATACATTGATAAGAAGAATATTTTAGTCAACTATATAGACTAGAAAGACCAAAACATACTAACCACTACAAATTGTACATCGTATTATACGTATACGTCTACTCGTATACTCTCCTACCAAATGACTCCCTATTAACAAAACATTATCAAATATTCAACCACCTCAAATTTTCCTCATAATAAAAAATACTCGCTATTGATTAATAAATCCAACATGAGTTGCCGCCGTTTCTACCTATATATGCATCTAAGTGCCGTCTCATACGCCGTGAAGACGGCGCCATTAACGATAAACGCCCGCGTAACCGCCGTCCCCAAACCCCTCCACACAGCACGCTATACCCCTCCCGTCTAACGCTCGTCACGAAGCAATCGACAATGCCGGAATACGCCGAGCTGGTCTGCGCTTGGATCCTCGTCTTCACCACATCCAAAGGATAGCAGCAGATCCAGCTGGTGACGCCGGTCATCCCTCCGGCCACCACCATCGTCCGCATCGTCTCCTCCCCGCTTTTCCGGCAGCCTGGGTGCAGCTGCTCGCGCATGTAATCGTACGTCCAGAAGTAGACGCCGTGCGACGGCGCGTCTCTCATGACGGTGATGCCGAATCCGCGGTATATCCCTCGCAGACCTTGCGATCGGCAGATGCTCCTCGCGACGTCGAGTGGACCTTTGTGGATGCCGGCGGCGGCGGCGGTGTTGGTTTTGTTCTGTAACTATAGGCGGATTTTGAGTAATTCGACCGGGCTGAGGAGGAGGCTTTGGATCGCGCCGGTGCCGGTGTCGGCCTAGGGCGACGGCTCTGTAGGAAGGGGGATCGGTTGTGGCTCGACCGCCGTCGAATGCACGTGATAGAATTGCGTTGGTTTGGAAAGCAATTGCATTCTAGAGAGAGAATGCGAATGAGAAATCAAAATTCATATCCAGATCTATCAAATCGTAGATTGGATTGAAATGATTTTGAAGCGGTTAACCAAACTTTTGGTATACCTGGAAAGTAACAGAGGCCAAGGGAGCGAACATCCCTCGATAGAGACTGCACAATCCATCTTTGGCGACGGCGTGGCGGAGGATGGAGAAAGCAGATTCTCCAGCGGAATGCTGCTGGCGGATTCTCAGCGTATCGAGCGGATATCCGGCGAGAACGGCGGCGGTTCCGCCGATCCCTCCGGCGACAAATTCTCTCCCAAAATTGCTCGCAATAAATTCCCGCCAAAAATCCGTTTTACTCATGTTAAACAAAACCGCGATTCGGCTCTCTTTTTGTTTTTTTTCTTCTTCTTTTGATTAATGGAGGATTAATTTATGTGTAGATGGAAGATTTAGAGAGAGAATAAAGGTTTTTTTGAGGAGATTGAATGTATGTATTTGATTTGTGCAGAAATAAATGTTGTGTTTAGAAGAAGGAAACTGTTTATCCAGAATTGAAGCCCCACACATATTTGTAATGAACTATTATTGTATCAATATCATAGATCCACTAATTATTGAGTTATATTACGATCACTAATTATTGCTATTTTATTCTTTCTATTATTTTTTAATTAACTTAATACTCCCACCCTGCTATAATTCTCTTTCCTTTTTAAATTAACTTAATACTCTCACTTTCCTTTTTTAGATGTCTCATTTCCTAAAATAACAAATTATTATAAATATGTTATTTGAGGCTCATCCTCTTTATTCACGATCAACAATTCTCACATATTACCGTGCCAAAAAAATGATACAATAATTATGGAACGAAGTAAGTATATGTTTAATGCTTGGATTTGATAAATATAAATAATAATAATAAGGCAAAAACATGTTGCACATGCAACATATCCAATTACCCAATTTTGACCCGCTTTGACTCGTATTTGACCCGTTGACTAGCTTTGACCTGTGTTGCCCTCTCATGTCAGCATGACATCATTAATCCTTTTTTTATTTTTTTATTTATTTTTATTTATTTTTTATTATTTTTTTCCGCTTTATTTTAAGGACGGACATGTCAGTCTTTGCATACGGAAGTGTCAATCATAACAAACAAAAGTGTCAATCGCAACAAACAATTTTTTTCCCCTTTTTTTTAAAAGTTTTTTTCCATTTATTTTAAGGACGAACGTATCACTCTTTGCATACGAATGTGTCAATCGTAACAAACAAAAGTTTCAATCGTAACAAACAATTTTTTTTTTATTTTTTTCGATTTTTTTTGGTAAGGAAGGCGTGTCATTTGTAATGAATAAATGTGTCATTTGTTATTTATCCAAAGTGTCAATCATAATAAATAAAAGTGTCATTTGTATTTAAAAAAAAGTATCATTTATTAACTATTAGTTTTTTTAAAAAAAATGTCATATGTTTATTTAAAAAATGTCAATTTTCTATGGTGTTTGTGTCAATCATGGCAAAAGAATGTGTCAATCATGAGCAGAGTGTCTGTTTAAGCTATAATTCATAATAGAGAGCAGAGTGTCAATTGTATCTGTTGTGCGTGTCACTCATGATAAAAGAACGTGTCAATTATGAGCAAAGTGTTTGTTTAAACCATAATTCATAGTAGAGAGCAACAATGTCAATTGTATCTGTTGTACGTGTCACTCATGAAAAAAGAACGTGTCAATAATGAGCAGAGTGTCTAGTTATTAAGTCATAATTCACAGTAAGAGAGCAGAGTGTTAATTCTCCTTGTTGGGCGTGTCAATCATAATAAATAAAAGTGTCAATTGTCCCGAAGTAAAGACTCACATTCTCATAATGTTATGCTATATATTTGCTAAGGGGACTCAAAATTAACTTTCTCATGAAAACTCTTAAAAGTCGTTAGATCAGCCTAACCCACTGCAATCTCCAGAGGAAAAACAAAAGAATATCTTACTATAATACTCTAAATTTATACACCACAAAAACTATGATGTGTTTTTGTAATACGATGATATCCAACACAAATAATTAAGTTTGGAGTAAAGTTCAGCAAATCAGTAACTTAATCATACAACATGCATTATATCACAAAATCGAACCAGCAAAATACATCGTTGCAAAATTCTTACATATATGCCCTAAATTGTTCGTTGTCAGAACAAAAAACATTCGAACAACCAACAATCATACCTCTGTCGTTTGATTCAATTTTCAACAAGACAAATAGGCAAAATTAACAAATGAAAAAAGAAAAAAGAAAAAGAAAAGAGCGATTTTGATACCTCTGAGTTGCAATTGGAGTAGAAGATGATAGCGAGGAAACTAGGTTTTGGAATAAACTTGCGCACAATTGCAATCATCCGATCTTCTTACAAAATCACAAATATCAATTGTGTTCTGAAAAAAAATGATTTACCTGCAAAATTAAAATACCATAGCCAAAATTAGAGTTACTGGAAAAGGAAAATCATCTCCCCTTCAAATTTGTTTTTCGACGAGGTCGGTTTCCGGCGAGTCCTCATCGGAGAGAGCGAGGCGGAGGCGGAGACGAAGAGATCGGAGGCGGAGTGACGACGGCGGATACAAGGAGTACTGTGGAGAGAGAGAGAGAGGGGGAAGTGAGAAAGAGAGAGAGAAGAGAGAGAGGGAAGTGGAGAGAGGGAGAGAGAGAGAGAGGTGTGAGATGCAAAGAGAAAGAGAAAGAGAGAGAGAGAGAGAGAGAGAGAGAGAGGGGTGAAATGCAGAGAGAAAGAGAAAGAGAGGAGAGGGGTAGTGGGGAGGGGAGGAGACGGGGGGAAAGAAATAATTTTTTTTTTTAATAAAGTGAAAAATCGGATCAAACCCGATCAAACCGGGTCAAAATTGAAAATTGAATAATGTTGCATGTGTAATTTGATGCACATTAGTCCTTCTCTAATGATAATAACATACATCATAATCCGAACGGTCGGGGCTTCACCATCAAATGACACTTCGGATTTTAGAAGTGTGGTGTGACGTGAGCCAAAATTACCAATCGTGGATATATAAGGTGGCATGTGATTAGGATATGGTTGTTGTCATAATTTGATTTGTCCTACATAATCTATCATTTTTAAAGAAAATTCGTGAATGGCAAATTCGAGTGAATATTAGTAGAATTTAAACTACATGATATTTGATCATAAAATAATTTAATAATCAAGTCTACCACAATAAGATTAGTGGTAGAGCTTTTGTGTCAATCCTAAGGTTGGTTAATAAATATCATTCCTTATCACAATGAAAAGTTATTAAATTTTAGTGAGACGAGTGGCATTCAAAGTAAGTAGTCAAGCATAGATAGAGAAACATAAAGCTCATTCAGTTTGGCAATCTAAGGTGCACTGCAAGTAAAGAAGAAAGATAACAAAGAACACAGCCATTTTCAAAACTCGCTTCAAAGGAGATGTTGGCGTCAATTGCAACAGATATCGACACCGAGTATCAAATAACGCATCGAAAACATACTTTTCAATGACGAAGCATTTGCTGCAACTGAAGAACTTGATTTCTTTGCTCCGCCGGAAGCATATGGATCTGCTCCGGAGTCAGACTCATAACTTGCTGCAGTAACGCCTTTTCCAACTCAGGAGTCAACTGCATAATCACACAAATATTGGATCAAGAAATCTTATTCACTTGAAAGATCAGGATAAATTATAGAAAATGAAATACCCCTGCTGATGGTCGAGGAAGAAGGCTGCTGGGACCTGCCTGCCCGGAGAACGCTGGTTGTGGTACCGGAAGCTGACTCATCATATTTTCAGGTTGCTGGGACCCGCCCGGAATCCAATTGGATCTACCATCTGGTTGCTTGGAGTTTCCAGCTTGATTGAAATCCATACCTAAGTGAGGACTTCCTGCCTGAAAGCCATGAGCGAATGCGAGTTTTGTTATCGACCCAAACTGATAATATCATCATGTAGAAACGTGCAAATATTCAAACCCAATTGCAAATTCACATTTAGGAGAGCATGTACTCTTATTGCATGAATTCAATCAAATGCCGAGAAGCATTGCTCAAGTAAAACTTACATAATCCACAGATTGTTTATGGATCAGAAGAAAGTTCAATTATTATTGCTTATCATAAAACATATAAATAAAAGTCAAGATTGAAGGGGAGAGAAATCTAATTTGGCACTATAATTGGCCAGACCTTCCTGCCTTCACGCCATAATTATAAACTACACTCATCATTCCCATTGTAAGAATCAATGGATGGAGATGGGACTTGGAAGCTTCATATTCTTTGAGAGCGTTGGGGAATAATAGAACACATCATCGGATAAAAATGAAATTATGGAAGTAAACGAAGCACTCACTGGCCTAGTAATAAAAATGGCGGAATAATCACGTAGCATATGAACTGGAACAATCATTTTTGACCAAATTGAGTACATAACCTAGGCGACTTACAGCCACTTGGAAATAAGAAAGATTTATCCAGTAATTTACCCACTAGATTATACATACATCCCCATCAACATCACTTATTGAAAAAATATATAAGTGTAATTGAAAATTATGAACCTATATGGAATTGAGTCAGTTGCAGGACACACCTGATAAGATGATTGGGACAAAGGTTGATTTGGAATTGGCAACTGGCTCTGTGGATATGAAGGCCCCATACGAGAAGTAGGCCTTGAACCTGACTGAAATATCATAATGTCAAGATTTTCAAATGGTTGCAAGGTGAAAGAAATCAATGAGAGTGCCTACACACTACTCACATGAAATAAATGTTGCGAATGATGCATCTGAGGCCCACTAGGATGCTGAAAGCCCGAATTCGGTCCCATATGAGCTTGAGCCTGGTGAGGGAAGCCAGACATCGGTGATCTTTGTTGTGGTACCATAGGTGGTTGTAGCGGCGGTTGGAGGGGAAAATACTGGCTACCAGTATTAGGAAGAGGTTGTTGAGATTGTGTGGACAACGAAGGCATAGGGAGTCCATGAAGAGAGGGTGGCTGAGGAGCTGAATGCTGAGGCAGTTGAGCCAAACTAGGAACTTGAGAGGGTTGTGGTGTAGACATTGGCATTGACTGAGCCCCGAGATGTCCTTTAGGTTGCTGAATTGGTTGCAAGGGATGTGACGAAATGGATTTCGGTAGAGGATTCAGAGGAGGAAGAGGTTGGGAGGGAGAGTTTGACGCCATAGGTTGGTTAAGATGCTGTTTTCTTATCTGATTCTGAGCAATCTGGCCGGAAACCGGTACCTGCGCCTGAGTACTGGGCTGCTGATTTGACATAGATGAAGGCTGTGGATTCTGAGGGACTGAAGATGAAATGGCCGGTGACTAAACAAAGCCAAACTTGATTAGAGTAATTTAGGGACAAAAGAAGCAAGAAAGATATCAATGAGAGAAAAGAGCATAATGCTTGTGGGGACTGCACCATTCCGAGCATGATTTGTGCCTAATAAAATGATATAACAAAAAAAGAGTCAAAACTTATCTATTTTTTCCTTTACGAGCCATCAAAAGGAACTGGGGAACTAATAGCTTGAACAATAGCTGATGGCTCATGGAACTCCATCCAAGGAAACAGGAAATGTACATAAGTGAACAATCCATGGAACTCAGAGCAAGATATTATATAAATATATAATAAGCAGGAATAACAAGTTTGAAGTTTGTATACATAAAATGGTCTGCGGACCACTTGATTACCACAGCTGACTGTCAGCCTTTCACTTGTACTTGCTTCATTCATTTCAGCATATGTGGCGAACTTAATGAGAATCTCAGATTCCCCTCAATCAGTTTTTTTATGTCATTTGTGCATACAATCAAAATGATAGTAACATTTGACACAATTCTTCCTTATGTCAAAATTCTGACGTCAACAATCAATAATTACCAAACAGGTAATTTTTCACATGATATACTCAGACGCATCAACATTAAGCAAGCATGTGTAGAGATCTACATAATGATTACAATGACTGGATAGAAGATACCTGCAACTTGCATTAACATAAAACTTCATGCTGACCAAAAAAGGCCAAGAACAAATTAATATGCACTCATATCTCATGAACAAGGACAGAGCAAAGGGATCACCTTCTATTATTCAGTCAACCTTCTTATTGAAATCATAATTTGAATAAAATATATGTTTACGGTGTGTGATTAAATAAAAAACAGAAGAAATTATTCTACTTTACTTTACAATGTCACAGTTGATTTTATTAAGGCATAATATCCATATGTATTACCTAATTGAAGAACCCTGCTACATAATTACTACCCAAAGCATTAAAAGAACACCTCTTGCCCACCTACAACTAATTACCGAGCCGAACTGAACACCATAACTATGCAAGTCAAGACCATCTACCCTCTTTTTCTATTAACTCGACTGTATGAACATTAACTGTTGTTTTAACAATAAAATAAATATACGGAACTCGAGTTTTTCTAATTTCTCAAATAGCTTCAAAAACTAAAAAGAAACAATCTATTTATGAGTGTTTTGAATTTACAGGAACATCCTAACAAACAGAAAAACTCCTTCCAATGCCCCAATACAAATAAAAGGAAATGAAGCCCAACACAATAACACATCAGAGGAAACGGAAGGGAATATCTCACAGCATAAAAAGCCTAATCCAAATTAAAAGCAAATCAAACAAAAGATTATACGATGGAAACCCTAAAATTAAACATACCTGGAAAAGAGCTTTAGTCAAAGCTGGATTTTGGATAAGAATATGCCTCGCTTGTTGCTTGTTCTGCTCTATCAATGCCTGCAAGCACAAGATTTACATTTCTCAAAACACAATCTCCCAACTTCAAGTCTTAAACAAATAATTAGGGAATTCTCCGAACAAAAGCAATTGATAAATACGTCCCTCTGCCCGGGTACGAATAAACATTGTATAACAGATCAAATTAGGTACCTTCATCTGACACATGATGTCGTAGAGCTGTGTCTTAGACATCCCAGCGAGGCTCGGCGGAACCCCGTCGCCGGAAACTTGATTTCCCGCCATTCTTTTCTCCACAAATCCCAAACCCAATTTTTCCTTCCCGGAGCGAGAGAGCGTGATGGAAAATTACCCAATACTGATGTCAGGGCTTGTTTGGCTGAACAAATCTCAATTTCTATTGGTATAAAAATTTGAGTTTTACTACATTTCACAGAATTAAAGGAAAAACATATAGTACACCATGAGCCCAATCTATTTGTGTGGGCTTTTATGTAAAAAACCATTAAGGATTTATTACAGAACTCAAGGTATGGACGGGGAAGACAAAATTATATAGGAAAATATAAAATATGTATTGTAAATAATATTTACCGTATATAGATTGACTACACGTAAACCCTAAGAACCCATTAAACTCATCTTATGTTGGCCCAAGAGTCCATCTTTGCTTTCTATAAATAGAGGTCTCCACCCTCATAATAATATACACTTCAATTCATTCTCTCTATTATTCTCTACATTATTTTCTAGTTTATAACACGTTATCAGCACGAAGGAGCTCTCCAAAAAGAAAAGAAAAAAGAAGGTAATTTTTTTTTATGAAGTTGATTCCGCCGAAAGAAAAAAAAGGTATCAACCCATTTGTAAATAATATGAAAAGGGTTGATACTTTTTGTAACGCCCCGACCTCCACGAAGGATCACAGAGGTCGAGCCGCTACGGAGGAATATTATAAAATACATTTTCATACCCTTTCTTGACATTTTTGAAATATTTTTCTCTTTTAAAAGAAAACACTCCATTTAATGCAACTCACACACAGGAGATCAGATATTATGCGTTTAAATATGCACAGAAGCATAATGAGTTTCAAAACATATCAAAACACGTTTTCATACCATATTTTGAAAACTGATTAATAGATACGGAAGCGTATTAACTTTCGAAATATATAGCAAAACATAATTACCCATTTACAATACTAAGAATGCAAAATAATCATGGCAGAAACCCCCTCCTCAGCCCTTTCTCCGTCGCCCCTGCCACTCAACCTGAAAACATTTTGAAAACATTTGGGCTGAGTACTAGTGTACTCAGTGGGTAGAGCAGTTTGAAACACGTTTAAAAACAGTTTATCCATGCATGAGGTATGACTTAAAGGGTTTTAAAAGGAAACTGCTCCAAGCATACAAAAACATTTCAGTGCGCGCATACATGTCACATTTAACCGT
Source organism: Lavandula angustifolia (assembly GCA_028984105.1). Lineage (NCBI taxonomy): Eukaryota > Viridiplantae > Streptophyta > Magnoliopsida > Lamiales > Lamiaceae > Lavandula > Lavandula angustifolia. The sequence goes on from CM054812.1 coordinate 1,179,769, forward strand.
TACTCCTTACGGTGAGAACCCTGGCCCCTAGAATCATAGTTCAGGGGGTCTCACTTACTTACGTGGGAACCCTGGCCCCTAAAGTCGTAACTCAGGGGGTCCCACTTATTTTCCCGGGAACCCTGGCCCCTAAAGTCGTAACTCAGGGGGTCCCGTATCTTGGTTAGCACTTAGTGGGGATCAGTCCACTAGTAACTAACTACGTGTACACAATCATTGATTAATGTTTTAGATTAATCAATGATCTCGATCGATCTCAGGAGCATTAAACAGTATAAATGCACAAAAACTTTCATGGATAAACAATAATTTACAGAGCTCATTAACTCAAAATAACTTTTACGAAAATATTACCCACCTCGAAATTCACCGAATTTGATCTAAGCGAAATCTCCTCACCGAGGCTAAGGCTCTTCCACGAAGGGTCCTACAACAAAGTGCTAAGTTTTAACCTCTTGATCAAGCAGCAAGTGTCAACTCATGATCTATAAGCGACACCTAATAGCTATTAGGTTAAGACAAGGTCGTAGCGTTATTCTCACAAACCGTGCGTAAGGTCCAATTTGCATGAATTCTACTGATCAAGTTTTCGCACCATAAATTCTAATATTTTACATATACTTTTCTTAATGAGTCTAGTTATTTAGAAATTGGTTTCATGACAATATAATAAGCCATCTGGGAGTTATTATCAAAATAGTGCTCGCTGCTCAAACAGGGGCAGTTTCTGCCCTACTATGGTCTAGCTAACAAATGTGGGGTCAAACATACTCCAAAAATTATGAGATTCAACAAAAGCTTAGGGGACATGCATGCCTATCTCATATCAAAATTTCACTCAAGCTTGATAAGCGAAGAAACCATAGACGACAGAGAATTGAACGAGAAATTTCCTAATACCGAAACCTGATTCCGATCGACAACCGAACGTTCACAAAATAAATGATCTTGCAAGCGCCGATCTAAAATATGAAAAAAATATTTTCACATGTATCTACGAGTATAGAAAATTTAGAAAAAGGAATAAAGTTAAAATCATTTTTGTGGAATGAGATATAAATGATTTACTAAGTTCTATCCAGCATGCATAATTTTTCGGCAGTATGCATTAACGAATTTATTTAAAATATGAAAACGTGTCCAAAAATTACCAAATTTTACAGAGATATTACCAACATCCTAAAGTTTGTCCCTACAATTTTTATGGAATTTTTAAAGTGTCAAAAGATTGTATTTTCAGTCATGGAAAATCACGGCAGAGCAGGGAGTTTCAGGACAGCCACTCCCTTAACACAAATTTACCAAAATCGCACCATGCATGTAACATGCAATGCATCACTAAACATATTTGGATTTTGAGGAACATAATAGAGAATTTAAACAAGGAGGACTACTTCTTATGCTAAGATTTCCACATGCATTCCTATACCCTTTCATGCATACATGATTCGAACCAAACTCAACACAACAACAACAAGATCGACATTTATCCTATCCCGAGAGCATCATGTTCGTAGCTAAAGGAAGAAATGAGTACAATAGCAAGGTGAAGGAGATGCTTACTTGATGTATGACACTAGCTACTAAAACTCCTAAGATTTGCTTCCCTCCCAAAACCGATGCCACAAGAGGAGATCTTTCTTTCGAACTAGGCTAGTGTTTTTTGTAGAATCAAGCTGAATATGCATCAGGTATAAGAAGGAGGAATAGTCATTATATCCTACTACCTAGCCTATCATCCCCCCCTTGTGCATGTGAGGCACGTAGTAGAGGGATTGGAGAGGTGAATAGTTCTCTAACATGCACTACTATAATGTTGTGTGTAAGCTTACATCATGTCTTCCCTTTTGTCTCTAAAGTGGGAGGCATGATTGATTTAGAGGTTAAGTCTCCCCTCACGTAGTGTGCCAAAAAAAAGAATAGATTAGGAGATAATATCAAAATTCCTTGTACACTAATATATGTGTAAGTAGTTCATAAGTTAATTAAACATGTAGTGACTTGACTATTCATATAATGGTACCTAGAGTGTCACAATTTAGAACTATGTTCTAATGGTAACATAATTTATTATATTATTGCCTAAAAATAATTTCTCTTGGTGTGAATCTATGATCGGCTTAAACTAATATAGTCGAATATTGCGACGCGACTATCGAGGCCATACTAACTTATATGCCACACGAACATGTATATGCATAACGATTTCTACGACATGATACTAGACTCGCTCTTAAGGCTTAAATCTCGATTTCGTAATATATAAAATTTACGGTTTATTACACTTTTCGTTTCTCTTTCTCTTTTAATTATTATTTAATAATATGATAGTTATATTATCGTGCATGGTTTAAATAAGTAAATCAATTACTTATTTTGAATCATGCACTTCTTTCGAGAAAATCATTATATTTATTGTCGCTCCAGAAGTAGCGCAATGTACTAATATTCGTGAAGAATATGACATGCTCCTGAAGAACAATTGAAAAACACATTTTCAACTTGATTTGTTGCTCCAGAAGTAGCACAATCAATATTCCTGAAGAATATTACATGTTCTTGAAGAACATTTACTCTACGCTTTTATTTATTTATTCGCTTGTTTGTTTGTTTATTTATTTATTTAATATTAAATTACAATTGTTGCTCCTGAAGTAGCACGATATTCCTGAAGAATATCATATGCTCTTAAGAGCAAATCAAATTCATTGAAATAATTATTGCTCTAGAAGTAGCATAAATTTAATATTCTTGAAGAATATTTCAGACTCTTGAAGAGTTATTATTCGCAATTTATTTATTTTCTATGCATATTATAATATTTGTTTATATATATATATATACTATATATAGTTATATAATCTTAAATTATTACTCCCGAAGTAGCAAATAATTAATATTCCTGAAGAATATTAATGCTCATGTATAACACTGTATGATATAGGTGATATATGTTTATCCCTGAAGGAAAAACATAAGTCTTTATTGACATTAATAATAATTTATTTTAATTGTGCAGAGTTGCACGAATGACAAATATCACCAAACTTGAGTTCGTTGCACTTGACATATCCGGCAAAAATTATATGTCATGGATTGTTGATGCCGAGATTCATTTGATCTCAAGGGGTCTAGGAGAGACTATACAAGAAGGAAATACCGCATCCCCGCAGGATCGCGCAAAGGCAATCGATTTTCCTTCGTCACCATCTTCATGGTGACCTAAAAAATGAATATCTCACCGTCAAAGATCCATATGAATTGTGGAACAACCTTAAAGAAAGGTTTGATCACCAAAGGACCGTTATCCTTCCTAAGGCTCGATATGATTGGTTGCATCTTAGATCGCAAGACTTCAAATCAGTGAGTACTTATAATTCCGAATTGTTCGAATTAGCTCCACAATGAAATTATGTGGAGAAACAATCACTGATGAAATGATGCTTGAGAAAACATTCTCCAAATTTCATGCCTCTAATGTTCTCCTACAACAACAATATAGGGAGCGAGGTTTCAAAAAGTACTCCGAACTAATATCTTGTTTATTAGTTGCTGAGCAAAATAATGAATTGCTCATAAAAAACCACGAGTTAAAACCCACCGGGTTCCTCTGCATTGCACGAAGCCAATGCGACGTATGGATATGGTCGTGGAAACCAACATGAACGTGGGCGCGGTCGTGGTCGTGGTCGTGGGCGTGGTCGTGGGTATGGACGCCGACATAATAATCCCGACCATGCAACCTCGAGCAACAAAAGGGCTAAGACATCCAAAGATCACAATTCATCTAACAAGGAGGAAATATGCCATCGATGTGGCATGAATGGGCATTGGTCGCGTACCTGTCGTACGGCAAAGCACCTTGTGGATCTGTATCAGATTTCAATCAAGGGAAAAGTAAAGAAGGAGACCAATGTCCTCGACTATGATGGTTCGAGTAATCCAACAACTCACTTAGATGTCTCTGATTTCTTTAATGACCCAAATGGCAACATTGATGGCTTGATTGGTGGTGGTGTTTTAGAAGACAATTGATGCAGTTTTTAGCATATTTAGCTTTAATCATTTACCGTTGTTAAATAGTTCATTTCATTTGCTTTCATAACTCTCAGTATTGTTATTATTTTTTTAAACTTATTATTCTTCCTCGGATTATTATTGATTGCCTTTTACTAATTAAGAAATTATTTTCTTGAAAAACAATGTCTAAGAAAATGCAAATGAATCATTGTAATATATGTTTAGCTGATAGTGCCACTACACACACCATTCTCCAAGATAAAAAGTATTTTCAAAAATTAACATTAGCTGAAGATAATGTTAATACTATATCTGGTGCATCGAACATCATCGAAGGCTCCGGAAGAGCTTGTATCATACTACCGAATGATACTAAATTAATTATAGAGCATGCCTTATATTCTAGTAAGTCCAGAAGAAACTTACTAAGCTTTAAGGATATTCGCCGCAATGGCTACCACATTGAAACAATGTCGGAAGGTAGTAACGAATATTTATATATAAATTCTTTTGTATCCGGCCGTAGCGCATCAAAGAAAAATTATCAACACTACCATCCGGAATGTATTACACATTTATCAAGGCAATTGAAACGAACCATATCATGAACCCGAAGTTCAATGACTCAAAAAGCTTTTTGCTTTGGCATGATAGATTTGGACATCCGGGAGCAACTATGATGCGTCGCATCATTGAAAACTCATGTGGACACAATATAAAGAACCGTGAAGATTCTAATAACAAATGAATTCTCATGTAGTGCTTGTGCGCAAGGCAAGTTAGTCATTAGACCATCATACACAAAGGTCAATATAGAATCTCCATCTTTCTTGGAAAGAATTCAAGGAGATATTTGTGGACCTATACATCCACCATGTGGACCATTTCGATACTTTATGGTATTGATTGATGCTTCTTCTAGATGGTCCCATGTATGCTTGCTTTCTAGTAGAAATGCAGCTTTTTCTAGACTACTTGCTCAAATAATAAAATTGAGAGCTCAATTCCCAGACAACATGATTAAGAGGATTCGCCTCGATAATGCTAGTGAGTTCCAGCCTCAAGCATTTAATAGTTATTGTATGGCTATTGGGATTGAGATTGAACACTCGGTTGCTCATGTTCATACACAAAATGGTTTAGCGTAAGCGTTCATTAAACGCCTTCAACTTATTGCTAGACCATTACTTATGAAATCAAAACTCCCAATTTCGGCTTGGGGTCATGCCATTTTACATGCTGCATCATTAGTTCGGATTCGCCAATAGCCAACCAACAACATTCCCCAATGCAAATTGTTTTTGGTAGAGAACCTGATGTTTCTCACTTACGGATTTTTGGTTGTCTTGTCCAAGTCCCAATGCACCCCCACAACGTACAAAAATGGGTCCCCAACGAAGACTTGGGATATATGTTGGATTTGATTCACCCTCAATCATAAGATATCTTGAACCTTTAACGGGTGATTTATTTACTGCACGTTTTGCAGATTGTCATTTTGATGAAATAACATTTCCAACATTAGGTAGAACAAACCTACATCCAGAAAAGCAAAAGGAAATCTCTTGGAATGAAAAAACCTTATCACATTTTGATTCCAGAAGTAATCAATGTGAACAAGAAGTTGAAAAAATAATTTATTTGCAAAAGATTGCAAATCAAATTCCTGATGCTTTCATAGATACAAGAAAAGTGACACTATCTCACATACCAGCTTGCCAATACACCTGCTAGAATTAGTATCCCTGAAGGACAAACAGCAATGGTAGCAAATGAATCCAACATCCGTCAAAAACGTGGTCGACCAATCGGTTCCAAAGATTCTATGCCTAGAAAGAGAAAGGCACAAAACACGAACCAAACAATGACGGAAATTATTGATCAAAATAATGTAGTTCCTGAAGAACCACAAGCGTCCGAAAATCATGAGATCTCAATAAATTACTTATCTTCTAATAAGATATTGGAGAGAGAAAATATCGTCGTGGACGATAAATTCGCCTTTAATATGGCTCTTGAAGTTCTAAATGAGGATCCTGAACCGCGGTCTGTTAAAGACTGTCAAACTAGACATGATTGGCCAAAGTGGAAAGAAGCCATACAAGGTGAACTAAATTCCCTTGAAAGCCGGAAAACTTTTGGACTTGTAGTTCAAACTCCGGAAAATGTTATCCCTGTAGGATACAAATGGGTCTTTGTTCGAAAGAGAAACGAAAACCATGAAATTACGAGATACAAAGCCAGACTCGTAGCACAAGGTTTCTCTCAAAGACCGGGAATTGATTATGAAGAAACATACTCTCCGGTAATGGACGCGATTACATTTAGATTTTTGATGAGTATAGTTGTATCAGAAAGACTTGATATGCGTCTAATGGATGTAGTAACTGCATATCTATATGGTTCACTAGACAGTGACATATATATGAAAATTCCAGAAGGATTTAAATTGCCTGAGGCATATAAGTCAAAACCCAAAAGCATGTTTTCAATTAAACTGCAAAAGTCGTTGTATGGGTTGAAGCGATGCGGCCGTATGTGGTATAATAGACTTAGCGAATATCTCTTGAAAGAAGGGTACAAAAACGATGATGTTTGCCCTTGTGTTTTCATTAAGAAAACAAAGAATGGATTTGCAATCATAGCAGTTTATGTAGATGATTTGAATTTAATTGGGACTCTTGAAGAGCTCAATAAAACTGCTGAATATTTGAAAAATGAATTTGAGATGAAGGATTTAGGAAAGACAAAATTCTGTCTTGGTTTGCAAATTGAACATGTCTCTGAAGGACTATTTGTTCATCAATCCTCATATACAGAAAAAGTCTTAAATAGGTTTTATATGGATAAAGCGCATCCATTATCATCACCAATGGTCGTTAGAACACTTGATGTGCATAAAGATCCATTTCGACCTATTGAAGATGGCGAAATGATACTTGGTCCTGAAGTACCATATCTTAGTGCAATCGGAGCATTGACTTATTTAGCTAATTGCACAAGACCTGATATAGCTTTTTCTGTAAATCTTCTCGCAAGATATAACTCTGCACCCACTCTAAGGCATTGGAATGGTGTTAAGCACATTCTACGTTATTTAAAGGGTACCATTGACCTTGGATTATATTACTCAAAAGGTTCTGGTTATTCTCTAGTAGGGTATGCAGATGCTGGTTATTTATCCGATCCACATAAAGCCAAGTCACAAACTGGCTATGTTTTTACACGTGGAGGAACTGCTATATCTTGGAAGTCTATTAAGCAAACCTTGACTGCAACATCCTCAAATCACTTTGAAATAATTGCAATCCATGAAGCAAGTCGAGAATGCGTGTGGTTACGGAATATGACAAGTCATATCCAAAAATCGTGCGGATTAGCTTCTTCAAAGGACAATCCAACGACGTTATATGAAGACAATGCCGCTTGTATCACGCAATTGAAGGGAGGTTACATCAAAGGCGACCGGACAAAACATATTTCTCCCAAGTTTTTCTTCACACATGAACTTCAAAAGAATGGTGATATCGACGTTCAACAGATACGTTCGAGTGATAATCTAGCAGACTTATTTACGAAAGCACTACCGACGTCAACATTCAAGAAGTTGGTACACAAGATCGGCATGCGCCGTCTCAAGGATTTACAATGATTATTTTGAGGGGGAGCAGCTGTACTCTTTTTCCTTTGACCAGTTTTTATCCCATTGGGTTTTTCTGGCAAGGTTTTAACGAGGCATCAATTTCTGTTTAAGGATGGTCAATTAAGGGGGAGTATTGTAAATAATATTTACCGTATATAGATTGACCACATGTAAACCCTAGCAACCCATTAGCCCATCTTATGTTGGCCCAAGAGCCCATCTTGTACTCTATAAATAGAGGTCTCCACCCTCATAATAATATACACTTCAATTCATTCTCTCTATTATTCTCTACATTATTTTTTATATATTTTTTATTTTCTTATATAAATATTTTTTATTTTTTATACTTTTATCTTTATGCATAAAATATATAAATAATATGCATAAAAAATATTTCAGAGTTTATTAAATCTAAACCATTTAATAATAAGTAGAAAAGTGCAAACTGATTCTTATTTCTTATTTTAATGTACCTTTTATATGATCAATTTCCCTATATCTTTATAATTTTTTGAGTGTGCAACATATAGTGGCTATTCCAAAAATGAACCTCGAGTTTGTATAATGTTCTGTAAACTTTAATCCCAAAATTACTTTTTAAATTCTTTTATACGATTAATAAAATTTGCAACCGCTAAGTGCGCAAACTTAAATTTTGGCTAGTAGTTGCAAACCTAGCTTGCAAATCTGTAACGGTCTTTTTACATTTTCAATTATTATTATATTTTCAAAATAAAATGCAATTTGACAAAAATGGTCCTCAATATTTATTAGTTTGGATAAATTGATCTCCAATCTTTTATTTTTAATTTATTAGTCCCTAATATTTGCTAGTTTGAATAAATTGGTCATTCTGCTAAATTTTAAGTTAGTCAACAGTTAGTTATATGGGTATTTACAGAATATAAGTTTCAGGACTAATTCATCCAGTCTTTAAATTAAATTTGAATTTTTTCTAAAGATATTTTTTAAATTATAATCTTTTTCAAAAAAGTAATATTTTTTTCAAATAATTTTTTTTTGAAAAAGATAATTTTTAAAAAAAAAATTCAAAACAAAATTAAAATTTCTGGTAATGAAAAACATTTATTGAAAAACCTAAATTACAAAAAAAAAACTAATACTAGTTTTAGGGACAAATTCATCCAATTTTTAGCTATTTTTTCAAATAATTTTTTTAATTAACTTTTTTCAAAAAAAATTATACTTAAAAAATATTGATTTAAATAAAAAATTAACTAAATCTAGATTTAACGGAGGAGGAGAGCGGGTCGACATAACAATTGGGGAATGTGTTATATTCTTTGAGGTCGAAGATGTCGTCGGAGACGACTCTCCTACCTCCAAGTCGTCCAGGTGCTCCTCTCCAACGACATCTTCGACCTCGAAGAACATAACATATTCCCCAACTAGTGTGTCGACCCCCTCCTCCCCCGTGAGACACAAAATTATTAGTTAATTTTTTATTTAAATAAAAAAATTGGAAAAAAGTTAATTCAAAAAATTATTAAAAAAATAGTTAAAAATTTGTTGAATTAGTCGCTAAAATTATTATTAGTTAATTTTTTATTTTTAAATATTTTTTTTCGTTACCAAAAAAAGTATTTGAATTATTCAAAAAAAAATTATTTGAAAAATTATTTTTTTCGAAAAAAAATATTGTAATTCAAAAAAAAATTAAGTGGGGGACATCTCTATCACTCCTAAGCCACGAACATGCTTTTCGTAAGCCGAGAATGGTAAGCTCTTCGTGAAATGATCAGTCAGGTTATCTTTAGTTCCGATCTTCTCAATGACCACGTCTCCTCGATTTACGAATTCTAGTATAATGTGGTACTTTCTATCTATGTGTTTAGACGCCTTGTGAGATCTGAGTTCCTTTGAATTTGCCACTGCACCCGAGTTATCACAATAAATTGTGATAGTCTTAGGTAAATTCGGAACAATATTAAGATCCAAGAGGAAATTCTTGAGTCAAACTGCATCTTTCAAAGTTTCTGAAATAGTTACATACTCCGCTTCCATGGTTGAGTCTGCAATGCATTTCTGCTTTACACTCCTCCATGAAATGGCTCCACCTCCCAAGGTAAACACATCATCCTAGGTAGACTTCTTCTCGTCTCTATCAGCTTGGAAATCGAGTTTGTATAACCTAAAAGCACTAGACTGTCTGACTGGTAAACAATTCTTCTCGTCTCTTTTGATTTTAATTTAAGTGTTATTTATATCAAATATAATAAACACAAACATATAGAGAATTTATTCATAATGGTAATCCAAAAGTTTCTTCATTTAATTTTTATTAATTTTTCAAAACTTTTCTTCATTTAAGTATATTAAATTTAACTTTTTATTTTTTAAATTAAAAATAAAAAGATGATCACAAAAATATTTTCATTTAATTCTTAATTCTTGACTCTAGAATTTTAAATATCTAGAATTAACTTTTTTTTTTGAATATATGTAATTTGATTATATAATCTTATTAAATAAAAAAAATTACATTGTTAGCTTAAAGAGACATACTATAATTTGCAGGCATATTGACGCCACCTTATATTTTTGTTTTTATTTCTATTATATGTAATTACATTAATTAAATTTGTAATAAATTGAAAAAAAGTCAACTCAAAAAAGTAAAAAGTATATATTTTATTTTGATAGAAAACTGAATCTTTAATTTCTTTTTTAAAAATCTCTTTAATTTATCATTATTTTATAAATAAGTAAAAGAAAAATCTGAATCGTAAGCATTATAAATACTTTTCATTTATTTATATTTCTTTAATTTGCTTATAAAATATTACAAAATAATGAAATATAATCGTTGCAAAAATATTCGAAAGAAAGTTAAATTTATAGAATTGAAATACATATTTATTCTATGTCCAAGAATGTTTAAAATTAATTTTGAAATAAAAACTGTTTAAATTTTATTTATTTTATAAGTAAAAAAATTAGAAAATAAATTCCATATTGCCGACGTATGTACTCAAATAAGTAAATGTGAAAAAATGAGAATAGTTTAGAAAATATTTTTAAAAGATTATCTTTTTTCCTCATTAGTCTCTGGTTCGATTCGTTTCGAAAAAGGTGATGAATATTCTTCCGGTTGAATTTGGCTCAAATTTTTAAATTGGAGTCAAGTTTTATCGAGCTTGAGCTCGAACTATTCGAATAAAACTTTGTTTGTTAATAGGCATAATGACATAAATGCAGTAAGCTTGTTTTATTGTCAATTTTTTAGTTCGAGCTCAAGCTCGATAAGTATTGTAGAAATGAGTAATATAAATACATACTAATTTGGACATACTAATTTGGTTATTAGATACTAATTTAGAGTATGTATTTACATTACTCTAGTTTGGTTATTAGATATGTATAATGAAAACTTTGTAGCCAGGCGGTGCGGATTTAGAGGGGGCCACCAAAATTTTCGTATAGTAGGGTATAACATAAGATCATATTTTAGTAACTAGAATAAATAGTGTGTTTAGTTTAGTGGTTAGCATCTCATCCGATTTAAGTTCCAAGTCCTTATTGCAACATTTTATCCTCTCTTTTAATTTTTCCGGCTTGCCAAATCTTTTTCTTTCATTATTATTACTATAATTTCATCTATTCTATTTTATCATTCTTAATGATTCATTTAATATTTTTCCAGTTATATTTTCTTACAAATTTTAATTTTATTGAATCTATGACAAATTTAGGTTCAAATTTTTTCAATGTCCAATCCTAGTTTTTGAAATAAATTAGGGCCAAATAGTGTTAAGCTTCTGTTAATGGACAATCATGAATTTTTGATTCATTTACTTTTATTAATTAAAGATACATAATTAATATTAATTAAAAGTATTAATTAATGTTAATGAGATAATTGACCAACATTGATTTAAATATATAATTGATTAGCTTTCTAGTCTACAAAATTAAAAGGGTCAACTTGTTTTTTAGAATTAATGAATGTATTTATGAAAATTAATCTGGATCAATTTAGCATTACCCTTTTTATATAACCACTTAAATTTTTATCCAAATCACCGTTATAACTTGAGACAAATAAGACAATTGAAACATATCCCAAAATTCAAGATGAGATTAAAACATTAAAACAATATTCAAACCCACATCAGCTCAGTAACTCCGTGCAAAATCTTTCAATTATTTCACTCACTTAATTTATTTTTTATAATGGACTTACCGACATATAGTTATTTTTTGTTTAGTTTTACTTTAAAAGCAATAACTTCTAAAATAATGAAGATAAAGTAGGTGCAGTTTCGATTTTGAAAATTAATTTGTATAAACATTGAACATTCACTCAAGAAAACTACTAAAAATATCTAAACTAAATTAAACACTATTAAATTTAATCTGACACAGAATTTAAGACATTTATCTTTGGGATAATTTAAGCAGAACGAACAATGTATCCTTGGGAATCTCTTTCAGAGAGCAATTATTTAATAAAAGAGTTTCTAATTCAAGCAAACTACATAAGCTCTTAGATACCTCCTCTAATTCTTTATTCTCACTCAAGTCAATGTATCTCAAGTGAACCAAATTCTCAATTTCTCGTGGAATCTCTTTTAGGGAACACCTTCTTAAAGAAAGAGTTTGCAAGAAATAAAGCTGGCAAATGGTCTCAAGATCTTCATTGGGCAATGTAGTACCCTTCATATCCAGCCATTTCAAATGAATCAACTTTTTCATACTCTGCGGACTAAGTTCCCCCCTATATTTGAACACCCTAACACTTACAAAGCAATCGCAAAAATCTAGAGGATAATTTTCCTCCCAATCCAAGCTGCGATATTCTTGGACTTGAGAAACAAAACAAGGATCACAAACTTGGCAGGTTCCGTTTGTCATTCGATGCTCCCCCGCTCTAACATTCTTCCTAAGAAATTGTGCAAAATCATGCACTATATCATGCATTTTAAATGAATTTATTTGCTCGGTCAACTCATCTTTTTCAAAGTCTTGGAATAGAGACCGCATTGCCAAGTCTTCGAAGACTTCTTGCCCTTTAAGTTCCACATCTTCTCCAGCCCTTCCAGTGGTGGGACCAAGATAACCTAATGCTATCCAAATTCTTATTAGTTTCTCCACCTTGAGTTTCGTGTCTTTTGAAAAGAAAGCACAAAATGAAAAACAACGTTTAAGCGTTGGTGATAGCTCATGATAACTCAAAAGCAAATGCGGAAAGAGCCCTACTTCCACATGTTCCAATTCCCACATTTCACTCTTCAATACTTTTTCCCATTCTTGGATGGTTTTCTTAAAAAACAAAACACTTCCCAATGTCTTTACAGCAAGAGGCAAGCCATTGCACTTCTCAGCAATCTCCTTACCAATTTCATGAAAGTTTCCAGACATGCGCATCAACAACAACAGACAATCTTCATCAGGGAGGAGTTCCGGACGATGGATGTCTTCTGTTCCTTTCTTGTTGTCACCAAAATTCTACTACCTGCTCCACTACCCTTCAAGGCATTTTTTAAGGGTTCCTACTTGTCACGTTGTTCGTTCCAAATATCATCTAGGACAAGAAGAATTTTTTTACGAGAAATACAACCAATCAAATCTTGAAGCAAGTCATCAAGTTGAGTAGTATCAAGTGAACTCTCTTTATTTATGACCTTGATAATATCTTTTGCAATGACCGCCACATCAAAGGGATCCGAAACACATATCCAAATTTTGAAATCAAAGAACCGTTCCACCCGACTATCATTATAGATTAGTTGAGCGAGAGTAGTTTTCCCGAGTCCCCGCACCGCACCGACTATCATTTTGCACTTTCTTGGCAATGTCATGACAGAACACTAGTTTCTTGAAACAGAAACAAGAAGATGGGATAAAAGAGCATACCTTATGCTTAGGAGGAGGAGCAGATTCAGATCCAGATTCCATCTTGTTATGTTGGATGATGGCGTAGTTCCATTCCTCTAAGACATCCTCCATCTCGTGAGATTTGTGTTCCAGCCTACGCAGCCAATCCTTGACAGTCCTCTCCTTGAACTGCTTCATGTCTGCATCGTACAACTTATTTCTGACCTTGTTCAGCTTATCAGAAAGATCGAGAAGCTCCTTATCAACACCCCTCACTAGTTTGACTTCGTTTTGAATCAGCTGTTTCACGGTGGAAATCAGAAGTTCCACAACGGAGGAGACCACAACTTCAGCCATGATCAGGTTGTAGCCTTTTCTTCTTCTTCTTCTTGTGTATTGTTAGAAAATGGGAGGTTGTTAGAAGATGGAAGGGTTATTTAGTATTTGGAATGTGGAAGGGTGTTTTAGTGAAGTGGGTATTTTAGTGTTTAGAATGTTGGAAGGTCTCTAGTGTAGAGGGTGTTTTGGAATGGAGCACTTCTCTCCAAAATCTTTGAGGCTTTATTAGATTGAATGTTTTTTTGGATTGTATTACAAATGGTAGCTCTCTTGAGCTATTTATAGGTATGGGAGGATCTTTCTAGATCCTCTCTTTTTCTCCTACATTCTAGATTTTTCTTATTATAATATCTATCCAATATTTTTTAGATACTTCTTAGGATTTTTTTAGTAATGATCTAATTTGACACTTCGAGGATTATCTTGTAGTTTCTTCGGTATTCTAGAAGTTTCTAGATAATGCATCACTTCTTAATACTCCTCCTTGATGCATTTATCGATGACTCCAAGCCTGCTTCTTAGAAATTGGAATCGGTTTCTTGGTAGTGCCTTGGTGAAGATATCCGCTAGTTGTTCCTCTGTCGGACAATACTTCATCTCGATATGGCCCTTAGCTTGGACGTCTCTGATAAAGTGATACTTGATATCAATATGCTTTGTGCGTTTATGCTGAACTGGATTTTTGGCCATTGCGATAGCTGATTTGTTATCGCAGTAGATTTCTATCGCATCTTGATTTTCTCCCATGTCTTCTAGTATTCTCTTTAGCCATATAGCTTGGCATGCTGCTCCGGATGCTGCTACGTACTCAGCTTCTGCTGATGATAGTGCAACGCAATCTTGCTTCTTCGATCCCCATGAGAAGATGGCTGAACCGAGTGTGAAGGCATAACCGGAGGTGCTTTTCATGTCATCCTTAGATCCTGCCCAATCACTATCAGTGTATCCGCAAAGTCTGAAAGATGAGCTTGGTGTGTACCAAACTCCAAAGTTAATTGTTCCCTGCAGGTATCTAAGAAGTCTCTTTGCAGCTCCATAGTGCATCTCGCTTGGCTTTTCCATGAATCTGGAAAACAAGCTCGTGGCGTAGATAATGTCTGGCCTTGTCGCTGTTAGATAAAGTAGGCTTCCTATTAGACTTCGATATATGGAAGCATATACAAGTTTTGTCCCGTCTTCTTTCTTTAACTTCTCATTTGGAATTAGTGGTATACCGACGGACTTGCAGTCCTGCATCTTGAATTTCTTCAAGATATCCTCAATATACTTCTTCTGCGATAGAAATATGCCCTTTTCTTCTTGGCTTATTTCCATTCCCAGAAAATAGTGCATCAACCCCAAGTCACTCATCTCGAAAGTGTTCATCATGTCTCTCTTAAAGTCTTCTATTAGTTTTGTATTATTTCCCGTGACTATTAAGTCATCAATGTAAAGAGAGATGATTAAGATGTCGGAATTACCTTGGGATTTGATGTAGAGTGTAGGCTCATTTTTGCTCCTTCTGAATCCTTGGCGAGTGAAGTATTCATCAATCTTGCTATACCAGGATCGTGGTGCTTGCTTGAGCCAATATAGTGCCTTGTTTAGGTGGAGGACTTTACCTTCTTCTTTCACGAAGCCTTTTGGTTGTTCTACATATACCTCCTCCTTTAGTTCTCCGTTGAGAAAGGCAGACTTGACATCTAGTTGAAATATTCGCCACTTCTTTTGAGCTGCAAGAGCTATAAGTGCTCTAATTGTGTCCATTCGAGCAATTGGAGCAAACGTTTCCGTGTAGTCGACTCCTGGCACTTGAGCATAGATAGCCCTTTGCTACAAGTCTTGCTTTATACTTTTGTATGGTGCCATCAGGATTCAGCTTCGTCTTGAACACCCATTTAACTCCAATTACTTCCTTGTTACTTGGAAGATCTACTAACTCCCAAGTATTATTCTTCTCGATCATTTTTATCTCCTCCTCCATTGCTTTAATCCAGACAGCCTTTTTTGATGCCTCTGCATAGTTATGTGGCTCTAGGGCACAAAAGTTACATGTTTCATAGACGTCAGTGTTTGCATATATATCTTGTAAAGATCGATACCTTAGTGGTGGACTTTCTGGCGGGGAGTCCACTTCGTTGTGTGCCTCTTCTTCTTCTTGTTTTGTGGCCACCTCAAGTTGTGTTGTTACTGTCTTCTTTTGTGTGTTTTCCGTCTCCCAGTTCCACGTAGCTTCCCCGTCGAACTCCACGTCTCGACTTGTGATGAGCTTCTTTGTCTCGAGATTGTAGATTCTATAGCCCTTTGATTTAGAGTTATATCCAAGGAAGATTCCCTTTTGTGTCTTGTCCTCCAGCTTATGTCTTTTTACTGAGGGGACATGGATGTAACAGATACTTCCAAAGATTCTCAAATGTTTAGCTGAAGGCTTCTGACCGGACCAAGCTTCAATTGGCGTCTTATTGAGGACGGCTTTGGTCGGACACCTATTTAGTAAGTAGACTGAGGTATAGACTGCCTCTGCCCAGAATTTCTTTGGCAATCCTTTCTCAGCTAGAATGGACCTTGCCATCTCCATTACAGTCCGATTCTTTCTCTCCGACACTCCATTTTGTTGTGGAGTGTATGCCACCATTAGTTGGTGTTCTACGCCTTCATCTTCACAAAACTTGTCAAATTCTTTAGAGTTGTACTCCGTATCTCGATCACTTCTTAACTTCTTAATTTTGTGACTACTTTGTTTTTCTACGAAGTTCTTGAACTTCTTGAAAATTCCAAAAACTTCTGATTTTTCTTGGAAGAAATATACCCAAGTCATTCTTGTGTAGTCATCAATGAAGAGTATGAAGTACCTGCTATTACTGAGTGAAGGCGTCCGCATGGGCCCACATACGTCCGTGTGGACAAGCTCTAGAATCTCCTTAGCCCGCCATGTTTTCTCCTTTGGAAATGGTTGCTGATGTTGCTTCCCGAACATGAATCCTTCACAAACACTTCCTTTTTCATTTATGAGCGGCAAGTCTCTCATCATCTCCTTTTGATGGAGTAACTTTAAGGCATTGAGATTATAGTGTCCAAATCTTCGATGCCATAGGCTGGTATCATCGAGCTGAGCCACCATCGCCTTTTGTGGGTATCGCCTATAAATGGGAAAATTCCTATTTTTTCCCATCTTGATGCTCGCAATTTCTTGATTATTTTTCTTGTCATATATTTGACCTGATTTATTTTCAAAGTGTAGGGCATAACCATTTTCCATCATTTGGCCTACACTTAGCAGATTTTGTGATAGACTTGGTACGAGAAGAACATCTTTAATAAAACGCGTACCTTTCTTAGTTTCGACGGCAATGGTTCCTTTCCCTTTCGTCTCCACTAGCTTGCCGTTTCCCATCTTGACCTTTCTCTTGATAGAGGTGTCTAGATTGCAGAAAATATCATCGTTGAAGGTCATGTGATTGCTGCACCCACTATCAATATACCATTCTTCTTTGTATGTCTCTGTTGTAGAATGGCATGCGTAGAATAGATGTTCGTTCTCCTTTAGATTTTCAGAGTAGTTGGCCTCATGGTTCTTCTTTAATCGGCAATACTTTTCAATGTGACCAAACTTTTTGCAATTTTGGCATTGTGGCTTTCCTCGATGATAGCAGTCCTTCTCCAAATGATTTGTCTTCTTGCATGTTCCACATGGTGGATATTTTCCTTTGTTCTCCTCCATGTTTGAGCTTCGTTCTCCTTTCGGATGTCCACCAGATTTCGACCTATTTCCTTTAACATTGAGCTTTGATTGAAAGGCACTCTCAAGCGAGTTTTCATGTCGCCTGCTCAATCTTTGCTCGTGTGCTTCTAGAGAGCCCATCAACTCCGCGGTAGACAATGCTGATAAATCTTTTGTTTCTTCGATAG
Source organism: Lavandula angustifolia (assembly GCA_028984105.1). NCBI lineage: Eukaryota > Viridiplantae > Streptophyta > Magnoliopsida > Lamiales > Lamiaceae > Lavandula > Lavandula angustifolia. The sequence goes on from CM054812.1 coordinate 1,197,500, forward strand.
CGGCTACTATAGGATCATACTTCTCTGTGAGGCTAATTAGAACCTTCTGGATGATTCTTTCGTCGGAGATCTTGTCACCATAAGATCTCATTTGATTGACTATTTCCATAATTCTTGAGAAATAATCTTTTATAGCCTCTCAATCTTTCATTTTTAAATTTTCTAATTCCCTCCTTAGACCTTGTAACTTTATAGTTCGGACTTTAGAATTACCCTTAAACTCCTCCTTAAGGATATTCCATGCTTCTTTTGCACTAGTAGCATTAATAATTCTTGGGAAAGTAGTGTCGCTAACGGGTTGTTGGAGAAGATAAAGTGCTTTAGCATTGAGTTGCTTGAGCTTCTTGCTTACCTCAGAGGTGGATGCATCATCATCTTTATCTTCTTCCGGCATAGTGATCCCTTCTTCTACTACATCCCAAAGATCATGAGATTGTAGGCAAGTTCTCATCCGGACACTCCAGTGGTCGTAGTTTTCTCCATTGAATACAGGAGTTGTAAGAGATGAGCTTGATAATGCCATGTCGCCCGCTTATGACCGAACGTGGCTCTGATACCACTTGTTAGAAAATGGGAGGTTATTAGAAGATGAAAGGGTTATTTAGTATTTGGAATGTGGAAGGGTGTTTTAGTGAAGTGGGTATTTTAGTGTTTAGAATGTTGGAAGGTCTCTAGTGTAGAGGGTGTTTTGGAATGGAGCACTTCTCTTCAAAATCTTTGAGGCTTTATTAGATTGAATGTTTTTTTGGATTGTATTAGGATTGTATTACAAATGGTAGCTCTCTTGAGCTATTTATAGGTATGGGAGGATCTTTCTAGATCCTCTTTTTTTCTCCTACATTCTAGATTTTTCTTATTATAATATCTATCCAATATTTTCTAGATACTTCTTAGGATTTTTTTTAGTAATGATCTAGTTTGACACTTCTAGGATTATCTTGTAGTTTCTTCGGTATTCTAGAAGTTTCTAGATAATGCATCACTTCTTAATATGTATGTGTGGTTGTTGGTTGAATTGTGAGAATAAGAAAAAAATGGTAGCCATCTTGTTTTTCTTCTTCTTCTTAGTGGGTGAGTGGTTGTGGCTTAAATTAATCAATTGATTCGAGAACAAGTAGTATTTGTTTAAGTGGCCCGCCACTTTCCTATCCTTCCTGCAACTTTCAAGTTTCAATGCATTATAAACTATATAGTTTATTGTCTATCTCTCTGTATACTAATTCAAAATTCAGAGTTTTGTTTGCTTGCCAATTGCAATTCAAAACCGCGTCATATTTTGTTTAAAGTATATTTAATAATGTATGTACTGTTATACTGTACATGCCACATGGATAAATTATTTTAATTTTATTGTCGTTTAAATAATAATTTTATGGAAGGGAATTGAGCGTTGATTCATTCTTTCTTTTGTAAAATGTGATATAACAAGAAATGATAATGAAAAGGATGATCCCAGTAAAAGTCAAAACTAAAAGGGGGCATTAATACTTTGCAAATTCTATTATATGTCAAAACTTATAATCTTTATATACTTTGCAAATGAAAAGGATGATCCCAGTAAAAGTCAAAACTTAAAATAAAAATTTGCAAACACCCATTTGTAAACTTTTAATCTCGAAGTGCGTTTTTGTAATTCTATTATATGACTAGTGAATTCTGTAATTATAAATCTCAATCTTGTGTAATAGTTGCGAACTAGCACATTTTGTAATTTTATGTAATGATCTTTATATATTTTCACTTATTATATTTTCTAAACAAAATCTCAATATTTTTTTGATTTTTTTTACTAGCATATTGCAATTTAACTTGAATTCTCTGCATAGTAGTTTCAGGGGCACCATTCAACGTAATGATCAGTATCAATCCAAAGATGGGCAAGTTTAGTGGACGAACCAAACTATAGGTTTAATTTATAAGAGATCTTCTATTATAAAATTTAGGAAAATGAGTGGTTTAAACGTGCAAAATGTGTAAAAGAAATTTTAGAAGAAAAATGTATAATCAATATCTCAAAGTTACGGAAAAAGGAAATAGAATTAGAGAATGCGTCATACAAAATATGCTTTAAGACCACGTTTGAGAAGTTTCTTAGCAGCTTATTCTAAAAGATAAACTTTTATATATGTGTTTAGAAAGTTAATAGAAATAACTTATGAAAATAAACCAAAATAGTTTACGAGAATAAATGATGATATCAAATTCCCACAATAATAATTTTTTAAATATATTTTATTGTTTTTCATAATTAAGTACTTTTGTATAAACACATCCAAACACAAACTTATGACGTTAACACTTATACACAAGCATTTATTTATGTTGTTTTCCTGAACATGGCCAAAACAAATATGCATTTTCAGTTTACACACTGGCGAGGCGGTTAGTCGTTCACGTGGAGAAATCTACAACTAAATTAGCATTAATAGATTGAAGGCCAAATCATCTTTTTAATAATGATATGGGGATGGTAAATAAGGTGAAAAATGACCAAATACAAGTCTCATTATATATATTTATATTACTTCCTCTGTCCCACTCTGTTGATTCAATTTCTTTTGGGTACGAAAATTAAAAAAATTATTTTTTGTATTTAAAGTAAGATAAAGTTGTTGGTTCCATTGAATATGTTAGAAGAATATTTTAATTGAAAAAAGAAATGAGACCAATAAAGTGGGACAACCAGAAAAGGAAAATGAGATTAATTGAGTGGAACCGAAGAGAGTATTTTTTATGATGAAGATAACCGCATATATGTTCAAGTTTTAAGCAAATAATTAGGGATGGCAAAATGGCAGGTCGGGTCCGGGTATCATACTACCCGGACCCGCCCCGCGCAATGGACCCGCGGACCCGTCCCGCCCCGTGGACCCGTACGGGTCTGCACCTTTGGCCCCGGAACCGGACCTGCACGGGGCGGGTCCTACCCGCCCCGCCCCATAGTTTTTTTTTTGTTTTTTTGTTTTTTTTTTTGCTTCTCATTACTACAAAAATACTATTCACTACGAACTAATCAAGTTGCAAAACCTGTTATCGTCAATACTACTACAACAAACATAAAACAAACACAATTTCATATGTTCGGATATTACCAAATAAACAAAATACAAATTATAAAGTCATAAAGATGTCCAAATCATAAAGTCATAAAGATGTTCATATCCTCATAGATAATTACAATTTAAATATAGTATATTGAATTCTAGAAAATTAATATTTATATTTTATAAGCTAATTTTTTGTTAGATGTATCAATTTTTTTTTAGTATGTAATATTCTTATATATAACTATACATGTAAAATATTAACAAATGTGAACATTAGCTCAAATGGCATAAGTGTATATAAAGAAATTATTGATACGGGTTCGAATCTCACAAGTAACACTTTTACACTTCTAAATTCTAATTTGTTACGGGGCGGGTCCGGGCGGGTCTAAACGGGCCGGGGCGGTTCCGCAGCTGGAACCGGAACCGCCCCGACCCCGGTACGGGTCGGGTCCGGAACCGCCCCACACTCCTACGGGGCGGGTATTACCTGCCCCATTACGTGCGGGTCCGACGGGTCCGGGTCCTTTTGCCATCCCTACAAATAATACAACTAATTAAAGAGAGCGAGATTGTATTGACGTAGGATGTTTGTAAATACTTTTTTAAGTTTACAAAGTATTATTTTAATCGTAAAAACTGTTGTAGTTTCTTTATAATTAAGTAGTCAATCTACTTAAAATTAGAAGTATAATTACGATGTTTAAATACTTTGAGGCTTAAAACACGGATATACCTATTTAATTTGAGAAATTAATATCAAAATTCCATGCTTTTACTTAAACATGTTTTTTTTCAACTTTAAATAAAAATAAATAAAAATTATTTATAATAAATATTTGCAAACAATTGCGGAATATAAAATGAACCTTATGGTATAGAAAATCACACCATGGTCTTAGAATATGGTCTTCCTTAATATTTTACTTTTCCCAATAATCCTACAGTTAAGGAACATTATTACATAGCATGATTTCAATTACAAGGGAAAAAACAATTAGACCCCGTTTAGTTGATAGAAATGAATGGAATCAGAATTAGGAATCAAACATGGGGGAATGGAATGAAATGAATGATTCCTGAAAAACCTGTTTGGTTTGTTGAAGGAATGATCTTGATACCATTTCCTGTTTGGCTTAGCAAAAGGAATGGAATTAATTTTTTTTTAATTAAACATATTTTTATTTTTTTTTAAAAATATCTTTCATTTTATATTACTATTAAATATTTGAAAAAAAATAAATGATTCTTTTTAAAAATACTAATTAAACATTTAAACATTAAAAAAAACTAATTACGTAAATATCAAAAATTGACTTAATAACAAAATATAATGTTATGCATAGCATACATACTAAATAAAATCTCAAAACATACAATATTCAAAGCAAAGCTTAATGTTGCAAATAGCAAATGCAAACTAAGAAGATGGATCATAGTGAAGAAGTTCGAACACATAGCCTTTCTTTTCCTCAACTGTGGCACATGAGTAGAAAATCATCATATCACTTGGACTTGCATTTATCAACTTTGCAGCCCTAACTGCTTGAGCAAATGTCAAGCTAGGAATGTTCTCGATCTCTTCCACCAAACGTAGTTGTTTGGCTTCTGCTTCTTGAGCTGTCTTACGTGCTTCTTGAGCTGCCACACGAGCTTCTTGAGCTGTCGTACGTTCAAGCTCATGACTCTCATTCATTGTTGTTGCTATTCTTCCAAGTTGGGTGCTTATGTTGTTCATAAAACCTGCAAAGTCAGAAGATATACGATTAATGGAGTTTATCTCCTCTAAGTGCATGCTTGATCCCATCATTGCTTTCCCTTTCTCAATTCGGAACTTTTGTTTCTTACTAGGACGATGAATTTCTTCTTCAACATCATTCATTTGATGCCTTGTTCATAAATCCATCATCATCACCAAGGTTGATAGTTTCTTTTTCAATATTAGCCACTGAATCCGAAGGGAGTTCAAACCTCACCCCGGTGGTTCTATCAACACCAAAGATGATCTCCAATTTATCAAGAAAAAAGAAAGGCGTATTATACAAACCGCTAGCTTTTGGATGAGTCTACAAAAAAGAGATCACAATTTAAAAAAAAACTAAATCAATGTGTTACAAATAATTATCAATTAAAGAAAATACCTTGCAAAAATCGTCATATGCTTGTTTTTCACACTGCACAATCTTCTTTTTATCATCCCATTGAAAGCCAGATGTCTTGCTTAGCATCTCATTCACCACATGATATTTTTCTCTGAACCATTTCACTTTGGAGTCGATATGAGGATTTGCTAGCAAATCACAACCGGGATCCCTTTCCTTTATCATTCTTTCGATCTGTCTAGTGAATCCACCCTTAAATCCACCTTTTCATTTCCAACGTGGGTCTAAACTTATTTTCATCAAACAATTAAGCATAATCTCTTTTTCTTCCTTTTTCCAAAAACGTTTTTTTTCTTCCTCTTCCACTTTGTGAATCCATATACCAAATTTACACAACAATATAGCAATTGACAACAATATAGTCCCATTTATAAGCCAAGCAAAACTCACAACCAAGAGAAGAGAAACAAAGAGAACCACAAATCAGACAACAAACTAGCCCTTATGCTTATCTAAATCTGCAGAGTCATAAGCCCCATTTATAAGCCAAGCAAAACTCACAACCAAGAGAAGAGAAACAAAGAGAACCACAAATCAGACAACAAACTAGCCCTTATGCTTATCTAAATCTGCAGAGTCATAAGCCCCATTTATAAGCCAAGCAAAACCTCACAATCAAGAGAAGAGAGACAGAGAGATAACTACAGATCATACAACAAACTAGCCCTTATGCTTATCTAAGTCTGCAGAGTCATAAGCCCCATTTATAAGCCAAGCAAAACCTCACAATCAAGAGAAGAGAGACAGAGATAATTCTCAAGAACTAATTCCAGTATTCTGAAGTTCGAAGCAGCTCAAACCTTGAACATCTAAAAAGTCAAAATTGCAATTCGATTTTCCTTCTACTGAAACCCTAGAACTCGTCAACACCGATTCAATTAACTAAGAAAACAGAAATCTCCACTTAAGAAGAGAAAAAACAAAAAAAGAAGAAATTCTTCAGCAGTGAACCTCTAGCGAAGAACAACAACTAATTCTTAATCCCCTCTTTCTCTACTCAACAAAATTGAAAAGAAAAACCCAAAAGAATTAGAGTAAGAATTACCTCACAGCAGAGATGGCGACGACGAGCTGTGAGACGACGACGACGGCGATGGCGGACCAATGGAGGATTTTTGGGAAAGAATGAACTTGGAGGGGAGAAGAAAAGAGAGTAGCGGGAGACGGGAGTGAGGCGGGGGGGAATGAAATTCTCAATCCCTCAATTTTGAGTGAGTGGTTTGAGGAAAGTCCTCAAGAGGGGGAAGAGGAGGGGTTTCCGATTCCATTCATTCCCAAAATTTTACGAACCAAACATCAAGAATGATTCATTTAATTTGATTCCTCATTCCATTCCTTCACCCCAACCAAATTGAGCCTTAATATGGCTAGTTAGCTCCATGCACCACATTTTACGCCGCCATCAACAACTTCCGGTTACCACCGCCGCGGCATCTATCAATTGGACAGCCTCTGTGATAAGCGTTTTGAGCTATGGGGGGCGAGTTTTCACGGCCAGGGCTGTCGCCAGCCCAAATAGCAGGGTAGCTAATGAAGGGAGGCGACGAAGCAACAGTGTTAACAAGAAGCAGCATTGTCGCAAAGACCACAACCAATGGCTTCGTCGCCATTCTTGCTACGTCCATCTTTAAATCTTTAATAATTTATATTTATGCATAGATATTTTACGATGATTTTATTATGGAGTCTCATGGGTATATGTCGTTTAAGAAAATTCATATGCTAACAATCAATTTATTGACTGAATGAAATTTTAGAGCAAATTCTCAAAATATTATTCTTCAAAAAATAATTAACTGAGTATTACACTTTAAAAAATAATTTACATAAATATTACTTTCACATAATTAATATCACTCCTTTTGCCACATAGATTTCCATATTAAAAAATGTTAAAAATACATTAACTCCAACCTCTTTAAAATGTGTGGTTTACCTGACAGTCTATGAATTTAAAGAGACATAGCTCTAAGGCTCTGACTTTTGCTGATATTGTTCTCCCCGATTAAATTTTCATCAAAATCAACGTTATAACTAGGGACAAAAAAGACAATTGAAACACATCCCAAAATTTAGGGATGAGATCACATGTTACATAAATTATTATTCAATTTGTGTCCGATTTAAACTACGTAGTTTTAAACTAAAAACTACATAGTTTTGAATTAAAAAACTACACATTGAAAAGAATGAAAAAAAAGATACGTTTTTATCCTTTTGATTTACAAATTGTAAAGCCGTAAAAAGGGAGAATAAAATAAATAATTAAAGAGTACAATTTTTTTAATTTAAAACTACGAAGTCTTGAATCACACATCAATTAGACATACATTTAATTAAAAATTAAAACAATTCATACTTACAATTATTCATCCGGTTTTTCTTATCAATATATTAAGATCTATTATAAAATAGAAGATGTTGATGAAATCAACTCGTTAGATGTATAAGCAACAATTTCAAAGATGAGGCCTTACGCAGGAGGCGATGTGGAAACATCTTCAACCCATCACACAACGTGATTTCAGTTCGGTGAGACATGGCAGCAATGTTACAACTGTAGATTCTTCTTGCTCCTTAGTTATGTCCTTCCATCCCAATGGGATGATCATCTATCCAATAAATTCCTATCCAATTGGTATCCGATTTAAAACGACGTAGTTTTGTATTAAAAAAATGCACTCTTTAATTATTTATTAAATCCTTTTTTCAACCTTATCCTTTTAATTTGTCTTTTTCAATACAAAACTACGTTGTTTTAAATCGGGCATCAATTGAATATAGATTTATTGGACACCACTTGAACCATTCACATCACTCATAAAATTGTAGGTCCTTGAGTTTAGGAAAGGCAACAAGTGATGATGATGATGAATATCCATCACTACTTCTTCTCTCTCTTATTCTCAACCACTCCACTCCCAACACCTTCGGTTTCTGCATTCCCAAGCAATGACGACACCTCACTGCAACCATAAAATTTGATTTGAGGGGCGATGAGATCCAATATGAAAGTCTTGAGCCCTTATAGTTCAAGATTGTAAGACATTTGCAAATTATGATTGCAACCAATTCCCACATTTCATTCTTGAATACTTTCTCCCACTCTCAAATGCTTTTCTTAAAAAGCAAAACACTTTCCAATGTCTTTGCAGCAAGAGGCAAACCATTGCACTTCTTCGCAATCTTTTCATGAAAATTTTTAAATTTATCTTCACTCCTTCCCGACATGCACATCAACAACAACATGCAATCCTCACATGATTCTAGGAACCTGTTCTTTTCTTGTTGTCACCAAAATTCTACTACATTCTTCACTACACTTCAAGGCATTTTTCAAGGGTTTCCACTTCTCACGTTGTTCGTTCCAAACATCATCAAGGACAAGAACAATTCTTTTACCAGAAATACAACCTATCAAATCTTGAAGTAAGTCATCCAGTTGGTTGGTATAAGGAGGACTCTCTTTATTTATGACCTTGATAATCCCCTACTGCCAATCGAAGGGATCCGAAACACATATCCAAATCTTGAAATCAAAGCACTGTTCCCCTTCACTATCATTATAGACTAGTGGAGCAAGAGCAACACCCACTATGGACAGAATTTGGTAGCCTAATCCCTCACATGCAATAAGCTTGTTCACGAGAATGCTTACATCGTTGTTTCGGCCTTGGACCTCAGTTGAGTCGACCAAAGAAGTAGATTGAACACTCCAAGAAGCAGGGGAAAGATCATTTTTTGGGTTGAGATATGACAAAACTATACACTTATTTCTCATTCAGAATCTCATCAAGTCTCAACTATCTTGCACTTTATTGGCTATGTCATGGCGAACCACCACTACAAAAAAAAAGGGCCTTTTGTAACAAAAAAATTTGTTGCAAAAAGGTATATTTTTGTTGCAATAAGCTATCGTGAGGAAAAATTTCATCACACGCCCGTCACAATAGGTCCGTCATTTTAGGTGTATTGTGAGAAAAGTACATTTTCGTCACAATAGACCATAGCTTATGTGACAAAAATTTCCTCGCATTAGGCTTTATGCGATGAATTTAGTTCCCCACATTAAACATTATGTGATGAATTTAACTCATCATAATAGACTTTATGTGATAAATTTAATTCATCACATTAAGCTTTATGTGATGAATTTAGTTCCCCTCATTACATGTTATGTGATGAATTTAATTCGTCATAATAGACTTTTTGTGATGATTTAGTTCCTCACATTAAACATTATGTGATGAATTTAATTCGTCATAATAGACTTTATGTGATGAATTTAGTTCCTCACATTAAACGTTATGTGATAAATTTAATTCCTCACATAAGTCCTTATGTGATGAACTGAATTCCTCACATTAGGCTTTATGTGATGAATTTAATTCCTTACATTAAACCGTATGTGATAATTTAATTGGTCACATTAGCCATTATGGGAGCAAAATAATTTCTTATTTATTTTTATTAATAAATATTCAAATTTACTATATAAATGCACAAATGAAATCAGATTAGCACCAATAATGTGTTCTCATTGCTAAATACACAAATTTGTACAAATTACCTATGAAAGTCAAATATTTGTATATGTTCAATATTCTCAAGTACCCGCCGTGATCAAAACGTCATTCTAAGTTGAGAGTCTACCTGGAATTCAAAATCACTCTGCTATTGCTCGTATGAATATTCGAAAAAATCTTTTCAAAATTATGATTAAGAGCTAGTAGGCAATAGCAAGTAGCAACTACTTCAAAAGTTCCAGAAAACTTGGAATAATTATTGACATTGGTGAAATTTGTAACTATGCATGTCTATTCCACTTCTAGCCTCCAAATCAAATGACAATGGAAAGCCAAATAACTCATAAAGTAAATTTGTATATATTGATCACTTCACGCAGCCTAAAGCAATGAAAATACTACATTCAGGACTTTGACATGAAAGGGAGACTAAAGTAAAATGCAAAAGCATACTATATGCAAAAAGTTACCTGAATAGACAGAGCAGAGTATTTATTTAAACTTCAAGATCACCTCAATCTGTTGAGGATAAAGAAAGAAAAATATAAAAAGATAAAGCATAAGGGATATTTAAACCAAAGGAACTAGAGTCAGAGATCATGAAAATCCAGCTAGTACAACAAAGAGTTAGATTAACGACACTAACCAACATTAATCAAAACACTTACCAAGAAAAATGTTTGGAGGAATGCCTTCAATCTTTTGTAAGAGTTGTTGCATTTTGGCTAGTTGTATCTCCATTTTGTCCATCTTTTGTGCATATATTATGTTCTTCTCCTCTTGAGCTTGCAAAGCCACCTTTTGGTCATCTAAGATTTTGCTTTGCTCCATATAATCAGTAGTAAGGTCCACAATTTTGTTCTTGACATTTTCTAGTTCTAGCAACTTCTCTTTCAAATTAACTCCAGCTAGAATATTCGACCCACGACTAGAAAACACTTGCACTCCATGTCCCATTCCTTTAATATATCCCGATCGATGGCCTAGTACATTTACAAATAGAATGGATGAACATGTTAAGTAACAACAAATGTCTAGTTATGTTAAAGTTTATAATTTAGAATCTTACGTATTTTTCTTGAGCAATAGAGTTTACAAATTCACCCCCTGTTTTAGCTTTTACATGCAAGGTTTTAAAAAGCGTAAACGGGTTTCGAAGCATTTTTTCATGGTTTCACGAGGCGTAAGCCTCGAAACGCAACGAGGCGTAAAATTGAGGCGTAAATTTAATTTTTTCCCCATAATAAATATATAATAACACATAAGTCAAAAGTACTCTCAAATTCAAAATACATGGGATTCAATATTCTCCACAACTATGATTTTAACTTTTTAGTGAAATACATGGGAATTTGTGGCCAAAGTGTCTTTTCTGGAAGAGAAATACAATGAATCTTACTAGCTCATCTAACCTCTTCGTTTTATTAAGTTAAATAATTAATTATACCCAGTTATCTAATAAAACTTCAGGCAACTAATCACATAAATAAATGTCTAATTTAATATAACCTATTCGTTTCTGGAAGTAGCACTAATATTAATTTCAATTCACGTTGTTTTCTACTCAATTTTGATTCTAATCTAAATATTTTTGGTTGGGCTGACTGAAAATCTAATTAATGTAATTAGGTTTAAGCCCAATTATATTAATTTCATAAGAATTCGAATTCTGACCCGATAAAAAAAAGGGACCGTCTCAATGAAAAAACGTCTCAAAGGCGGGCCTCGAGGCGCACCTCGCCGGAACGAGGCGCTCAGATGAAGCGTATGGTCTGAGGCGTACGCCTCAAGGCGTTTTTTCGCCGTTTCGATTCGAGGCGCGCCTCGAGGCGGGCCTCAATTGGGTTTTTTAAAACCTTGCTTACATGTGTAACTTTAAAGAGCTCAATCTCACTTTTATCCGTCTACATGTGCAACGAGCATGATTAAAGGTCATAAAACTTAAAACCATTCAATGAAACCCAACTGAAAAGTAAGAGAATTGGAAAAGAGAGTACCATTTCATTATCGACTAAGCATTGTTCTTCTGCCTGAAGTGTGATGGAATGGCATTTTTGCACGATTTCTAGAATTAATAATTGATTTTTCCTACAAAAACAAATTTATATCATAACAAATATGAAGAGAAGTTATTGTATATAACGAGTATCTTGGCATACATGATAGTCATCTTTTTCAATAAAATCACATGCCATTTGCCATTTTTCCATGATCAAGTCTTCCCTTGGACATACATCTCTTGGATTGATGCCTTCCTCAAATAGACTTTCAAAACATTGTGGTCTAAATTGGGTGTTAGATGTTCGCATTTATATTAAAAGATAGTATCTAAACAAAGCTTTGATACCTTGCAATTCCACTCGTTCAACAAGATGGAGACTCTTCTACAACTTTAAGATCAGCTCTTATAGTACCTGATTATCAACAAATCATCATATTTAAGTTTCTATCAGAAAACACCAAAAAAAGCACATAAAGAATGAAGATATCTAGAGTGATAACTAGTGATTCTTTTAACTATATAATGTCAATTTTCCACGAAATGAACTTCATTCAGATAACAATCAAAATAAACTCAAACTCTACAATTATATTTTAAACAAACTTTGATAACCGAAGTTATATTTTAAACAAACTTAGTGGCCCTATAGCAAGGGTTCTTAGTGGGCTTAAACTACTTGACTTCAATGGATGCTCACAAAGGGAAATTCTCCTGGAACTTCACAATTTCACAATGAAAACTCTACCATTAATTGGCGCCGACTCTTAACCTTAAACTTAAGCAAAACAAGGAATGATCCAATTGAAAATTAAGGTAAGAGCTGACAAGAAATATAGCAGAGAGTTGGTCATTTGAGATTGGTGTAGAACAGAAGAAGAAGCTTTTTGATGAGTAAACTTTATCATGGTTGTATAAGATTTTACCCTTGAACTGAAGATGCTCCAAATTCACAAGTCATACATCAAAACATTCAGTGAACATTCCTTTCTTCACTAAAGTATGGAGACATAGAATTATTATTAAGAACTTAGATTTAACTACTAGTTTAAATTTTTTTTATTTATTTGAGGAACCCGCAGCCGCTACCTTTGGTGCGCTCTGGGTAAACCTCAACTCCTTGTGCAGTAGCCTGCAAACCACACAGGAGGTTAAACCACCCTAAGGTGACAGGCTCACACAGAATGGCTTCGGTGAGGATTGAACCCATGACCTGTCGGTCCCGGGCCACCTCACCTCTACCTTTCTGCCATCCCCTCTAAGTAGCGGGACACTACTAGTTTACATTGAATACCTTGTATATGGTTTCTCTTTTTCAATTCATCATTCGCAGTTAGCTTCAATCACACAATTCCGTAATCTTGTATTCCTATTTAACTACGAAATCATATATTATTTCACTATTAACTAAACAACCAAAATCTTCAATTACAGAATTCCATATTTTCACAAGTAATTGAATTCTAATCTGGTATTACCCTCGGTATCGAGAATCGCCAATCTACCGGACCTCAATCCTAAAACCTAAAACTTCATTCAGGTAACAGTGTAATCTATGCTAGCATGAAAAACTCACTTATCGTTGGAGAAGGGGGAAGAGTTATGCTGGAAACGAAAATACCTAAAGATCCGAGGCTTCGTACAATAACTTGCTGATTTCGTCCACTGTGCGATATTGAATCAAGTTTGGGGGTATAAACCGTAGGTCACCGACGATTCTCTCAAGCTAAATCTCAATTTGAGATTTAAGAATTTGTCCACTGCGCGTTGTTTCTCAATTTTTGTCCACTGTGAGTTGATTTGGGAAATTTTGTGATGAACAGAGCGACAACGTGGAGATTTGATTTATAAAGTGGGCACACGTTGTTTCTGATTGATTTGCGTTGTTTCTCAAGATTTGATTTATAAAGTGGGCAAACATTTAGGATAGGTAAAGTTGGGCACACGCACGTTACAAATATAATTTTTTTAATACTAATATATTATATATTATGAAATTATAAATTATATATGGTATTTTAATATTTTGAAAATATTGTATCTTCGTATTTTGTACCGTGTCGGTATATTTGATGTATTGTATCTTAATATTTTTGAAAATGTTCTATCTTCGTATCTCGTATCATATCGGTATTTTGTCATGTTATATGAAATTGTATATGTGATGAAGTTTATTTGACCACACTAATTGACCAAATATGTGAGGAAATTAATCTGTCATATTAGAATATATGTGAGAAATTCTATTTGGTTCCCTTAGATGATATCTGATAAAAAAATAAGTTATGATAACGAAAAATATAATCCTCACAATAGGGGCAATGGTAATGTGAGGAAATTTGATTTTGTTGCATATATATTACGTAATGCAACAAACATAAAAATTTGTCACTTTAGATATACCAATTGCAACAAAATAAATTTCCTCTTATTAGCTTTGTCACAAATGTGACCTTTTTTTGTAGTGTCACTATATTCTTGAAGCAGAAACACGAAGCCAATCCCTGATCTCGTGAGACTTTGACACCTCTAAGTTTAATTGTTGTTGATTAAAAATTTGACATCTAATTTCTCATTAGTTTTGCGTATAATTGTCAAAATTGAGCCAAAATAACTTGCTTTATGAAAAAAATTCCTTTATTTTTCGCTTTCTCCTTTGGAGAACAATTGTAGATTTTGGTGTGTCTTGTGAAGAAATTGAAGTATTGAACATATCTCCGTTTTTATTTTTATTTTTTTTAATTTTTATAATAAACATATCTCTTTGCTCCTAATTAAATGAATCTGATCCCTGTGATGGTGAAAACTTCACTGAGTTGATAGACTTTGAATATGTCACATGTGCATTATAAATTGTTGAATGCAATCAACATTAGTACCTGGAATGGATATTGAACATGCTGGAATATCATTCTATATATATTACAAAATTTTGATTCTAAAGACCTATAATGGGGATATTAAACATTCAGGCATACGTTTAATTAAGAAAAAGAACACAATACTTTAACTAAATTAAACACCAATAATTTAATGAGATATGGATCTCCACGGGGAACCATAATTGTCTGCCTAATATTGGATTAGCTGTGATGAGTATCTAATATCCGACGATTGTTGAGTTTGAGGGACAACATTCAATCTAATGAGTATCAATAATTTTTATTTTTATTTTTAAGTTAAGTGTACAATCCAAACTATAGGTTTAACTTATATGAGATTTTATATTATAAAATTTAGGAAAAGGAATGGTTTAGACGGGTAAAATGAGTAAAACAAGTTATAGTTTTGCAAGAAAAGAATATAATCAATATCTCAAAATTACGAAAGTAAGAGATAGGGGTAGAAACTACAAAAAATAAGTCACACTATGCATATCAGTTGACACACTAACAAGGCAGTTAGTCGTTGACGAAAGAAATCTAGAACTAAATCTGCATTAATAGAATAAAGACCGAATCAATTTTTTTTATAATATTATTGGGGCATGGTAGATCAAGTGAAAATGACCTAATAGTAGTTTCAATGTCATTTTTCTTTATATACATGTTTACATTTTAGTAGAATTATACAGCGAAAATGACCTAATAGTAATCTCAATTCCTACAGGATCTTTTGTCTCATTTTCTTGTGTCTCATTCATGTTCCACTGTCGTTTTGAACTGTAAGCATCTAGGTGCTTACAATTTGAATTTTAGGATTATCGTAAGCACCTAAGTGCTTACAGTTAAAATGTGAGTGAGATACGAGTGAAACACAAGAAAGTGAGACAGAGAATCCGGACTAGTTCACTGTCCTTTTATTTATTTTATTTTTTATATACATGTTTAAGCTTTAGGAGAATAACGCAACTAAGAGAGCTGGATATAAGTGAACCTTGTGTTCTAGGAAAATCATACTGTATTCCCGTATATAATACAGTGTTCCTTAAGAATTTATTCTTTCCCAAATACTCCTACATTGTAGGAACATTATCACATAATAACATTATTTAATAACAAGAAAAAAGAAGAAAATCCAATTAATATGGCTTGTTAGCTCCATGCACCACATTTTACGCCGCCATCAACAACTTCCGGTTACCGGTATGGGGGCCGTTGTCGTCGTCACCGCGGCATCTATCAATTGGATTGCAGCCCCTGCCGTAGGGGTTCTGAGCTATCGGCGGCGATACCCCATTGATGTCGCCGTCGCCATCCCAAATTGCAGGGTAGCTGATGAAGTAAGGCTTCGAAGCGACAGTGCTAACAAGAAGCATCACTGTCGCCAACACCACAACTAATGTCTTCGCCGCCATGCTTGCTACGTACCTTACTCTTAATTTGTTATTGTCTTTATGCACAAATATTGTAGGATCATTTTTCTGTGGAGTCTCTCATAAGTTCATATAGTTCAAAGAGAGATTCATTTGTTGACTAAAATGGTTGACTTTAGTGCTTATTCTCAAAAATTGTAATTCTTTAAAAAAATAAAATAAAATTCACGGAATATTAGTTTGAAATAAATAATTATCAGAATTTTACTCATTTTTTCCACGTAGACTTCCATAAAAGAAAAGGGAAAAACAATACACTCCCTACCTTGTTTAGAAAAACTCATAATTAACTAAAATAGTGCTAAATCATAAACCTTCTAATTAGTTAGTGAATACTTGAATTATTAGGTTAAGTTCATCAGGCATTCTTTTTTTATATTTGCGGAAATTATAGTTTACTTACACAAAACATGGTTAAATGTGAGGGAATTTGAATAAAAAAAAATACTTGTGAGTATAATTTATCTTACATGTATAATCAATTAACAAATAATTCATTAAATATGTGAGAAAGAAATTAAGGAGAAAGAGAAAAGTAAGAAATATAGTGAATTTGATATATTGTTTGATAAGAGAGGAAGAGAGACTTATTGAATTTGAGAAAATTTTGGAAAAAATCTATCAATTAATATGAGTTTGAGAATCTCAATTTTACCAAAGCTTCCCTTATAATTTAATGAGATACAAAATTAAAAGTAGTGATAGAATAGGGTTTTATGTATATTTTGGTAAGCAATCTTAATTTTACCATAGAAAACGGTCAACTTACGTGTATTGAGTGATTTCCTTATACTAATATATAATTGAGTCCAGATCACCTGTCCCACTTACGGTGTCCCAACCCTGTCCCAACAACAAAATGACCGTAACCCCGTACGGAGATACAGTGTTTAGATTTTACCAAAGTAACCCCGTATGGAGTTACCGTTCGTTTTGTTACTGGGACACGGTTGGGACACCGTAAGTGGGACAGGTGATCTGGCGCCAATATAATTCACATTCTTACCCGCTTCAGTAAGTGGGGTTCTCTGTTTCGGACAATCTTTTTTAATATGAGGAAATTTTCCATTCGATTTTTAATGCACATTATTGATCTCGTTTTTGTGCGATAGCTTGCATATTACACAGCAAAATTAAACCATCATAAATGTTATTGACTTATAGATGATAGATTCACAAATAGTGACCTTAATGAATTTCTAGCCATGGATTAAACATCTTAACCTTTATCATTCATAAAAAGGCTATATAGTATTAATATTTTCACGTGGAATGTCACGTTCTAAATTTGGTAATTAGCTCAAATGTTCAATGATCCCAGGTTGGAAATTTATTCAATGAGGTGGTCAACTTTTCATTAACAACTTCTTTTCTATAATGACAAAATCCTTTTAGGGAAAAATAATCCAAACAATGATACTATTAATAGTTCTCCAAAAACTAAAAACCTATCTAATACATAATTTAAAATGAAATACATTTAGATAGATATAACACTAGATTTAGTGACAGGACGAGACACCACACATACTCACACAAAACATGGGTTTTTTTTTGAAAAATCTAGGACACCAAATATCAATCAAACTAATTAAAATAACAATATAATTATAAGTGTTTGTGAAGCAATTTGAGATTTATAGAGAGAGAGATGGGAATTGAGATATAGTCGAGAGAGATATTGGGAAATTAATTTACTGTTGGATTTTATTTCACAAAAACTTAGAAATGAAAAATACATGACAACGAACCAAAAAAAGAAAAAAAAAATGGCGTTTGTGGTCCCGTAACTTTCATTTACTTGCGTTTTTTGTCCCGTAAGTATTAAAGATGCGCTAGTGGTTTCGTATCTTCTAGTTACTTGCAATTCTGATCCTATAACTTTTAACGCTGCATTTTTGGTATTGTATCTTTCACGTACTTACATTTGTGGTTCCGTAACTTTTAATACGACATTTTTAGTTTCATATATTTATTTACTTGCGATTTTGGTCCCGTATTTTTTAATGCGGTATTTTTTCCCATAACTTATTTATATCTACGATTTTAGTCTCGTAAAACATTAAAAAAAATCTTATATCCTCATCTAATCAATGTTTGTAATATCTAAGCCTCTTTTTATATGGGTGGTCAAGGTTCGGTCAAACCGGCCGAACCGAACTTTAAAATTTAGTTTGATTTTAGGTTTGTAAAATTTATGAAGTTCGATTTTCAATTCAATCCAGTATTATTCACCGATTTGACCTAATCGGATTAAAATTCTAAAATTTGAAAAGTGAAAAACAAGGAAAATAAATCAACTTAATATTAAATCGAAAATAAAAATTCCTGAATAACCACCGTGTCATCTGCTTCTGCCCCAATATCATTCTCAAATTTTCGATTCGTCGAGAAGAAATGGAAACTTGAAAACAATGGATTAAACAACAAAAACATTTTTTTTTTAAATTTTAATTGAATTATTAAAAACATTTAAATATAAAATCGGAATAAAAATTAGAAATAAATGAAAATTATGGGACCAAGATAATCGCAATAAAAGTTACGAGTTAAAAAAACAAAGTTACAAGTTACGGGACCAATATCGTAAGTAAATAAAAGATACGGGACCAAAAATGCAATTACATGAAAGATACAAGACCAAAAATGCAATTACTTTAAAGATACAGGACCAAAAATACAGCGTTAAAAGTTATGGGATAAAAATCGCAAGTAACTGGAAGATACATGACTACTAACGCATCTTCGAAACTTACGGGACAAAAAACGTAAGTAAATGAAAGTTAGGGGACCAAAATCGCCATTTTTCCAAAAAGAAAGAAACAAACTCCAAGTTAAAAGCGCTATTTAACTACTCCCCCGTCCCGTTATTTGTGGCTCAATTGATTTCGGCACGGGAATTAAGAGAGTAGATGA
This sequence comes from Lavandula angustifolia, assembly GCA_028984105.1. Lineage (NCBI taxonomy): Eukaryota > Viridiplantae > Streptophyta > Magnoliopsida > Lamiales > Lamiaceae > Lavandula > Lavandula angustifolia. The sequence goes on from CM054812.1 coordinate 1,216,465, forward strand.
TAAAGTATGAGAGAGGGAGTAGATGATAAAGTATGAGAGAAAATATGAATAAGATAATGAGAGAATATGAGAGAAATGATGATAAAGTAGGAGAGAATGTAATAAAGTAGAAGAGAGAAGATGATAGAGTAGAAGATATGATAATAATTTTTTTACCAAATTAGGAAAGTGGCCACAAATAACGGGACACCCCTTTCGGGAAAGTGAGCCACAAATAACGAGACGGATGGAGTAATAAAAACGTAAGCAAGAATATCTTCTTTCGCCTTTCTTCTCAGTCTTCCTCAACAGCACCCACATCAACATCAGCTGCTCTTGATTGCTCGCCATATAGTTTGGACAAAATCCTCAAACTTTTAGATAGATAATTTCAAATTTTTTATTTCTATAGATCTAATCTATACATCTTATATGAAGTTTATATTAATACCAATACCAAAACCCCTTTACCGAAACATTGGCTTATAATTTAGTGAGATACAAAATTAGTAGTGATAAATATGGATTTGAGTATTTTGCTAAACAATCTTTCATTATAAAAAATGGTCAAATTACATATGTGTTGTGTAATTTCCTTAGACCAATACGATTCACATTGTTACCTGCCTAATTGGTGTAACAATGTGAATCCACCCATCCTTTAGCAATGTGAAAATTCTCCTCTAGATTTTTGCGATTGCTTCGTAAGTGTTAGGGTGTTCAAATATAGGGGGGAACTTAGTCCGCAGAGTATGAAAAAGTTGATTCACTTGAAATGACTCGATATGTGGGGCACTACATTGTCCAAGGAAGACCTTGAAACCATTTGCCAACTTTATTTCTTGCAAACTCTTTCTTTAAAAATGTGCTCCCTAAAAGAGATCCCACGGGAAATTCAGAATTTGGTTCACTTGAGATACATCAACTTAAGCAAAAATGAAGAATTAAAGGAGTTATCTAAAAGCTTGTGTAGTTTGCCTGAATTACAAACTCTTTTATTAAAAAGGTGCTCTCTGAAAGAGATTCCAAGGGAAATTGGAAATTTAGTTCACCTCAAACACCTTGAATTAAGTGAAAATGTACAGTTAGAGGAGTTACCACAGAGCATATGTAGTTTGATTGAATTGCAAAGTTTTTTGTTGAAAGGCTGCTCTCTGAAAGGGATTCCAAAGGGAATTGGAAATTTAGTTCAGCTGAAACACCTTGACTTAAGTGATAATCAACAGTTAGAGGAGTTACCACAGAGCATATATAGTTTGCAGGAATTGCAAAGTCTTTTGTTAAGTGACTGCTATCTGAAAGAGATTCCAAGGGAAATTGAAAATTTAGTTCTCCTCAAACTCATTGACTTAAGTGAAAATAAACAGTTGGAGGAGTTACACAGAGCATATGTAGTTTGATTGAATTGCAAATTCTTTTGTTAGAAGACTGCTCTCTGAAAGAGATTCCAAGGGGAATTGAAAATTTAATTAACTTGAAACACCTTGGTTTATGTCAGAATAATGAATTAAAAGAGTTACCAGAGAGTATACGTAGTATGGTTGAATTGAAAACCTTGGATATTAAAGGTTGTAATAATAATCTTTGGGGACTCCCAGAAGGACTTGGTGAGTTAAGTGGTCTTAGCTCATTGTATGGGTTCATTGGAGGAAGTGGTTGCAACAAATTTGGATTGTTGAAGAACTTGAACAACCTTAGTGAATTGTCCATCGTGATTAATATTAATAGTGGTATTAATATAGAAGAGTTGGTTAAAGATGATTGAGAAGCAGAACTAAGGAGCAAGATACACCTTCAATGGCTAGAGTTTAAATTAATGGATGATAGAATTGAAGAGGAGTGTTCATCATCGTCGTCGTCGAATGTGGACGTAATAGAAGCTCTCGAACCCAATCACAATTTGGACATTGTTGCCCTTAGGAGCTATAAGAGTTGCCCTTAGGAGCTATAAGAGCTCAAGACTTCCGCATTGGATCTCATCGCCCCTCATCCTAATCACCGATATAGTCATAGACTCTTCTTGTTCTGCCGTTATGTCCTTCCACTCCAACCATTCATCGCACCTAAAAAAATACAGTGCCTAGAGCTTGGGAAAGGCAACTAGTGGTGGTGATGATGATGATGATGGAATATCCATCATTTCTTCGTATTTCTCTCTTATTCCCAACCACTCCACTCCCAATACTTTCAATTGCTTCATTTTCCAAATTTCTAGAACTTCCAGGAATAGGAGTTTTCCCATGGGCATCAATGACGCCTTACTGCAACCCATAAGATAGATATTTTTTATTAGGATGAGGGGCGATGAGAACCAATGCGGAAGTCTTGAGCCCTTATAGCTCCTAAGGGAAACATTGTCCAAATTGTGATTGGGTTCGAGAGCTTCAATTACGTCCACACACGACGATGACGATGATGAACACTCCTCTTCAATTCTATTATCCATTAATTTGAACTCTAGCCGTTGAAGGTGTATCTTGCTCCTTAGTTCTGCTTCTCCAGCATCTTTAACCAACTCTTCCATATTAATACCACTATTAATATTAATCACGATGGACAATTCACTAAGGTTGTTCAAGTTCTTCAACAATCCATATTTGTTGCAACCACTTCCTCCAATGAACTCATTCAATGATCTAAGACCACTTCACTCACCAAGTCCTTCTGGGAGTCCCCAAAGATTATTACAACCTTTAATACCCAAGCTTTGCAATTCAACCATACTACGTATACTCTCTGGTAACTCTTTTAATTCACTATTCCCACATAAACCAAGGTGTTTCAAGTTAATTAAATTTCCAATTCCCTCTTGGAATCTCTTTCAGAGAGCAGTCTCTTAACAAAAGACTTTGCAATTCCAGCAAACTACATATGCTCTGTGGTAACTCATTTAACTGTTCATTTTCACTTAAGTCAAGGTGTTTCAGCTGAACTAAATTTCCAATTCCCTTTGGAATCCCTTTCAGAGAGCAGTTATTTAACAAAAGACTTTGCAATTCCAGCAAACTACATATGCTCTGTGGTAACTCCTCTAACTGTTGATTATTACTTAAGTCAAGGTGTTTCAGCTGAACTAAATTTCCAATTCCCTTTGGAATCCCTTTCAGAGAGCAGTTATTTAACAGAAGACTTTGCAATTCCTGCAAACTACATATGCTCTGTGGTAACTCCTCTAACTGTACATTTTCACTTAAGTCAAGGTGTTTCATCTGAACTAAATTTCCAATTTCCATTGGAATCTCTTTCAGAGAGCAGCTTTTTAATAAAAAAGTTTGTAATTCAGACAAACTACACAAGCTTTTAGATAACTCCTTTAATTCTTCATTCTTGCTTAAGTTGATGTATCTCAAGTGAACCAAATTCTGAATTTCCCGTGGAATCTCTTTTAGGGAACACATTTTTAAAGAAAGAGTTTGCAAGAAATAAAGTTGGCAAATGGTTTCAAGGTCTTCCCCTTGGACAATGTAGTGCCCCACATATCGAGTCATTTCAAGTGAATCAACTTTTTCATACTCTGCGGACTAAGTTCCCCCCTATATTTGAACACCCTAACATTTACGAAGCAATCGCAAAAATCTAGAGGAGAATTTTCCTCCCAATCCAAGCTGCGATATTCTTGGACTTGAGAAACAAAACAAGGATCACAAACTTGGCAGGTTCCGTTTGTCATTCGATGCTCCCCCGCTCTAACATTCTTCCTAAGAAATTGTGCAAATCATGCACTATATCATGCATTTTACATGAATTTATTTGCTCCGTCAACTCATATTTTTTAAAGTCTTGGAATAAAGACCGCATTGCCAAGTCTTCGAAGACCTCTTGCCCTTTAAGTTCCACATCTTCTCCAGCCCTCCCAGTGCTGGGACCAAGATAACCTAATGCTATCCAAATTCTTATTAGTTTCTCCACCTTGAGTTCCGTGTCTTTTGGAAAGAAACCACAAAATGAAAAACAACGTTTAACCATTGGCGATAGCTCATTATAACTCAAAAGCAAATGCTGAAAGATCCCCACTTCCACATTTTCCAATTCCCATATTTCACTCTTCAATACTTTTTCCCATTCTTGGATGTTTTTTTAAAAAAGTAAAATACTTCCCAATGTCTTTACAGCAAGAGGCAAGCCATTGCACTTCTTAGCAATCTCACCAATTTTATGAAACTTTTCAAATTTATCTTCACTCCTTCCAGACAAGCGCATCAACAACAAAAAACAATCTTCGCTAGTGAGGAGTTTCGGACGATGGATGTCTTCATCAACAGATCCCATGATTGTGGCAACCTTTTCCTTTCTTGTTGTCACCAAAATTTTACTACCTGCTCCACTACACTTCAAGGCATTTCTTAACGGTTCCCACTTCTCATGTTGTTCACTCCAAACATCATCTAGGACAAGAAGAATTTTTTTACTAGAAATACAACCCATCAACTCTTGAAGCAAGTCTTCGAGTTGGGTAGCATCATGTGAACTCTTTTTATTTATTAACTTGATAATACCCTTTGCAATGGCCGCCACATCAAAGGGATCCGATACACATATCCAAATTTTGAAATCAAAGCACCGTTGCACCTGACTATCATTATAGATTAGTTGAGCAAGAGTAGTTTTCCCAAGTCCCCCTGCACCCACTATAGAAACAACTTGAAGGACTAATCCCTCATGAGCAGTAAGCTTTTTCACCAGAATTTCCATATCGTAGTTTCGGCCTTGGATCTCGGCAGAGTCGATCAACGAAGTAGTTTGAACTCGCCAAGAAACATGAGAATAATCACTTCTTGGTTGAGATGTGACAAAATTATCTACCTCTTTCTCATTCAAGATCTCATCAAGCTCCACCTTCAGATTTTGCACTTTCTTGGCAATGTCGTGACGGAATACGAGTTTCTTGAAAGAGAAACACGAAGATGGGATGAAAGAGCATACCTTATGCTTAGGAGGAGGAGCAGATTCAGATCCAGATTCCATCTTGTTATGTTGGATGATGGCGTAGTTCCATTCCTCCAAGACATCCTCCATCTCGTGAGATTTGTGTTCCAGCCTACGCAGCCAATCCTTGACAGTCCTCTCCTTGAATTGCTTCATGTCGGCATCATACAACTTATTTCTGACCTTGTTCAGCTTGTCAGAAAGATCGAGAAGTTCCTTCTCAACACCTCTCACTAGTATGGCTTCGTTTTGAATTAGCTGTTTCACGGTGGAAAGAAGCAGTTCCACCACGGAGGAGACCACAACTTCAGCCATGATCAGGTTGCAGCGTTTTCTTCTTGTTCTTGTGTATGTGTGGGTTGTTGGTTAAGTTGTGACTTGTGTGGACAAGAGAGAGTAGATATGGAAAAAGTGAAATTAATAAATGAGGTGGGGACCGTGACACATGAAAATTATTGATCATAACAGGTTAATTATAGGGTATAAAAAAATAAGTGAGGTGCAGAGAGAGCACATGGGGTTGTACTTCGAGTTCACATATATGAAAATTACATCTGAAGCTTCGCGGAAACTTCATAATTATTGATCATATCAGGTCAATTATAGGGTATAAAAAAATAAGTGAGGTGCAGAGAGCGCACATGGGTTGTACTTCGAGTTCACATATATGAAAATTACATCTGAAGCTTCGTGGAAACTTCATAATTATTGATCATATCAGGTCAATTATAGGGTATAAAAAAATAAGTGAGGTGCAGAGAGCGCACATGGGGTTGTACTTCGAGTTCACATATATGAAAATTACATCTGAAGCTTCGCGGAAACTTCATAATTATTGATCATATCGAGTCAATTATAGGGTATAAAAAAATAAGTGAGGTGCAGAGAGCGCACATGGGTTGTACTTCGAGTTCACATATATGAAAATTACGTCCGAAGCTTCGCGGAAACTTCATAATTATTGATCATATCAGGTCAATTATAGGGTATAAAAAAATAAGTGAGGTGCAGAGAGCGCACATGGGGTTGTACTTCGAGTTCACATATATGAAAATTACATCCGAAGCTTCGCGGAAACTTCATAATTATTGATCATATCAGGTCAATTATAGGGTATAAAAAAATAAGTGAGGTGCAGAGAGCGCACATGGGTTGTACTTCGAGTTCACATATATGAAAATTACGTCTGAAGCTTCGCGGAAACTTCATAATTATTGATCATATCAGGTCAATTATAGGGTATAAAAAAATAAGTGAGGTGCAGAGAGCGCACATGGGGTTGTACTTCGAGTTCACATATATGAAAATTACATCTGAAGCTTCGCGGAAACTTCATAATTATTGATCATATCAGGTCAATTATAGGGTATAAAAAAATAAGTGAGGTGCAGAGAGCGCACATGGGTTGTACTTCGAGTTCACATATATGAAAATTACGTCCGAAGCTTCGCGGAAACTTCATAATTATTGATCATATCGGGTCAATTATAGGGTATAAAAAATAAGTGAGGTGCGAGAGCGCACATGGGGTTGTACTTCGAGTTCACATATATGAAAATTACATCCGAAGCTTCGCGGAAACTTCATAATTATTGATCATATCAGGTCAATTATAGGGTATAAAAAAATAAGTGAGGTGCAGAGAGCGCACATGGGTTGTACTTCGAGTTCACATATATGAAAATTACGTCTGAAGCTTCGCGGAAACTTCATAATTATTGATCATATCAGGTCAATTATAGGGTATAAAAAAATAAGTGAGTTGCAGAGAGCGCACATGGGTTGTACTTCGAGTTCACATATATGAAAATTACATCTGAAGCTTCGCGGAAACTTCATAATTATTGATTGCTGGTGATTCGTATTTGGCAAAGTTAAGTTCGCAATCCATACTTGAAAAGGTTGGTACATGTAAAAATTAGGCGGATTAACACTCCAATTTCTTAATCCACAATTTTATAATAATTTTCGACCAAACCAATGTATTTACTTCAAATAATGCCAACATTAAATCATGATTATATGAAACAAAATAAATTTATATTGAAACGATTTTTTATGTGGCTATGGTAGACATAAATAGTGTTTCTTTTGCTCTATTGATAAGGTCAAAATATATTATCCGTTTGGATATTTTTCAGCGACTTCATTAACAATCACAATTGATTTACTAATTGTAAAGCCGTAAAGAGAGATAATTAAATAAATAATTAATGAGTATAATTTTTTATTAAAAAATACGTAGTTTTGAATCGAATATCGATATGAATTTATTGGACATGTGATCTCATCCTGAATTTTATATACGTGTAGTTATGTCAATAAGCTAGATTTACAGTTTTGCCCGCAACGAATGGAGTGAACTTTTCATATTGTTGGGAAAAGGGAGAAAATATCGATTTTGGTTGTGTAATGTGGCATCTGTTCAATTTTGATCCTACAACATTATAAAGTGTTTGATTTTAGCCCTATAACTTTATAAAATGTCCGATTTTGATCATTCGAAAAAAAATATTGATCATAAAAAAGCGCCTGAACTACACCTTGCCCCAAATGACTAAAATAAGATATTTTGTAAAGTTTATAAAAAAAAAATACTTTTAAAAGTTACAAAAGCTAAAAATATATTGAGGATACATTGTAGAACTAAAATTTAATTCGTTTTAATAATTGAAGTTTCCGTTTACAAAATGTCTTATTTTATTTCTCCAATGAAAAGTATAATTTACAGGCTTTTTCCTGCTCGACATATTCCTTCGTAGGACTAAAATTGGATATTTTATAAAGTTATAAGATTAAAATCGAATATTTTATAAAGTTCTAGTACTAATATCAGACACGGCATATTAAAGGACCAAAAATCGAACAGAGACAACATTATAGAATCAAAAATCGATATTTTCTCTGTGAAGGACTAAGGATTTGAGATTGTGAAAAAATAAAAATAACAAATGACAAAAGTTTTTAGTAACTTGTTATTTTACTTTCTTCTTTATAGAACAACCGTAATCTATATAGATAGATTTTGGGGTGTTTTGTGAAGAAATTGAACATATTGTTTTTTCTCCTCATATGAATCTGATTCCTCTTATGTGAAAATTTCATAAGTTGGTAGACTTAGAAGTTGTCAGATGCAATTTATTTGGTAAATTGACTAACCCCCTTTGAAGGCTGGATGAGTGGATTCTGGAACCAATCTGCATTAAAAAACTTAAATATTTAACTAAATCAAACACTAATAATTTATTGAGAATAATATGATCAGAAAATATTGAAAACACTGGTACATTTATCATTACAACCCAATTGATCATTTTCAAATAGAAACTCTAAGAAAGGGAAAAAAAAAAAAAAGAAAACAATAACAAGAGTATTGCTTATTTAAGTGGAACCAGAGAAGAGAACGAGTTGTGGGTTATTTACGCATATGGATTTCCAAGGGGAACCATCCTTGTCTCCATAGCATTGGATTAGCTGTGATGAGTATCTAATATCCAACAACTGCAAAGTCGAGACCTTCCGAAGAAGACGATGTGGCAGAGACTTCAAATCATCACAACTCATCAAAACCAATTGCTTGAGACATGGCATCACCAAGACGGTCGTAGATTCTTCTTCTTCCGCCGTTATGTCCTCCCACTCCAACCATCCAGGCCAATCATAGAACCCCAATTCCTTGAGTTTAGGAAAGGAAACAATCGATGACGATTGCGTATTCGTAACTTCTCCTTCACATCTTATTCCCAACCACTCCGTTCCCAACACCTTCATTTTTTTCATTCCCCTCATGTTTAGCTCTTCCAAGAAATGGAGTTTTCCCATGGCCGGTAATGATAACAACTCAGGGCAATGGTAGAGTTCGATCCAACGCGGAAGTCTCGAGGCCCTATATCCACAGATTTCAAGGAATTGCAAATTCTGATGGGGCTCTAGAGCTTCTATTACCTCCAACCCCATTGATGACGATGATGATGAAGACGCCAATATATGGCCCTCATCGATGAATTGAAACATTATTTTGTGTAGGTGTGTCTTTTTCCATAATTCTGCTTCTCGAGCATCTTCAACCAACTCCTTCGGGTCAATAGCTTGACAACTACTACTACCAACCATTACGAAAATATCTAGAGATCCACTAAGACTGTTTAAGTTCTTCAACAATCCAAACTTGTTGTAGCCAGTTCCTCCATGGAACCAATCCAACGAGCATAGACCACTTAATTGAGCGGAAGTTCGTGGAGATGTTGACAGAATTTGATATTCAAGGTTTGCAATTCAACGAATCTACAAATGCTTTCTGGCAACTCTTTTAATTCAAAATTCCAACTTAAGTCCAATTGTCTCAAGTTTATCAAATTTCCAATTTCTCCCGGAATCTTTTCTAGTGAGCAGAATGCTAAAATAAGAGTTTGCAAGAAATGAAGCTTACAAATGGTTTTCATGTCTTCCTTGGACAATTTAGTACGACTTATATCTAACCATCTCAAGTGAATTAACTTTTCCATTTCCTGTGGACTATCATTCAATCCAAATTTAAATCCCAACACCCTAAGATTTGCGAGGCAATCACAAAGATTTGGAGGAGATCTTTTGTACCAAAACAAGCTTCGGTATTTTTGGGCATGAGAAACTAAAAAAGGGTCGCAAACTTGGCAAGTTCCCTTTGTCATTCGAGATGCGGTATCCATTCCACCATTCTTCCTAAGAAATCCCGCAAAATCATGTACGATATCATGCATTTTGCACCATCTTATTTCATTGTCCGGGCCACTTTTCTCAAAGTCTTGAAACAAAGAATGCATTGCTAAATTATTGAAGTACTCCATCCCTTTAAGTTCCACTTTTGGATTTCCACTAACAGAGCCCAAATAACCTAGTGCCATCCACTGCCCTATCAGACTCTCAACTTCAATTCGAGAATCTTTAGGATAGACAGCACAATATGAAAAACAACGCCTCAGTGCAGGGGACAATTCATTGTAGCTTAAAAGCAAATGAGAATAAAGTTCTAATTCTACTTCATCGATTTCCCATATTTCACTCTCCAATACATCTTCCCACTCTTCCAAACTATTCTTGAACAACAAAAAACCTCCCATAATATTTAAAGCTAGTGGCAATCCCTTACACTTCCTAGCTATTTTCTTGCCAAGCTGCTCGAATTCACCACATTCCTCCGTATTCCTTTTGGGAAGGGATATGCGATGCAAAAGAGACCAAGACTCTTCGTCCGTGAGCAGTTCTGGGCGGTATATCTCATCCTCAAATGTGCCCATCATCTTTGCTACCCCTTCATTTCTCGTTGTCACCAAAATTTTATTACTCGGTGAACCATACTGCAAATTGACTTTTAGGCGTTCCCACTCTCCGTAATCATGTGTCCAAACATCATCGAGTACAAGAAGAAACTTCTTTCCTGAAATAGAATCTCTTAGTTGTTGCAGGATCACTTCCAATGAGTTGGTATTCGGACCACAATCATTCTCATCAATCTCAACAATCCCACTAGCTATCGAAGCCAAATCAAAGGGATCGGAAATATGTATCCAGATAGTTGACTCAAAATAATCCTTTACTCGACTATCGTCATAAACAAGTTGAACAAGAGTTGTCTTCCCAATTCCCCCAATCCCAACTACAGACACAATTTGTCTCTCACCATCAATCAATTTCCTCACTATATCATTCTTATTCCTATCTACATCCTGGCCGTGTACTTTTTCCAGATCAATCGAAGATGTAAATCGAACTCTTGGAGCAGAATCAGTTACAGGCATATTAGACATCACAAAATTAAATTCATCTTTCTCCTTCAAGATCTGATCAAGCGAGTCCTTCACATTTTGTAATGAAGATTGTTTGAAGGAGAGGCATACCTTTTTCGTAGCAGAAGCATCTACGCCGTAGAAGTTCAATTCATCCAAAATGTCGTCAATTTCGTAAGCCGCATCCTCGAGCTTCATCATCCAATACGTCTCTGACCGTCTTCAGCTTGTGGGAAAGTTCGCGAACCTCCTTCTTCACGCCTCTCACAAAATCCACTTCGCTGCAGATCTCTTCTTCTGCGATAGCTGTAATTCTCTCCAATACAACCGAAACAATAGTATCCGCCATGATAAAAAAAAATTCCAAGTCTACTTCTTTTGCGAAGTCAAGAACTCAAGATTGCTTACATCTCAATTTGTTTTCAGTTTAAAAGCAAATTGCAGACTTGTATAAATGTTTGACTAACATTCAAACCAGTCTTCCCTTCTAGAATATATATATATTGGAAATGTGCTCTGTTAACCAAACTAAAAAAATAAATTTAGTCATCCTAAAAAAAAACACAAATCTAGTCATTTTGTCTTCTTGTGGGCGCTGGCCGATGGAGGGCCGATGAGGGCCGATTGAGGCCGATTTTATCTATAGAAAGGGCCGATCGTGATCGGCCGACCTATCGGCCCCAGTCGGCCGAAACCAAGAAAAATGGCTATAATTGAAGGGCCGATTTTGATCGGCCCCTATTGAGCCGTGACATCGGCCCTCGGAAAATAATAAACTTAATTTATAAACATTTATTTTTAATAATTAATTTAAATATATATATATATATATATTACTTTTCTTTCAATTTACTAAAGAATAATTTTGTTCTAATTTATTTTGATTATTATGAATATTTATTTGTTGGAAGAATTCTAGAAAGGCCTTTTGCGCCTCTCTTAAGACATATTCCTGCCCAAAATTAGTTCGAAACAATAATTTGTAATTGTTCCCATTTTGTTGATGTCCTAAAGACTTTTTTATAAATATATTTCTTTAACTGATACTCTCACTCAATTTGTTCCTTTTTGGGATAAATACACTAAACCCCATCAACTATCGAAATTTTTCACTTTGCCCCCTAAATTATTAAAAGTTGCATTTTGCCCCCTTAATTGTTGAATTCGTTGCACTTTGTCCCCTCAATTATTAAATTCGTTGTAGAGCATAACATTCCGGCCACAAACAAATTTAAGAATAATCTCATGAAAACACCATAAACTATATTTCAAGAATTTAATGTATATATCACGGCTATGGCTTTCTCTCTCCCTCTTCTATGTCTCTCCTCTCGTTCTTTTTTAAAGTATATGTAGCTAAGAGATGAAAGTAATACAACAGCTAGTGTGATCATCGCCATGGTCGTTAGGGGCTAAGGCTCCTATTTTGCTTCTTCCTTTACCATCGAATTCAAAGTGTGCAAGTAAAATATTTGTTGTATACAAGTCGTTGTATTTCGTGAATTTCACCCTTAGATATTTCCCCCTTAAATACTTGAATTTGTATGTGTGGCCGGAATTTTGGCCGGAGTATGTTGTGAGTTATCATGAATGTTACAAATTATTAATTGAGAATTTATTACAATCTACTTACCTTTTTCATGGGATGAGATCACATTTCTCCAAAATCTCTCCCCCCATTTTCAAGCAACACTGATATTTCAACAACACCAACATCGCTGACATCTTGCTGCACCAAATCCAGTACACCAGAAAAGAAGAAATCCACATAAATGGAGTATCATAAGTCATAACTCGTACTAATCAATCAACTCTCTAGGCAGCCACCCAAGCCATATTCGCTCGACTCCGGAAAGCGCTAGATTTTAAGATTACAAATATTATATTTACTCGAAGAACATAGAAATTTTCAGAAAAATAGAGGAAGAAGAAGTAGACATCAGATTTGTGTTCAGCACAATGCAAAATTATATGAAAGATATAAATCGGCAGAAATAGCGCTTTAATGATTTGGGAAATTGGGAGAGATAGGATTAATGGAGGAGAACGATAGAAATCGGTTGAGAAATTGGGGGAGAGAGAGGATTGAAGGAGAAAAATGGTTTCTCATAGATTTTTATTCAAAATTCCAAATTACACAAAATTGAACATTATGACAATAATAATTGGGGATAACATATCTCACACAGAAAGTGGAATGGAACTAAAGTCTTAGGATTGAGATATATTTTTTTTGGATGATGCTGTGGAATAGAGAGTTCAATCATCATAATCTAACCATAAGCGACAGGCAAAACATAGCGGTTATAGTCGGATTTGAACTCATAACCTATCAATCCCGGAGCATCCACCTTCACCGTTACACCATCCCAAGAGGACGGATTGAGATATAAATTTGTAATGAATAATAATGTGAAAGGCAAGTAGAATAGAACAGTACTAGCTACCAAAATCAGCCCCACTACAAAAACAGCTATATTTCATTTTCTTTATACGTAGGAGGTTAGAAATTAATATTATGAAAGAGACTTGTACGATTTGATTATTCTTTTTGTTTAACATATTGAATATTGTAGGAATTAAATAAATAAGTCTCAATGCATAAAATTAGTTAATTTTAATAAATAAGCGAGTTTTCTAGTCACGCATCTATCGCGTAAGTTAATCGTGTGTAACGTAATTATACAATAGAGATTATAAAATTCATATTTATAAGAGTAACTAGAAAATTTACCAGTTTATCCAAATAGCTAGTTTTGTTTTTCTCTTATTAATTAAAGTTCGCCACTTGGTTAGAAAATCATGTCCATATAGATTGTTGCACTAATGCGCTCCGCTTTAATTAAAATGCTTCAAGATAAGCTTGTATACCTAAAGTTACACATTGAGTGTAACAAATCTGCACAAATCAGGTGAGTAATCAAGCCCACACACGTGCATCGTAAGCTCACTCACGTCATGATTCGTGTCACGTGCTCATCCAGTCAATCTCGAATCTTGGATATTATAGATTAACTAGGTAGCACGGAAAAAAATGCAATCATAAAAAATAAAATTAATAATTGTCAAATTGAAAATTGAAAATTCTTTCAACTACAAAAAAAATTCACAAACTTTCAAATATTCTCATTTTAAAAACAAAACAATAAGAAAAAAAATAAATTGCACAAATCTCGTAAATATACTAAATAAGCGTTTAATAGGCTAAAACTGAAAGCCCTAAAAAGGGAACAGAAAACTTTACACCCTTATTAGGATTTATAGTTAAGCTTGGAACAAAAAAAGAGTTGTTGTGAAGAACTTACTTGGTCACCATTTTGTAATGAGTTTATTTTCTATAGATCCCCAATTAGGCTGTAATATGTACAAATAGTAGTTTAATTAGTTTTTCGGTAAATATGTCTATTTTACTTCTTTAATATTTATTCTAATTTCGAAAAAAAATATATGCTGGAAGTGACTTGATTCGTGGTAGCTCTTATTTACATTTCAAAAATATTTTATTAAAGATGATTTAATAAAATATTATCAAAAACCAATTAACTGAATTTAAGAACCACATGTAAAACTTCTTTAACCTTAAAATTAAGATAGATGAAGGTCATCAAAGTCAATACACTTAGGGGGTGTTTTGAATAACTTGTGTTTCACAGCTTATCAAAAAGCTCTAAAATTGGTACAAAATAGAGAAGTTGCAGCTTAAAGCTGAGTTTTCAAACATATTATATATCTAAATAAATGAAAAATGCAAATTGATGAAAAAAAAGCAACTCGCCTTTTATATATATAATAGATAATATAATATATATATATATATATATATATATTAATATATAGGTTAAACATATGTTCATTATATATAAAATAATATGTTAATAAAATGAACATATAATTATCTTTAGTAAACCATATTACAAATAAAATCATTAAAATAATATATTTATAATTATATATAAAACTAGTATTCTATAGTAGTAGATTAGTTGTTATTTAACAAAATGAAAATTTCTCAGTGGATTTAACTTCAGAAAATTATATGAATTAAAATAACTTATTATGGGTATTTAATAATACTATTTAAATATCTTTAAATAGTGAAAAATTGCTTTTTTTTTGGAAAATGCAAATTTGAGTAGCAAATTCGTAAATAGTGGAAATTTGAAATTTGTGGCAAATTTATAAATAGTGGAAAATTTGAAATTGGTGGCAAATTCACAAATAGTGAAAAATTCAATTATTAATTTTTTGGAAAAGGGTAATTTGAGTGGCAAATTCATAAGTAGTGAAAAATTGAAATTGGCGATAAATTTGTAAGTAGTGGGTAAATTGAAATTGGTGGCAAAATAGTAAATAATGAAAAATTGAGATTGATGACAAAATCGTAAATAGTGGAAAAATTGAAATTGATGGCAAAATCGTAAATAAGGAGAAATTTGCAATTGATTGCAAAAAGGCAACTCGCCTTTTATATATATAATAGATTCGACTCAACATATAAACTCAATTAAGTTTCGTGTGAGCCGATTATATTATTGGATAATATAAATGAACTAGGTACAAACTCAATTAGTGGTTTTAAGTGAGCCAATATTGTTTTTGGATAACAGAAATGAGTTTGATCGAAATAGGATAGACACTTTGACCCCATTCAATCACACATTACCTTCGACCTATTCAAGGGACATTAATAGCAATAAAAAATCTTTTTAATTTTTTTTTTGTTGACGAGGAACCCGCAGCCGCTACCTTTGGTGCGCACAGGGTAAACCTCGCTCCTGTGCAATAGCCTGCAAACCACACAGAAGAGTTAAACCACCCTTAATGTGACAGGGTGACAGGCTCACACATAGCGTGTCCAGTGGGAATTGAACCCATGACCTATCGGTCCCGGACCACCCACCTTCACCGCTATGCCATCCCAAGGGGACAAATCATTATTATTGTACATAAGGCTGGCTGCGACATTTAGGAATCCAAATTGTGGGACCTATAAGGCCCCGTTTGGTTGAGGTGGGGGAATGAAATCAGGAATCATTTTAAAGGAATGATTTCATTCCCCATGTTTGGTTCCCAAAAATGCATACAGGTATGATTCCTCATACCCCTCTCCAACCCTAAATTACACTTTCCCGTACCTTTACAATTGACACTTTCATCTCTTATTCCTCTACTTTTTTTCCCCTCTCTCTCGGTCGACTCACTCTTCTCTCTCTCTCATTTTTTTTTCTCTCTTGGCAAGAAACAAGAAAACCAGTGACAGCGCCGTCGAGCTCTACTTTTCTCTCCTCTCTCTTTTTTTCTCTACTTTTTTCCCCTCTCTCTCTCGGTCGACTCACTCTTCTTTCCCGCACCGTCGAGCTCTCTTTTCGCTCTCGCTGCTCGCCGCGCTGTCGAGCTCTCTTTTTGCTCTCGCTGCTCGTTGCGCCCGTCGAGCGCCTTTTTTGCAGCAACCGCGCCGTCGAGCTAATTTGGTAAGCTGTCTCTCGCCCTTTAATTCGCGATTTAATTATGTGGTTTCCGTTGATATGCGAGAGTTATGGATTGATGAATTGCTTGTGTTGATTGATTTTCGTGGTGGGTTCTGTGGTTTCTATGGTGGGTTCTGTGGTTTCCGTTGATATTATGTGGTTATGAATTTTAATTGCTTCATGGTGGGTTCTGTAGGTTCTTAACATTTTGTCTAACATTTTCGTGTGAATGGTTGAAGAGGGAAACATGGTAGAAGGTTAGACACGTAACTTGCCCCCGTTTAATTAGGAAGACTAAGGAGGATGAAGCTGTTGAGTTGGTTGCTAGCAGACCCTCATATTGAATCTAAAGTGAAATGGTTTAGAGAAAAGTATGTTGTAGTTAATGAGATGTTGAGCAAAACATCTGGTTTTCAATGGAATGATGAGAAAAAGATAGTGCAGTGTGAAAGACAGGCATATGACGACTTCTGCAAGGTAATTCTTTCATTAATTATCATTTGTAACATTTTGCTTTAATTGCTTATATAATTCTGATTTGGTAGTCACACCCCAAAGCACGCGGATTGTGGAATGTGCCTTTTCCTTTTCTCGACGAGTTAGATGTTATTTTTGGTGTTGATAGAGCTAATGGGAAGAGGTGCGAGCTCCCAACCGATTCCGTGAATAATATGGAAAAAGAAAGCATCAACCTTGGTGAGGATGATGATGAGTTTAGTGTTGACGGTGCTTCAACGAATAATGAAGTTGAACAAGATCGGCGTCCTAGCAAGAAACAAAAGACACAATTGAATTCAAGTGGGAAAGAGAAATCAATGATAGGATCAAGCACACTTCTTAAGTTTGATTAGATTATGTCAGATTTAATTATGTATGACTGATTTATGTTTGTTTATGTTTATGTATGACTGACTACTATGGTTTTTATTTAAATTTATGTAAGACATTATCATTTTATGTTCAATTAGATTTTTTTATGTTTAAATTTTATTTTTTTTGTTTCAAAATGCTATAATATATAATAGAATATGATATTTTGTGTACAAATTTATTTAATAAATTTATTAAGTTGATTCCATTCCTTCAGTCAAACCAAACAGGTTTTGGAATCAAGTTCATTCCTGCTGCAACCAAACAACTGTTTTCAGGAAACATTCCTTCATTCCATACCTCCAAGAATAATTCCTGATTCCGATTTCATTCCTTTCTGTCAACCAAACGGGGCCTAAGCTCTTTCACATATTCTCTATAATTCTTATTACAAAAATAAGTTTAAATTCTTCATCTATTCATATTTACGTATTCTATTTTACTGGGTTCCGCCACTCAAAATAATAAATTCAGAGACTTCGGGAATATGTGACACTCAAAAATCCCGTCTCAATGATGTCTCATTAGTGTAACCATCTAAATACTTACGGTAACGATTTTATCATACATATCTAGATGATTACACTAAGAGTAAGAATATCCCTGACCACATCTAACATTCAACCAAACCAACCGATCTAATATTAAATTATTTTCTTTCTCTTCCATGTGCTTCATTTTTCTTCTAACCCAACTATATCTACTTTTTACCATTTATCCATATGACCATCCGAACTATATCCCACCAAGCATCTAATTATTTTCTATTTATATTATTAGATATAAACATTAATTATTTTAATTTTAAACATTAAAATTAACTTAAATTATACAAAAAATTATAAAACTCGTAAATCATACAAACTAAAATAAAACAAAATATAGTAGGACAATGATTGAAAGACGAAATTCAAACAACAAAAAATTGAAATTACAAGCAACAAAGTAAAGAAAACTCAGTCATCATCGCTAAATTTTTGCCAATTATGATCGATTAAGTCATCTCGAAGATCACTGTGTGCTTCTCTATTCCGAAGTTATGACTTGGTTGTCATATAACGAGCTAGGCTCAAAATCCTGTCTGTAGAGTATGCAAACTTATTATTTTCGGCTCCATCTCCAATTGAATGATCACTTCGACTAACTTTGTCTTGTATAAATTCTGTGAGAACTTGATAGTGTAGGTAAGTGCTTCCTTCATCTTTCATGATCATATTATGCAAGATAATGCAAGCTTTCATTTTACCATCAATGTGTTTAGTGTCACTATCTCCAATTGAATGATCACTCCAACTAAGAGCATGGAGTTCAGTAGTGAAATCATTCTGGATTACAGAAGAATATGCAGATTCAACTCCTTTTCCTTTGTTTTTAGCAGCAACTTTACCTTTGTCTCTTCCTGTAGAACGTTGTATTACTGAAGCACCACTCATAGGAGTTTCTGGAGTGTCATTTTCATTAGTCCTTATTCTTGGAGCAACCAAGACTTTCATTAGTATTGATATCATTTGTAAGATTTTTGGAAGTATGACATGTTATCTCTAAATTCAACTCCCATCCCTTTCATAACTTTTTCAGATACCTCGTGGTGAACAAACTTCTTTCCGTATATGTGTTTCCTTCTCAATATCATCGTGCAATATCCACTCCCTCTATGAGCATACGCTTCCTTATATGCATCGATCCACTTCATAACATTGGCATGAATGCGTTTGAAACATCATCTCAATGCTTCCACTCACCTATCTTCAGACATTAGCGGGTTTTTAGCTCTAGTTTGTTCATACAACTTTTGCACATTTTGTTGGAAAATCGAAAAGTATTTATATATATATGAATTAGTTAGTTATTATGGAAATGGTATTAGCATTTAATGCTAATTTGACTTGGGAAAATTTATCCCATTTCGATCGCTTTTTTGAGCCTCGATATATATTCGATTTATGAATTGAGATATATGACGTCGATCTACATTTCGAGTAGATAATTATCGTGTGTTTAATTTCTCGATTTCGATTTTCGGTGAGTGAGAAATAGTGGCTCAAAGTTTGGGGGATAAAACTAATATGTTACCTAAAGTGTAATGTCCCACATTGATTAATGTGTAATGTAATATTTTGTGTGGTATTTAAGTCTCTATCATTTAGTAGGAGATAACAAAGTGACATGTGGTGGGCTTGAGCCACACATGCTCATGCGCGCGAGCCTTTTCGCCGACCGCCTCACACGCGCGCCGCACCGCGCCCGTGTCCGGCCCCGACCCCGATTCTGGTTCCAGTTCGTGTCCTTGGACTTGGACTTGGATCTTAATAATTGGGTGGTCCGTGGGCTCGGCGGGCTACGTGCGGGCTAGCCCGGTTGTTGGTGTAGTGAACCGTCTACACAAGATTACTCTCTGTGGTGTTGTGCACCTCCCACACCCAAGCATTATTTTGGAAGTCTCTGGAATGAGACTATTCAAGTGTCTTCCACTCCTCCACTTACCATCCCCACGACCTCCTGCCTTAAATGGCACAACAACTCTTTACCTGGGGGAAGCAGCCTATAAATAGGTAGGTCTGCATGCA
>CM054812.1:1236539-1654886 GCA_028984105.1 Lavandula angustifolia
GTAGTTCACACGCCTTTTTCCGGTGAACACTCTCCAACAAAGGACCAAAATTGGACGATTTTATAAGTTAGAGGACCACATTAGGACAAAGCCACAATAAAGGACCAAAATAGGACAAATGCCACAATAGAGGACTAAATTAGAACTTTTCTCGCTAGATTACATATGGAATTTTAATTTTGCGTTTTAATTTCATTTTCTTGTATTTTTTTAAATAATGAAAGGGTGCAAAATGCAAATCCCCATCTAATAATCTTGTGGTGGCCGGAGCGGCTTGTATGTACCACTTTCGTATACCCTTGTGTGTACCACACCACAAGGGTATTGACATGTGACATTTCTCATTTAATTAAGTGGGTCATATTTAACATATGTCAATACATTTGTGATGTGATACACACAAGAGTATATGAAAATGGAACACACAAGCTTTTGTGGTGGGAGAGTGGTCGGTTTTCACTATTAAGTTGCTGAAAATAATGATTATTTAAATGATTAAATTCAAAAGTGCACCATATACTACATAGTTTATACAATATTAATAATAAATTTAGAGACCCGACATAAAATAATATTTATGTTGTGCATTAATTAGTGAAAATTCTTTTTGGATCTGTCCAAACACTTCACCATGAAATGCTACGTATTAAGTGGGCCAGTGGACCTTGTATTAAAGAATAACGTCATCAACTCCCATATCTTTCATATCGAAAGTTCTCTTAAGCATACGCTTGGTGTCATTTATGACTTGAAGGTTTTGTCCCATAATTAACATGTCGTCTACATAAAGACAAACTATTACAAAACTATTCTTTGTATTCTTTATGTAAACACACTTGTCACATTCATTAATCTTAAAACCATTCGACAACATAGCCTCGTCGAATTTCAAGTGCTATTGTAATGGTGCTTGTCTCAACCCATATAGGGATTTCACCAACTTACATACCTTTCGCTCTTGGCCAGGTAGTACAAACCCTTCAGGTTGTTCCATATAAATTTCCTCTTCTAAATCTCCATTTAGAAAGGCAGTTTTCACGTCCATTTGGTGAATCTCAAGATTGTGCAAAGCAGCAATCGCGAGAAGTATACGGATAAACGTAATCCTCGTTACAGACGAATAAGTATCGAAGAAATCATATCCTTCAATTTGCTTAAAACCTTTAACCACTAAACTGTAGGGTTTGTATACTGAAAGCAGTCTACGTATTTGCTTGTATACAATGTTTCTTGTTACCACTATTATTATTCTACTATCTGATTATTATAATCGCACAATTTAGTCCTTTATCTCACGTGAGTTAGATCATACAGTGTGTTGTAGATCACAGAAGACTGTAGTGATTGGTTGAACTAGTGAGATATAAACAGTTATCACAGCCGAGGCAACTTTAGGACAAGTTGCCGGTTTAGGCTGCAACGTAGATAAGAAGTGACTTGTCTTGGTCACTTGTCTATGTTGATACATTTTATGTATTGATGGATCGCGGTGAGACGTGTTCTTCTATCTGACCCGTGTGAAGAATCAAGGTCTCGGAGACTCAGTTGATCTTAAGCTTGATGAGATTTTAGCTGAGTGTATGCGACTAGCTATCACTTTGACTTACTATGGGTGAGGGTCATCGTGACCGTATATCTCTGTATCTTGGGTGATCGCTGTTGCATATAGCTCAGGCTGGTTATCTGCATCATGCATCCGTATCCCATTATAGGGTTGATGATATCCCCTTGAGGAGCTCGAAAGGTTTAACATGCTAAACCCTGCAGGTTGATTAAGTTCAAGTATGATAATAAGGTTGAGTGGTACTACTCAAGGATAAGATATTAATTGTATTATGTAGTCAGTAAACTTAATCAATTAATGAATATTCGATATCTTAAATACGGGGATTAACTGAAGTTAAAAATACAAGCCCTGACTCAACATTCGGAATAAAGGGGTAAGTCAACATAGATTCTTTAGTGGAATGAATTTATGTTTGTGAATTAATAATACTCTGGGCTGAGTATGGAAAATTAATTCACTTGAGGCCCGTCTTTATTTCTTGTATTAGGTCCCTAGTCTGGCCCGAACATACGCCCAGTCATATGCGACATTTTCTCTCAGACTCACTAGGTCACTTGATTACCTGTAATTGTTTGGCCCTTTAATGGACCAAAACAATTGGTAATGGGATAGTGGACCCTTAGCTATTGGTTGGGCTTGGAGGTCAAAGGGCCCATTAGGGTTTTGACCAAACCCTTATAAATAGTGGGCAAGGGGCCATTTCCAAAGAATAAGCTTCTTGTTGTGTGTTCCGGAAAAAGTTAGTCTGAGTGTTTTGTCGTAAGCTTTCGTGCATCTTCGTCCATCCAGAGTTGGAAGCTTGGGCACGGGAACAGTCCAGAAGACCTTTTCTGGACCGAGTCGAAAAGATCGTATCTAGGACGATCGCTCAGGTATGGGATTCTTTCCCTACAACTGGTATCAGAGCTAGATTCCTAGCTCTGCGTTCTTTTCGGTTGAATGGATGTTTTATTTTCTTGTTCGTCGTCGTCGGGTTCGTATTTGTGGGACGACCTGTGTGCCACTTGTTTTGATCTCGGATATGTAATCTCGTGAGATAAATCCACGAGTAGACTACGGCCAATGTGAATGTTATGTATCTGTTTCGAT
Organism: Lavandula angustifolia; assembly: GCA_028984105.1. NCBI lineage: Eukaryota > Viridiplantae > Streptophyta > Magnoliopsida > Lamiales > Lamiaceae > Lavandula > Lavandula angustifolia. The sequence continues at coordinate 1,239,196 of CM054812.1, forward strand.
TATGTAATTTGTTTTGCGGATTGGTTCGTTGTCGGCGACGAAAACACGAAGAGATTGGCGGTCTAAAACCCTAGGTTTTTCGGGTTTGACCGGAGCAATTGGACTCCTCCGGATTTACCCATCGGATTCGGACAGCGTGTGGGGGGAGGAGGTGGCGAGCCGCAGCTCGCGGTGGTGGGCTGGGAGGCAGGCGTTGGCCCGCGGCGGCGCGCGGCGGCGCTGCACAGATCCAGCCAGATCTGGCGCGGATCTCGTGGCTCCCGGCCTGCGCGCGCTCGTTGGCGGGTTCCAGGTGTTCCACAGGGGCATCGGCGGCGTGCTGGGCAGACAGCAGGGGCGACGGCGCGGTGGCAGCAGCGCGACGGCACCGCGTTTTTCCACAGGCGGTGGCGCCGAGTGGGGCGACCGGTTCCTGGTTCTCCATCGTCCGGTGCTCCCCTGGGCGCAGGCTTCAGGCCAAGATCCGGACGGCGGTGGCGGCGGTCCGGGCCGGTCTGCGCGATGAAGAAGGTGATGATGTGGCGCCACATCAGCGCTGACGTGGCGGAAGGTGCTGACGTGGCGTTGACTAGGGCTGACGTGGATCTGCTGACGTCAGCCCTTGCCTGCTGACATGGCATCCCCTGCTTGGGCAGCAAGTTTCGTCCGTTTCTTCGTCTCCGGGCTCCGTTTTCGAAGACATGTATTTGTTCGGGCCATGTAATAGATAGATTTTATCTTTCTAAGTGTTTGGGCCCGATGACGACATTTATTACTTGCTTTATTTATGTCGTGGATGTTTAATTTCATGTCTTAGCATGATTAATTGTTTTATTAGTTGTGCTTAGAAATCATGAAATTAGGGCTTTAACTCGTATTATAAAGCATGTGTTAATTTTCTGCGAGCATGTTTTTTTAAATGTTCTTAGAATATTTATGCTTTAGGGATTACGTATTTTTGCGAGCCCGTTTCAACAAACATTTTGAAGCAAAAGACTAAGCAAATATAATTTTGATAATTTTAAGATTAATTAAATTATCGAGATAGACCTCCACCAATTGGACCTTAGACAAAGTGATGGAGATCGTGGGTAAACGTCCACCCACGTGGCTTGCCTACCTTCTTTATTCATAAGTTTGTCAGATAGATTTTCTATGAAAATATTCCAATACTATTGAGTAGTGGGAGTTAGGCCGTAAACATCCACCCACGTGGCTTGCATGCTTGATTTTTCATAAGTACTCTGGAAGATAGAATTGGGATAAGATGGCTATAGAAATCGAATTGAAAGCGGTATGTTCTTCGTGAGGTACTAATTTCGAGAGTTTGATTGTCTTGTGTCAAATTGAGTGGTCAATGCTTAGATGTCACCGGGGGTACAATTCACTTCTCCGAAGTCCCTTCCCTCGTGTTTAATAGTGACATGGTCTAGTAATATCGGACTATTAATTCTATTTGTCATAAGGATATAAAGTTGACATGGAATAGAATTAAAGTGCTAGGTGAATAGCATGGTCAGGGGTTGCACGGGTAAACGTCCACCCACGTGGCTTGCATGTGTGATCTTTGGATTGTTCGAGGTTTCAAATCAATATTGTTTTTTCAAAAGGTTACAATATTGTTTTTGTTACGAAATTCTTGTGCGATTGGTTTTATATGCGTTTATTTTTATTTATTTTCAGATATGTCTCTTAACCCCATCATTCACACTCTCACCAAGAATCCCTTAACTGGGAATAATAACTATGTTGAGTGGAAAAGAAATTTGGAATATGTTCTCATCGCTGAGGAACATATGTTTGTCCTTACTGAGGATAAACCAGTCGATCTCACTGATCAGTCAACTGATGCTGAGCGGGATGCAATGAAGGCATGGGAACGGTCAAATAACATGGCTAAGGCCATGATTATGTTGCTCATGTCGCCCGCATTGCAGCTGCAGCATCGGGCTTTCGCTAATGCACGCGATATTTGGGCAAATCTCGAGGAAGTGTATGGCGAGACTGATAGAACTGCTAGGTTCAACATCATGCGGGACATCATGAGATGTCGCATGGATGAGGGCAGTTATGTGCACGATCATGTCATGCACATGATTAATCTCATGGATAGGCTTGACTTGCTCGGAGGAGGTATCGAGGCTGAGGCCAAGTGCGATATCATCCTGAATACTTTGCCCAAGTCTTTTGAGAATGTTCGCCTCAGCGCTGTGATGTCAAAGAGGGACTATACTCTTAATGAGTTACTCAATGACTTGGTTGCAGCGGAGGGAGTCATGGGCAGAGGTGCACAGGTCTTGAACACTTCCAGCTCTAGGGGCCCAAAGTTTCCTCCGAAAGGTGGAAGCAAGAAAAAGGGCAACAAGGGTGGAGTGTCCAAGTCAAAGAGTGGGAGTAAGCATGTGGGTCCTTCCGGAGGCGTGACTAAGCCTAAGGGGAAGGGCAAATGCTTCAAGTGCGGCAAGAATGGGCATTGGAAGGCTGATTGCCCTATGCTCAAGGCAAAGAACAAAGGTACTCGAATCGCTCTGGTAACTGAGACTGTATTGGTTTCCTCTTCTACCCATGAATGAGTAGTGGATTCGGGGGCAACTGATCATGTCTGTTACTCCCTGCAGGGGTTTCTGCGGACAAGGGATCTGAGTGATGGCGAGGTGGTTATCTCCATGGGCGATGGATCGAGAGTTCCTGCACTCGCCATTGTAGATTTATCTTTATGTTTTCTAGATAGGGTACTAGTATTAAGAAATGTTTTGTTTGTGCCAGACTTTAGGCGGAATATTATTTCTGTCAGTAAACTGTTTAAGCAGGATGGGTATAAATCTATTTTTGATGATAGTGTTTCTATCATGCGAAATGATGATTTCATCTGCGGTGGCACATTAAACGGAGATCTTTATACTATATCTAGCAAACCTTTACCTTGTTCTTATGTTGCAACTACATCATCAACCCCTAAGAAGAGGAAACTGTCTTCTAGGGAGAATCAAACATATCTTTGGCATCTTAGACTAGGTCACATTAGTCTGAATAGGATCCAAAGGTTGGTGAAAGATGGATAATTGGAGTTTCTCCAGGTTGAACCATTTCCAACTTGCGAATCCTGCTTGGAGGGGAATATGTGACCAGGCCTTTTAAGGCAAAGGGTAATAGAGCCAAAGATGTGTTGGGATTGATTCATTCTGACTTGTGTGGACCTATGTCCACACAAGCTCGTGGAGGTTATGAGTACTTCGTCACGTTTATTGACGATTACTCAAGATTTGGGTACATTTATCTTCTTCGCCACAAGTCTGAATGTTTTGAGAAATTCAAGGAATACAAGGCGGAAGTGGAGAAGAAGTTAGATGCCAGTATCAAGTCACTGCGATCGGATCGTGGTGGCGAGTACCTCAGCCACGAGTTCAAGAGTTACTTGAAAGAATGTGGGATTACATCCCAGCTGACAGCACCGGGAACACCTCAGCAGAATGGTGTGTTAGAAAGAAGGAACCGAACCTTATTGGTTATAGTTCGATCGATGATGAGTTATGCAACCCTGCCTGTTTCGTTCTGGGGATATGCCTTGGACATAGCGGCATATTTGCTGAATCTAGTGTCATCCAAGTCGGTGTCTCAGACCCCTTTTGAGTTGTGGTTTGGGCGTAGGCCCAGTTTCAACCATAAGGATTTGGGGTAGTCCAGCATATGTGCTGAACAAGCAACCCGACAAGTTGGATGCTAGATCTGAGGCTATGCTCTTTGTAGGCTATCCTAAGGGAACGAAAGGTGGTTACTTTTATAGTCCTAAGGATCAGAAAGTCGTTATTAGCACTAACGCCAGATTCCTTGAAGAGGATTATGTAAATAATCACAAGTCCAAAGTCGATGTTATCCTTGAAGAAATTCAAGATGATCAAGTTTCACTCAACAAGCCAAGTGTGCAAGAAATGTTACCACCAGTAACTGCACAATCTATTGACACGGAGCCAGTCACCACTAGGCGTAGTGGGAGGGTTATTATACAACGTGATCGATACATGTTCGTGGGAGAGACTTCAGATCTTCTCCCAGCAGACGAACAAGATGTAGTCGACCCCTGGACTTACGCTGAAGCAGTGGGAGATCAAGATGCAGAATCATGGCAATTCGCTATGGACTTAGAGTATGAGTCCATAAGTGCTATGGATGTATACGAGGTCACTGAGCTACCGGCTGGCTGCAAGGCCATTGGTAGTAAGTGGGTACAAGAGAAAGCGAGGTCCTGATGGAGAGGTCACGGCTTTTAAAGCCAGGCTGGTGGCAAAAGGATTCACTCAGAAAGAAGGTATCGATTATGAGGAAACCTTTTCGCCTGTAGCGATGCTCAAGTCCATCAGAACACTCCTAGCCATAGCTGCTCACGTGGACCTAGAGGTTTGGCAAATGGATGTCAAGACCGCTTTTCTAAACGGTTACCTGGAAGAAGGTAGGGACATCTATATGCGGCAACCAGAAGGTTATGTGAAGCAAGGCGAAGAGTATCTTGTGTGGAAGCTTAAAAAGTCTATTTATGGACTTAAACAAGCTTCCCGATCATGGAACATTCGCTTCGACGATGTGATCAAATCTTTTGGATTCGTCCAATGTGAAAGCGAAGTTGTGTGTACCGTTATTGTGTCGATGGATCCGTGGTTTTCCTTGCACTTTATGTAGATGACATTCTTCTTATTGGCGACAATTTGAAGTTGTTATCGGACATAAAGATATGGTTATCCGAACAGTTTCAGATGAAGGATTTAGGAGAAGCTGCTTACATCTTAGGGATCAAGGTTATCCGAGATCGCCAGAAACGGATGTTAAGCTTGTCTCAGGCATTCTACATTGATACTGTAATTGCTCGTTTTAGCATGCAGAACGCCAAGAAAGGATTGCTACCTTTCAAACACGGTGTTCCTCTATCTAAGGATCAGTGTCCTAAGACACCAAAGGAGATAGAGGACATGAGACTAGTTCCTTATGCTTCCGCTGTCGGAAGTCTCATGTACGCTATGTTATGCACGAGGCCAGATATCTGTTATGCCGTTGGCATGGTCTCGAGATATCAGTCTAACCCTGGTCAGGCTCACTGGATTGCGGTCAAGCATATTCTCAAGTACCTCAAACAGACTCGAGATTATAGGCTTGTTTACCAGTCTGATGATCTAGTGCCTGTGGGTTATTCAGATTCGGATTTCCAGGCAGATAGAGACGAAAAGAAGTCTACCTCGGGCTATGTGTTTACCTTGGGAGGTGGAGCCATTTCATGGAGAAGTGTCAAGCAAAAGCGTATTGCTGACTCTACTATGGAAGCAGAGTATGTTGCTGCCTCCGAGGCTTCTAAAGAGCCAGTTTGGCTCAAGGCATTCCTCCTAGATCTCGAGATCGTTCCTAGTTTGCCTAAGTGTATCACAGTCTATTGTGATAACTCGGGTGTAGTTGCAAACTCTAAGGAACCGAGATCACATAAGGCGTCTAAACACATAGAGCGTAAGTACCACATTATACGAGAATTCGTACGCCGAGGAGACGTGGTGATTGAGAAGATAAGAACCGGGGATAACCTAGCAGATCCATTCACTAAGAGTCTGCCATAAGGGCCCTTCGAGATGCATGTTCGAGGTCTAGGCTTGTGTCGACTGCCCCCCACTTAGTCAGAAATCTTAGTATAAGTGGGAGAAGTGATAGCTAGTAGTTACAATTTTGAGACACATTGTATACTTAAGATTTGCTTTAAGTATAAGTGGGAGAATTGTAGGGTTTGTATACTGAAAGCAGTCTACGTATTTGCTTGTATACAATGTTTCCTGTTACCACTATTATTATTCTCCTATCTGATTATTATAATCGCACAATTTAGTCCTTTATCTCACGTGAGTTAGATCATACAGTGTGTTGTAGATCACAGAAGACTGTAGTGATTGGTTGAACTAGTGAGATATAAACAGTTATCACAGCCGAGGCAACTTTAGGACAAGTTGCCGGTTTAGGCTGCAACGTAGATAAGAAGTGACTTGTCTTGGTCACTTGTCTATGTTGATATATTTTATGTATTGATGGATCGCGGTGAGACGTGTTCTTCTATCTGACCCATGTGAAGAACCAAGGTCTCGGAGACTCAGCTGATCTTAAGCTTGATGAGATTTCAACTGAGTGCATGCGACTAGCTATCACTTTGACTTACTATGGGTGAGGGTCATCGCGACCGCATATCTCTGTATCTTGGGTGAGCGTTGTTGCATGTAGCTCAGGCTGGTTATCTGCATCATGCATCCGTATCCCATTATAGGGTTGATGATATCCCCTTGAGGAGCTCGAAAGGTTTAACATGCTAAACCCTGCAGGTTGATTAAGTTCAAGTATGATAATAAGGTCGAGTGGTACTACTCAAGGATAAGATATTAATTGTATTAAGTAGTCAGTGAACTTAATCAATTAATGGATATTCGATATCTTAAATACGGGGATTAACTGAAGTTAAAAATACAAGCCCTGACTCAACTTTTGGGATAAAGGGGTAAGTCAACATAGATTCTTTAATGGAATGAATTTATGTTTGTGAATTAATAATACTCTGGGCTGAGTATGGAAAATTAATTCACTTGAGGCCCGTCTTTATTTCTTGTATTAGGTCCCTGGTCTGGCCCGAACATACGCCCAGTTATATGCGACATTTTCTCTCAGACTCACTAGGTCACTTGATTACCTGGAATTGTTTGGCCCTTTAATGGACCAAAACAATTGGTAATGGGATAGTGGCCCCTTAGCTATTGGTTGGGCTTGGAGGTCAAAGGGCCCATTAGGGTTTTGACCAAGCCCTTATAAATAGTGGGCAAGGGGCTATTTCCAAAGAATAAGCTTCTTGTTGTGTGTTCCGGAAAAAGTTAGTCCGAGTGTTTTGTCGTAAGCTTTCGTGCGTCTCTGTTCATCCGGAGTTGGAAGTTTGGGCACGGGAACAGTCCAGAAGACCTTTTATGGATCGAGTCGAAAAGATCGTATCTAGGACGATCGCTCAGGTATGGGATTCTTTCCTTACATAAACGAGCTTTATATTTATTTTTGAAAGAAATTGTAATTCGTGTATTCTTACTTAATTGAAAATTAAATGTTCAAAACAACTAAGAAAAATAATTAATACCTACAAATTTTGCATAAACATCAAAAAACAACAATGTTAGTATTTATGGAAAATGTAAAAAATAACAGTTGGAAACATACAGCTTAAAAAATATTTTGATTAATAACCTTAATCAAACATTTTTCATCATTGTTTGCTTCAGAATTCTTTGCATTTTTCTTTTTTAAATTGTATGATTTTATTGCTGAGTTGTTTTTACACTTGAATTCACCTTTTCTCTTTAGACTGCAACGATAATGAATCTTTTTCTTAAATGTTAAACACAATAACTTTAAAATTTTTGGAAAATGTTATATTATAAGTGAATATAAAAGTTTAGTGATTTACAAAATAATGCTTATATAGCTAATATTTAAAAATAAATGTCTGAAATCTATTTGATCCGACGCTCTAGATATACTATCTAGATAATTTAGGGAGTGTCAGCTTATTATAAGCATTTCTTATTTGCTTTTACTTAAATTAAAAATAATTATTTTTGAACACATTCATCTTATTATGAGGTTTTAAGCATCAAAAGCATATCAATAGATGCTTAAAAAAACTGCTTAATTAAGTAGTTTAACTGCTTAATTTAAAAAAAGCAAACACAAAAAGTAGGTTTTGCAAATATAGGGACAAAAAATAAATAAATGATTAAAATAAGCTCTTTCAAACACACCTTAATATTCTATATAATTATAAACGATTATTCAATATGCGTAGATGGAGTAAAAATGAAAACTTAAATGACAGAAATTCAATTCACTGCATGCTACAAATTACGAATACCATAATTTGGATTTGAAAATATTAAACCTTATTTAGTTCATTGAAATCATGTATACTTAATTTGGAGAAATCAATATCTAATTATCTAATTAAATAAGTATGAAATCATATACACTTATTTTACTTTAGTAGGTTGTTAAGATTTGTTATGCTTTTTTTTTTTCCTTTGTTTGTCACTATTGGAGTTTCTTCTCTATGAATAAAATATGGATTGTTTTATGAAATATCTTTTTAATATATGACAAGAAAAAATATCGAACCGATGAATATTAGTATTTTTGTAATAAGGTATACGGAGTATATTGTAATCTCTAATTTGAACTGTGAGTTTTGACCAATACAAACGCATATTCACTCTATCCAAATAAATACGGTAGACTGTCTCTTTGTTATTGTCTTTTTTCTTAACAAATAAATAAATATATGTGGATTGCAATCACTTAAATAAATAGATCGATCATTTTAATACACGTCCATCACTTTCTTAATTTTCCTATCGAAAATAAACAAATCATGTTTATTAGGATAAATATTTTTTTCTTATAAAAGTTTTTTGAGATTTTATATTATTAATTATCTATTTCACTTGGATATTATCCTTAAAATTCATTTTTATCTCTTAAATAAAGAACTAAATAAATAATACTCCATCGGTACCATAGAAAGTGTTTTCTTTCTATGGAGCACGAAGATTAAGAAATGAGTTGGACTCCTGTACATCCGGTTGCAGGTGCAACCGGACGTTTACAGTTAAATAGGTAAGATTTGTAGTATTTTTCAACAATCGTATGGTAGTGCAGTTGGCTATGCTGCTGGGCTCAAATCCCATATACCCGGGTTCGAGTCCCAGCAGTGTAATTTTGAGTTTTTTTATTTTAATTGATATATTAATTTTAAAAAAATGATACATTTGTTCATAATAATTCATATTTTTATTATAATTATTTTTTCAGAATAAGTTTGTCCTTTTTTTTGTTAATAATATGTTTTTTATTCAGTTTAATTGATATATTAGTTTAAAAAAGTGATAAATTTGTTTTAAATAAGTAATATTTTTATTCCAACCAATTGAAAAATATTTTTAATTGATATAATTTTTATAATAATTCATATTTTTATTATAATTATTTTTTCAGAATAAGTTTGTCCTTTTTTTTTATAATATTTTTTTTTTCATTTTAATTGATAAATTAGTTTAAAAAAGTGATAAATTTGTTTTAAATAAGTAATATTTTTATTCCAACCAATTCATATTTTTTCAAATCAAGTTTGTCCCTTTTTTCATTTTAATTGATATATTTATTTATCAAAAGTGATAAATTTGTTTATAATAAGTACTCCATCCGTCCCGCTATTTGTGGCTCAATTGGTTTCGGCACGGGAATTAAGAGAGCAGATGATAAAGTATGAGAGAGAGTAGATGATAAAGTATGAGAGATAAGATGAGTAAGATAGTGAGAGAGTATGAGAGAAAGGATGATAAAGTAGGAGAGAGAATGTAATAAAGTAGGAGAGAGAAGATGATAAAGTAGAAGATATGATAATATTTTTTTACCAAATTAGGAAAGTGGCCACAAATAACGGGACACCTCTTTCGGGAAAGTGGGCCACAAATAGCGGGACGGAGGGAGTAATATTTTTATTCCAACCAATTGAAAAATATCATTCTTCCTTAAGAAAAGTATCATTCTTCCTTAAAAAAAGTATCATTCTTATTGAGCAATAGTATCACATGTTGTTAACAAAAGTATAATTCTTCCTTAAGAAAAGTATCATTCTGCCTTAAGAAAAGTATCATTCTTCCTTAAGAAAAGTTTCATTCTTATTGAGCAATAGTATCACATGTTGTTAACAAAAGTATCATTCTACCTTCAGAAAAGTATCATTCTTCCTTAAGAAAAGTATCATTCTTATTGAGCAATAGTATCACATGTTGTTAACAAAAGTATCATTCTTACTTAAGAAAAGTATCATTCATATTGAGCAATAGTATCACATGTTGTTAACAAAAGTATCATTCTTCCTAAAGAAAAGTATCATTCTTCCTTAAGAAAAGTATCATTTTTATTGAGCAATAGTATCAAATGTTGTTAACAAAAGTATCATTCTTCCTAAAGAAAAGTATCATTCTTCCTTAAGAAAAGTATCATTCTTCCTTAAGAAAGTATCATTCTTATTGAGTAATAGTATCACATGTTAATAAAAGTATCATTCTTCCTTAAGAAAAGTATCATTATTCCTTAAGAAAAGTATCATTCTTCCTTAAGAAAGTATTATTCTTATTGAGCAATAGTATCACATGTTGTTAACAAAAGTATCATTCTTCCTTAAGAAAAGTATCATTCTTCCTTAAGAAAATTATCATTCTTATTGAGTAATAGTATCACATGTTGTAAATAAAAGTATCATTCTGCCTAAAGAAAAAGTATCATTCCTATTGAGCAATAATATTTTTGTGTTTTTTCTTGTACCCTGTAGAGGGAAGTCTAAACCATACTTTTTTTTCGGTTAAAAATGCTCGCGTTCCTTCGGAACACTCGCATTTTTAAAGGGTTTGGAAAAAGCTAGCGTTCCTTTGGAACGCTAGCATTTCCAAACCCTTTTAGTCGTGGAACTGCTACGGTATTTTTCCTTGTTTTTACTGTACCCTAGAGGGGAAGTCTAAACCCTACTTTTTTCTCTCGTTAAAAATGCTCGCGTTCCTTCGGAACACCCTTTTAGTCGTGGAACTACTACGGTATTTTTCCTTGTTTTTACTATACCCTAGAGGGGAAGTCTAAACCATACTTTGATTCATCACAAGGGATACATTAGTTAATAAGAAGTGATACTTTTATTCAGAACAAATGATATATTCAGAATAATTGATACATTTTTCATATAAAGTGATACTTTTATCATCTCCACATATTTCCCTATCATGTAATTGAAAAAAAAAATAAAAATATTTTATTTTTATTAACAAGAATAAATTCTAAATACATATTAATATTTTTTGAGTCATATATTATTTTTTTGAAAATAAAAAAAATAATTTTATTAATTTTTTTTTGTATCATAATGTAATTTAAAAATAAAAATTCAATTTTTAATGTTAAAAAAAAGTTTTGTTGGTGATGTAGTTGAAAAAAATTATACATATTATATTTTTATTAACAAGAATAAATTCTAATGTACATATTAATATTTTTTGAATCATATTATTTTTTGAAAATAAAAGAATAAATTTATTATATTTTTTGTATCATAATGTAATTTGAAAAAAAAAACAAATTAAATTTTTAATGTCAAATTAACAAAAAAAACGAAAAGAATAAATTTATTATATTTTAATATCAAATTAAAATTTTTGAGTAATTTAGGTGCTGTTGGGTCTCGAACCCGCGTCATTCGGGTGAGAACCCAACAGCACACGAACTGCGCTACATGCGCGCTTTTGCTAATTTGTACATTAATATTTTATATATCTTATGCAGCCGGTTGCACTTGCAACCGGTTGCACTAAAGTTTTTGCGTTAAGAAATTTGCAGTGTATGATGTATATTATTTAATTTTTGGGTTATTAATTTCGATCTACATATTTTTTTACTTTTTTTTAAAACAAGACATTTTCTATGTGACTTTGCAAAAATAAAAACATGATACTTTCCATGGGACCGAGGAAGAGTATCCCTCAAAACTCGAGAGTTTGTGTTCACTCATAATTAACCCAACTAATTCGTAGCCGTCCTCATCAACTGTCCCTCTCTCTATAATAGAGTTAAACTTTCATAAAGTAATAATCTCGATAAAATAATAATTTTTTTTAATCTTAATATGAATTAATGTACTAAAATAATATTCGATAATATTAAATGAATGTTTTTTTTCGATCCCTAAATTATTACTTTATCGAGGTTTAAATCTAATATTTTTCTTCTCAATAAATCCATAACTCTATTTATCTCTACTCTTTTCGCTACAAGATTTTGCCCTTTTTCCAATCTCCGCCTAATTAATAATATTACCGACTACTTTTGATTCCACAATTTTTTTCCAGATTCTTACCCGCAAAATCAAATCTAATCTGGGTTCCTCTTTTCATCTGTGTAATTCAGATTTTCTCCTATTCAATTGATTTTATCCGTGAAAAAATCGAAAAAATTCTCCGCCGCAAATGAAGGTTCATCCAGAGCCGAGAAACTGCAACGCCGCTCTCCGATACGACGTCGCTTCGCTGCTTGCTGAGGCCAACAGCTGCCGGCAGAAGAAGCTGCGCCGGTTGCCGCACATCTCCCGTTCCACTCCGACGCCGACGTCTCGATCGACGAGATGCCCGAATCGATCAGATTCACCGCCGCCACCGACGACATCAGCGGCGACGTGAACGCCGACGCGGTGGAGATCTGCCCTGGGGTTACGAAGATTGTCGTCAGGGGGAGCGGCGTCGTTGACCTCTCCGGAACGGAGTTCGAGCTCGATTTGTGGCGGTTCCGGTGGTGACGGTGCCGAAAGGGGCGGCGGCTGAGGAGGAAGATGGCGGTGGAGATTAGGGGAATAATAATAGACTCGTTCCTGTACAGTAAAATCCCTAAATTAAGCCCTAATTTTTCTTGTCCTTATTATCTTCTCTTTGAATGAATGCTTCTTTTATGCTTGACAATGAAATTTCAATGCCTTTATGATGTTGCATAGCTAGTGTAGCATTTTTTTATTATTACATGTTAGTGAAGTTAGATTTAAATTGGAATATAGTTTGAATCATGACTGTGGAAGATAGGCTTTGTGTAGAATTTAAATTTGACTTGAATTTGGGATTTTGAGTTTTGTGTTTCTTGATTTGTTTTGAGTGGAATGAGGGGAGTAGTATGATCTAAGCATGTTCTTGATGTTTATATATGGTGTTGTTAAACTTATGAATAAGAAAGATCTTGTTGTTTAACTGGAACTCTCAGTAGGATTCGAATCTAGACGAAGTTCCGAACCAATCTTGTAGGATTTTCGAGAAATTCTTGGATTTCTTCTGGTCACGTTCCGTGAATTGCCGGGACATTGAGGAATATCCAAACAGATTCTATGTTGGTTTCTTTCGTTTGAAGAAAGGAAGGATCCCAAGAATCGATCTTTCTTTTAGTGGTTGAATCTCTCTTTGACTGTTTATGTGTGGTGTGTTGTTAAACTTATGAATGTGAGTTGTTTGGGAATTAGGGTTTTTCGATTTGCGGAGTTCTGCATCATGATATTGAAAAAGAGAAGATGGAGGAATGTATATTTTAGTTGATGACTCGAATTCTTGATTGAGTTTTGTGTTTCTCAAATTGTCTCGAATTGAATAGAGTTTGGACTTTAGAATTAAGATTGGCTTAGAATGAGAAACACTCCAATTCTTTCAGTTGTAATCTTTATGTGCCTAGTGCGACTTTATATTGCTCTTGAGAACTTGTAACTTGGAGAAGCTAGATGGACTTATTCGATGAGTCTATCTGCCCGTTTTGATACGTTCGTTTTTGTATTCCAAATCGAGCCTCGTATCTTCATGTGTTTCACTCTGTTCCTACTCTAAGTTTGCGGTTGTACTTTTGAGTCCTCTGTTATTTTTTTTTTGTAATCCGCAGCCATTATCTTCGATGCGCACAGGGTAAACCCCGCTCCTTGTGCAGTAGCCTGCAAACCACACAGGAGAGTTCAACCACCCTAGGCTAACCATAGGTGACAGGCAACACATAGTGGTTTCAGTGGGATTTGAACCCAGGACCTATCGGTCCCGGGTTATTTGTGTGTGTTAGAGAGTGTGTCATGCTTATTGGTACATACACTTAACTGAAATTTCTAAAGGGATATGCACTTATTAGAGATTTTTTGAGTTTGTATAGAGTATAGCTTGGTTTTTTGGACAATATTTTGTAAGATCTTAATATCAACATTATGGGTTGGTTGTCATAAAATTTCAGAGCCATCCTAGGAGAATGTGTTAGATAAGGCAAATTAGCTTAAATAATATCGAAATTATGAAGTTTTTGTTGAATTGTTCCATAATATTTTATTTTAGTTTTTAGATCTCTAAACTATTGAGATTTGATTGATTTAGTTCTTCTCTGTATATAGTTAGTGAATGATATTATCAAATAAATATTCCATTTGTCTCAATAGTAGTGTCTGATGATATATTTTGTTTGATTTTTGGATAATGGATTTGTGACTACAAATGTTTTGACCTTTTTAGAAGCAAGACATCACTAATGAAATACTTCATTCGACAATACAATACACTGCTAATGGGATAAAGAGAGTAATAAAATATCATATGAACGCTTTTAAAGAATTTTTTTGTGTTATAATATTTGGCACTTTATATCCTCTATCTCATCCATTATTGACTTATGTCATATCCTACTAATGGAATAATTTTGTGTTTCATTCTATGTTCTATTAATGAAATGATGGCATGTTTTTTTTAATTTTTTTTTAAATTAAGTCTTACTCTTATGAAATCTAAATAGTTTGTATAATCATAAAATAAAATATATATGTCACCATTTGTATTAAAATACGAAAAGTGGGATTAAGAATTCTCACTGAAAAATTGGGGACTATTATTTAGACAAATTTGCCTTGAAATAAATACAAAAAGTAGGAGTTTTTTTCGCAATTAAACTATTATTTTATTCCCTCTTTTTCATACGTACACACAAGAATAATATTTTTCTGGGGGCGTTGAGATAGCAATAAATTTTACTAGACATTACCAAAAAGTTAGAAAAGGCAAATAATAATTAATTCAACACGCAAACATTCAAGCATTTTGGTTATTGTAATATTCCTTTTTACAGTTATCATCAATTGTACGGACACTTCTAGAAAATTTCAATATGTTGTGTCGTGCACGTATCAGACACTTCTTTTCATGTTTTATATGCTTAGGTATACGTGACATCTAATTTCAATGAAAAAAAATAAAATTAATTTATTTTACGCTCCAAATCCTGTGTCCAATTACCATAACGTTTCCTAAGTTTTTAAAGAATACCGTCTCTCAAGTCCGTATTGTGTCATATTTCGTATTGCATATTTCGTAGTAAATTTTTAAATATTCTTTTTCTATCTACAATCTACTTAAAATAACAAAGGCAGAAACATTGATTATCTCTTATCCTTAGCTATCTGCACACCATAACGTTGTGAGAGAGAATTTAAAACAAAATCACCTCAATTTTAATTGTGAAAAACTGTTGGTCCCAAGAGCATGTTCAGGTGTAGAGGGGGGGTGAATACACCTGAAACCGATTTCCTCAAGTTAAACACGAACATCCTTTTCAGGATGATGTCGTACTGAACGAGTTTAGCAGACCAAATAAGCTGTTCTGAATCGTGTTGGTAGAGTGGCTGACTCTACTGAGACCTGCTAGCTGACTGAGTGTCAGAATTCAGTATCTTGCGGATAGAGTCCAATGGTGCGGAATAGTGTAGGCCCTAATTCAGTTGAGCTGGAAAACGTTTTTATTAAAAACTGTTTCAATAGATTAGTGCAGTCTCTTAAGTTTGCTGAATCTCAGTTGAATGATTTTGAGAAGGTTTTTCAGTATGAACAATAAATCAATGCAACAGTAAAAAGAACAAGACAGATTTTTAAAGTGGTTCGGACACAAAAATCCTACGTCCACTGTCCCGAAAGATCAGGAAGCTATTTATTATACTGAGGTAGTCTCAGTTGGTTTACATGACAAACACTGGTCTTGAGATTTATACTGAGCAAGTCTCAATTTACACGGTTATCAAACTAAGTGTTTGAAAAACTCCCCAACTGTGAAGGAGTCCTTTACAATAAGGATCAGTTCAAAGATGAACTCCTTCGTCTAAGCTATGGATATATTCTATTGAGCTTAGGTTAGAGGGATAGGGAACAAGAAGGTGGCTTCTAGAGTGACGAACAGTGAGGAATAGCTCTTTGGGTTCGTGTTCAGTCACTTGGATACTAGAGGCTATTGATTCTAATTAGCTTGGTTCCCTTGAGCAAGTATGTTGCCTTTCGCTTGAAGTGTTTCTCTGAAGTTCTTGCGGAAAGCTTAAGTTCTGTAAGTATTTGCTCGTAATCGCTTGCTCTTTTTCTTGGCTTCTCTTGTGCAACTTTGATTTAATTTTCCCTCTATTTATAGAGAAGAGATTAGGATAGATCCGTTGGAGACGGCGATCCTATGTCTCTCTCTTTTGGGTAGCTAACGGCTCTTTCAAAGAATTTGCAGTCTTTTCCCTCCTTTTCCGGAAAGTTGTTGACTTGCAGCTTTAAGTAGGTATAGGGTACGTGTCTGCTTGTCATAGGCCGAGGTCCAGAAAGTGGTTGAGACAGAACAGACTTCAAGGAGATCTGAAGCTGACTTCTCTTTTCCTCGTATTGACTTCTGCTGAAAAGTGACTTTCAAAGATCTGACAGTACATGACTGTCTGGCCATTGCTGAGTTTGATCTCTGATTCAGTAGCATGCTTCTGCTGAGTTGGTTCTACTGAAGATCAGCTCTGAGTACAGTGAACTACTCCTGCTGAGTTCAGTTCCACTGACTCCATTTAGTATACTGCTCCTGCTGAGTCCAGTATTATTGAGTCTTCTACTTCTGGTGCTGATGCGGATAATCTACTGAGTGCCTGAACCAGAGCAGATGGTCTGCTGAGTCTGAAACCTCAGAGAACAAAATACGACTTAATGGTTCATCAATCAATATAGGGTTTTGGGATCTTCAAATCTTCATAAATACATTCAGAGCTTAGAGCTACTGACTGTGTAACAGCTTAGAAGACTGAATCATTTCCCACTATTAAACGACATTGCTGAGGATAGAATCATCGCCCAACATTTTCCCCCTATTTGATGATGCCAAAACCTAATCTATCAACAACCTAACACCATGACTTCTCAGAAACAGAACTCCTTACAAGTTTTACAAGTAGGATCAATGGAGTTGTTCTTCAAGTCCTAGACTACTGAGGGGATCAGGGCATAACAAAAAATACAGAGTCTGAATGACAATCTCCCCCTGTCTTAACATTTCCCTTAAACACAGCAAGTCTATCAGAATCTAGCTAAGCAACAACTGACAATAAGTAACAAAACGTGAGTGTGTGTCAGTAATCACTTCAGTGATTCTGAGTGTTAATTATAAATGAACACGGCTGTTCAGACAATAAGATATTTTCAAAGCCAAACAGAGATATATTTTATATATGTAAAGAGGTTCAGTACAGTTACATCTCTGCTAGACTAGAAAAAGAAAGAGATACAAGAACACAGAGGCAAGTCATTTGAACTGCCCTATCCTGTCTTTGAAACCTTTGGATTGAGTTTCAGGAAGAGGCACTCCATACATACGATAGGTGACCTTTCTCAGCTTCTGTATCTCAGCAAAGTCCACTGGATCTTCTTCATCAAGAAACTTGGCTTCAGCAGCGTTCTTCACTTCTTTCTCTATAACGCCATAATGAATGGATCCATCAAGTCTCTATGGGGGTGGCAAGATTCTAGGATCTGGAACTCTGACTTCGACATGTTCATTAACAGCTTTCTGCAATCTGGCATACATGTCTAGGTCTGCTCTCATCATCCATTCAGTGTAAGCTTCAGCTTTGCGCTTATCAGGCCAGAATCTCCAGAAATAATTCCTTTTAATGAATTCTATCTTCAGCGCTTCCCACCTCTGACTGAATTCTATTGGTATCCATTCATCAGTCCTAGGCCATCTATGAGTTTTCAGATCCATAGGCTTCCTAAATCTTCTGCTTCGGTAAGGGATATCAGCCTTTGAGGGGATCCTCTGACTCGCTTCCTTTTCTGTTCTCAGCCTGAGGGCTTCAAGATCTGCTATATGTAATCTTTCCCTGGCTGCTTCAGTCTGTCTGGCCTCTTCACCTCTGTACAAGTATCTGTCTAACTGAGCCCAGATCTCTTCCATTTCCTATTCTTGTGCCTTAAAGGCAGTATAGGAAGGCTTGTGAGGTGGTTCTTCTTCTGAGTCAGCAGGCGTTGAAGATTTCTCTTTGGAGGTGCCTTGCTGCCCAGTATATTGTTTCTGTTGCTGCTCCTTCTCTTTTTGCTTGTCAGCTTCATCGCTGAGCTTAAGTGTTTTGGGAGGCAGCCTAGTACTTGTTCTCTTGCCTCCAGTTGGAGCCTTTGTTTTGCCTTTGACAGGCTTCGATTTAGGCTTATTTGCTGCTTCAGCTTCGGCAATCTCCCTTGCCAGCTTCTCGTCAGCGACTATCTGAGCCGCCTCCTCCGAGGTTATGAACCTCCTAGGTCCTTTCTTCTTGGAGGGAGGTGTTGGGAGTTTCAGTACTTTCTTGCCTTTGTCGGCAACAAGAGGTGGAAGACGAGCTTCTTCCTCTTCTGAGTCCTCGTCGTCAGCGTACTCGACAACTTCTCTAATGATATCAAGAGTCTGAGTTGCCTGAGTCTCGACTTCTCTAGGTCCTGAGCCACTTGGGCCTGTCTCAGTTGATGCTGCAGCTGCAACTGAGACACCCTAGGCCTCATCAGTTTCAGTAGGTGCAGTAGGGGCTGATGTCTGAGTTGATGTTGCCCCTGCTACTGACTTTGCTCTCTTCAGAGCCTTCAGTATCAGCTCCTTGGCAGTTTCTTTTGTAGTATCCTCCTTAGTCAACCTTTCCCCCTTGGCCAAACTTTCCCCCTTTTTGGCATCAGCAAGTAGGGTCAGGGTCGGAGCAGATACTTTCTTGTTCAGACCTTTGTAGGACGCTGACAACTCGTCTAATCTGTCGTTGATTTTGGTCAGCGCCTCATGCAGCTCATTTCTCTTGTTGGTCGGTTGATTGTTGTATTCTGAGTGAGAGAGATCTGCTGCAGCCTTGAACTCTTTCAGCTGCTGTTCAACCTTCTCTTCAAGAGTCATCTGTACAGTTTGGAGTCTTAGTTCATTGCCTTGAGAGATGGATGCGACTGATTCAGTATGAGCGGTTTGAGCGGCATTGTATTGATTCAGCAATTTGTCCTGGCCATCCTGAATAGTCTTGAGCTGAGCCTCAAAATCGGCTCTGTGTGGAGGTAAGGCATTTGTCAAAATGCTGGAGAAGTCAGGGACTTGAGATGATGAAATGACGGTTCTGAGTCACTTCAGCTCTGCACTTTGTGCCTCAGTGGTTTGCCGCCAAGTCTTGTGGACGGCTCGGGCAAGAAGGCGATTCTGAGTGCCTTGATTCTTCAGTGCCCTGGCCACTATCTTCGAGCGACGGCTCTTCGGGCTGGGCGCTACCTCGAAAGCCGATTCTAAGAGAAGTTGAGCAGGATCAGCTGCTTTCGAAGTACCAGCCACCGTCTGTCCTGTCCAAGGATGCTGAAAGGAGTATCAGCTGGAGATGCAGTAGCATCCTTGTCCTGTTGAGTTCCCTCATCAGGCTTCTCAGTGCCTGAATCACAGGGTGGGTTATTGGGTGATGATTCTATCCTCAGCATGGTTATACGTAGTGGGAAACGATTCTGTCGTCTGTACTGACCAAAGCTCAGTAGCCTCGTGCTCTGAACTTGTTTGAAGATTTGAAGATCCCAAAACCCTATCTGATTGGTGAACCATTTTGTTGTAATTATTTTTTTGTCTCTGAGGTTTCAGACTCAGTAGACACTCTGCTCTGGCCCAGGCGTTCAGTAAATTATCAGCCTCAGTACCAGACGCAGAAGACTCAGTAGATACTGGACTCAGCAGGAGCAGTATACTGAAAGGAGTCAGTCGAACTGAACTCAACAGGAGTAATTCACTGGACTCAGAGTTGATCCTCAGTAGAAGCAGACTCAGCAGAAGTTACCTACTGAATGAAGATCAAACTCAGCAACGGCAGACAGTCTTCTGAACTATCAGATCTTTTGAACGACAATCAGCATAATCAAATACGAGGAAGAGAGAAGTCAGCTTCAATATGCCTCGAAGTCTGTTCTGTCTCAACCACTCTGCAAACCTCGACGAATGACAAGCATACACGTGCCTTTTACCTGCTAAAGCTGCAAGTCAACACTTTCCGGAAAAAGGAGGGAAAGGACACTGTTACCTACTTCAAAAAGAGCCGTTTGCTACCAAAAAGAGAGAGAAAAAGGAAGATCGTCTCCAACGGATCTTTCCCATCCTCATCTCTATAAATAGAGGGACAATTCAAGATTTGAACACACACGCGAATCAACAAGTGACCAGAGCATTCAAACGAGCCAATCCAGAAAAGCTTAAGTCTTCCGCAAGAACTCGAAGATCTATCTTCGGCGAAAGACTACATCTTAGCTCTTAAGGGAACCAAGCTGAACCGATATACAAGCCTCTAGTATCCAAACGACGCAACACGAACCCAAAGCTATAATTCAGCTTTTCGTCGTTCTAGAAGCTACATCCTCATTCCCTTCCCTCTAACCCTAAGCTCAACTGAATATATCCATAGCTTAGACGAAGGAGTTCATATTGGAACCTAATCCTTATTGTAAAAGGACTCCTTCATATTTGGAGAAGTTTGTCAAACACTTTAGTTTGATAACTGTTGTAAACTGAGACTTGCTCAGTATAAATTCCAAGACGCGGCTTTGTCCTGTGTACAAGCTGACTGAGACTACCTCAGTATAATAAATAGCCTCCTGATCTTTCGGGACAGTGGACGTAGGATCGTTTGATATCCGAACCACTTTAAAATCTCTGTGTCTTTTATTTACATTCTCTGTTACTGTTGCATTGGTTTTAACTGTTCATACTGAAAACTATCTCTTAAAATCATACAACTAAGTCTCAGCATAATGAACTGTTTAAACTGCTGAATTGAGACTGTTTTGTTAAAATGTTTTCCACTCAACTGATTTGGGCCTACACATTTCCGCACCACTGAACTCTATCTGCTGATACTGAATTCTGACTCAGTCAGCTAGCAAATCTCAATAGAGTCAGACTCTTTGCCAAACACGATTCAGAACAGCTATTTGGTCTGCTGAATTCTTTCAGTACGGCACTTTCCTGAACAGGACTGTTCGTGTTCAAAGTTGAGAAAATCGGATTCAGGTGTATTCACCCCCCCTCTACACCTGAACGTGCTCTCGGGACCAACAATTGGTATCAGAGTAGGAGTTCTATAAGACTTTTGTTATCTTGAAACTGGTCCACTTGAACGGATCCGGAAAAACGTTTTCATTGCATATCATTCTTTATTCACATCATTATCTTTCATGGCTGATATGTCAGGTATAAGGATGGTACCTATGTTCTCAGTAGAGAACTATGGTGTATAGCGGGTCAGAATGGAAGCACATCTGACCTCCCTCCACGACAGTATGACCGAAGTACTTGAGGAAGGACCTATCGTTCCTATGATCGACAGCGTCATGACTCAGGATGCAGCTGATGGAGGAGGAATGGTGACCGGGAAGAAGATTCCCAAGGACAGAAGTCTCTTCACCCCTGAGGAGAATAAACTTCATAACTTAGATCGAGTCGCCAGAAACGCTATACTAACCACCTTAAGTGATTCTTATCTTGGCAGGGTTCAGGAATGCAAAACTGCAAAAGAACTCTGGGACGCTCTAGCGCTACTGAGTCGGGGGACTCAGAAGATCAAAGCTAACAAACTTGCACTGGAACTCCAAAAGCTGGAGAGTTTGTCTCTCATGCCTGGTGACAAAATAGAAGATCTAAACGTCAGATTTACGAATCTGATGAACTCCATCAACGGGCTGGGAAAGATATTCTCCAATCAAGAAATGAATCTCAAAATTCTGAGGGCACTGCCAGACAGTCATTGGACTCCTTTTGCCACTTTATTACGCCATTCTGACTTAGACATTGTCACTCCTGACCATATCTTTTCAGAACTTCAAGCAGAGGAATTCGAGTTTGACAGACCTCAACGGAAGCAGAGAGCTGAAACTGACACCAAAATTGACCATGCTTTCAAAGCATCTGTCAGCACAGCATCTCCCGCGTCAAGCAAAACTGAACCTTCACTAACTGACATACAAGAAGGAAGTTTAGCTCAGAAGTACGTGCTGCTAGCAGTTAAATATCAGAAGGAAAAGGAGAGGCGCAAAAAAGTGACTAAAGCCTACCGAGAAACAAAAGGTAAGTCTGAATACACGCCAAAGCGCACTCCTGACACACATTCTTCTGAATGCAGAAAGAAGGATGACTCAGCACCATCAAAAGATAGCGAAAGCAAAGAAGAAAGAGTCATCGCTTGCTACAACTGCAAAAAGCCATGACATTATCAATATGATTGTCCAGAGCTCAGTAGTGCTGAATGCGCAGCACGCAAAGCAAGGAGAGAGAAATTCGCCAAGAAGAGACAATCATACATAGCTGGTGAACTCTCAGACGACTCAGAAGAAGTCGACTCCTTTATGGATTCATCGGATGATGAAGCAGCTTTCATGGCCTTAGAGCTTGAAGCTGAAGAAACGACTGAAAAGTGTCTAATGGCAGGAGAAGAGGATGAGGTAAATTCTCATGAACCATTATTGGGTGATGATTCTATCCTCAGCACTGTTTCACTCAGTGGGAAATGATTCTATCTTCTATACTGAACCAAGCTCAGTAGCCTATGTACTCTGAACTGTTGAGAAGATTTGAAGATCCCAAAACCCTATCTGCTTGGTGAACCATTCCGTTGTATATGTTGTTTGTCTCTGAGGTTTCAGACTCAGTAGACACTCTGCTCTGGTCAAGGCGCTCAGTAGCTTATTTGCCTCAGCACCAGGGTAGAAGACTCAGTGATACTGGACTCAGCGAGAGCAAGATATGCGAGAGAGTCGATCGGCCGAACTCGGCGAGAGTAGTTCATTGGACTCGGAGCTGATCTTCGATAGACTTATCTCATTTGTCTATCTACCGAATACAAGGTCGGACTCGGCATCGGCGGATAGTCTTCGGGGACTGTCGAGAATCTTTTGAAAGACAATCAGCATTGTCATATACGAGGATGAGAGAAGTCAGCTTCAGCTTGTGTCGAAGTCTGTGCTGTCTCAACCGCTCTATCCGCCTCGACAAATGACAAACATACACGTGTCATCCTACCTACTAAAGCTGCAAGTCAACACTTTCCTAAAAAGGAGGAAAAGGTACTGTTACCTACGCCAAAAGAGCCGTTTGCTACCAAAAAGAGAGAGAGAGAAGAAGATCGTCTCCAACGGATCTTTCTCAATCTCTTCTTTATAAATAGAGGGATCATTCAAGATTTGAAGAAGAGAGTTCACGAGCTAACGAAGAAACGAACACACACACGAACATTCAAACGAGCGAATTCCAAAAGCCTAAGTCTTCCGCAAGAATCGAAAGAGTTATCTCCGGCGAAAGACTACCTTTAAGCTCATAAGGGAACCAAGCTGAACCGTCAACAAAGCATCTAGTATCCAAGCGACGTGACACGAACTTATAGCTAAACCTCAGCTGTTCGTCGCTCTAGAAGCTACATTCTTGTTCCCATCCCTCTAACCCTAAGCTCAACCGATATATCCATAGCTTAGACGAAGGAGTTCACCTTTGAACCCAATCCTTATTGTATAAGGACTCCTTCACTGTTGGAGAAGTTTGTCAAACACTTAAAGTTTGATAGAAGTGTAAACTGGGACTTGCTCAGTATAATCTCCAAGCCACGGCTTTGTCCTGTGCGCAAGCTGACTGAGACTAACTCAGTATAATAAATAGCCTCCTGATCTATCGGGACAGTGGACGTAGGATTGTTGATATCCGAACCACTTTAAAAATCTCTGTGTCGTTTACTTACGTTCTTTTATTGTTACATTGATTTTCTACTGTGCATACCGAACATCGTATTTAAAATCAATTAACCGTCTCGCATATCTTGAACTTCTTATCTACTGATCTGAGACTTAAAAACGTTTTCTCATAAAAACGGATTTGGGCCTACACTATTCCGCGCACTGAACTCTTGCTGATCGATACTGAATTCTGACCTAGTCAGTTAGCAGATCTCAGCCGAGTCAGACTTTTAGCCTTTAACACGATTCAGAACAGTTGTCTGGTCTGCTGAATCATTTCAGTAGGGCATCTTCCTGAATAGGACTCTTCGTGTTCGAAGTTGAGAAATTTGGATTCAGGTGTATTCACCCCCCCCCCCTCTACACATGAACTCACTCTCGGGACCAACAATTGGTATCAGAGCAGGAGTTCCTTAAGACTCACTTTGAGACTGGTCTATTCGAACGGATCCGGAGGAAAACGTTTTTCACTGCATATCACTCTACATTCATATCATTATTCTTCATGGCTGATATGTCAGGTATAAGAATGGTACCCATGTTCTCAGTGGAGAATTATGGAGTGTGGCGAGTCAGAATGGAAGCACATCTGACATCCCTCCATGATAGTATGACTGAAGTGCTTGAAGATGGACCTATCGTTCCCATGATCGATAGTGTTGTAACTCAAGCTGAAGGAGGAGGAATGGTGACTGGGAAGAAGATCCCTAAAGACAGAAGTCTCTTCACTCCTGAAGAGAAGAAGCTTCACAATCTAGACCGAGTCGCCAGGAATGCCATACTAACCACTCTTAGCGATTCTTATCTTGGCATGGTTCAGGAATGCAAAACCGCTAAAGAACTCTGGGATGCTCTAGCGCTACTGAGTCGAGGGACTCAGAAGATTAAAGCGAATAAACTAGCGCTAGAACTCCAAAAGCTGGAAAGCTTGTCTCTCATGCCACGGTGACAAAATCGAAGATCCGAACGTCGATTTACCAATCGATGAACTCAATCAACGGGCCGGGAAAGACATTCAAGCAACCGAGAAACGAATCTAAAGATACCGAGGGCACCGCCTTGGGACGGACCCTTGGACACCTTTTGCCACTCTATTGCGACATTCGATTTAGATCTTGTCTCTCCCGACCATATCTTTTCGTAATTACAGGCAGGAGGAGGTTGAGTTCGACGGACCTCAAAGAAAGCCGAGAGCTGAAGGCCGACACAAAGATCGACCATGCTTTCAAAGCAACGGTCGGCAAGACAACATCTCCCGTGACGAGCAAGACGACGAGTAAGACCGAGCCTTCACTCAATGATCTACAAGAAGGAAGTCTCGCTCGAAGTATGTCGTTGCTCGTCGTAAAGTATCAGAAGGAGAAAGAGAGGCGTAGAAGGCTGACTAAAGTGTACCGAGACACAAAAGGTAAGTCAGAATATACACCAAAACGCTCTCCTGACTTACAATCTTCTGAATGCAGAAAGAAAGATGACTCAAGCACCCTCAAGGGATAGTGCAACCAAAGAAGAAAAAGTCATCACTTGCTACAACCGCAAAAAGTCGGGACATTATCAATATGATTGTCCCGAGCTCGTAGTGCTTGAACGCGCAAAGCACGTAAGGCAAGGAGAGAGAAATTCGCCCCGAAAAGACAATCCTACATAGTGGCGAAATCTCGGACGACTCAGAAGAGGTCGACTCCTTTATGGATTCATCTGACGATGAAGCAGCCTTCATGGCCGTAGAGCATGAAGCGGATGAATCGGACCGAAATGTGCATGATGGCGGGCGAAGAGGATGAGGTAAATTCTCATGAACCGATCAACTCCTCTTCACACCGCACACACGACATCGTTTTAGGTGCGGATGGGAATTTGGACATCACAACCGCATATGAAGATCTACTTGGATGAACAAATTCAAATGAGTGCCGGCTCAGCAAGACTCTTCGGGAGTTGGATACCCCGAAAGTGGAGAATCGGAGACTTTCTCGGGAGAGTCGGGTTACTACTCGAGGCCGAAGGACTTGTGGTGAGACTCGGGGAGGAGATAAACTCTCCGATGGCCAAGTCTCAAGCATCAAGAAGATCGGATTTCAGTTTTGACCAATGACTTGGCTCGGAAAGATCTTGACCGAGTCTCTTGAAGCAAAAACCGTCGGGACTTCGAGACCGAACATGATGCACTGAAGAAAAGTGATGATGTCTGGAGGAACCTGATGACTGAGAGGTACATGGGCGCTGAAAAGAAATTGGAGGCTATGCTAGGAAGCAACAAGCCAAAGCACTGCAAGGAAGGACTTGGATTCAGCCAGGGAGCTTCCTCGTCTGCCCCAGTACACTCAGAAGGACGGCTTGCTGATAGGTTTGTTCGAAGAAAGACCATCAATGCTGATATACTGAACCCCCTCGCAAAGAACAAACAAAAGATGAAAGCACCTCATCCTACTCAGCAGCATTCTGACAACAAGATCAAAGCCAAAGTACCCCAGTTCAGTCAAGGGGGAACCAGCAAATCAAATTGGCCGATCAGTATGGACCTCCAAAACTGACACATCCAGCTTAGTATGGGTCATATTATTATGAACCTATAGTCAGAAGAGGATCCAAAAGTCAGGAAAGGAAACAGAAAGCCGCACATAAGGCAAAGGTCGGCGATCCACCGGCTCGAGAAGATTAGGACTCCCGAACCTCGGAAGCCTCGAAGTCACCCGTGACCGATCCAAGTGGTCGGATATGTTGACTCTAGTGGAAAGAAGATGTCTGAAACCACCAGGGTTGTCAGACAGATTTGGGTTATTAAAACTAACACCTAAGGACCCAAAATCAAAAATCAAGGGTACCTGAATATAATTTCGTTTTGCGGGTGCGCGAGAGACCCATGGTATGTGGACGACGGATGCTCAAGACATATGACATACCAAAGGAGTCTACGAAGAATTATATCACCGAAGAAGGACCCGAACTGAGTTCGGAGACAATGCAAAAGGCTATACTAGAGGATATGGAACACTCGGTATTGGAACCGCCAAAGTTCCAAGAGTATCATATGTTGAAGGACTTCAAACATAACCTTCTCTCTCGTTAGTCAATTTTGTGATAACTCAAATAGAGTGGTATTTGACGCCGGTTTACGTGATGTTATTGATAAATCTACAGGGGAAAACAGTGTTATCGGGTTCGCGCAGAAAGAACATATATGTTCTTGATCGGAACTCAGTGAACACGAAGCTTGTCGTTGTCAAAGAATGATAATCGAACGGGGTGGCTATGGCATAGAAGACTCGGCCATCTCAACTTCAAGACGCTCAACAAACTAGCAAGAGACACTCTAGCAAGGGGACCGCCGAATGAAATATTCACCAAAGACACTCGGTGTGAAGCATGTCGCGAAGGGAAAGCAAACAAAGAATCAAAATCCAACAGTTCCATCTCCTTCCACCGATGGAATCCTTGGTACCGCTACATATGGATTTGTTCGGTCCAGTCTCCCCGGTGACGATCGGAGGCGGGAAATATACATTAGTGGTCATAGATGACTACTCGCGCTACACATGGGTCATATTCATTGCCAACAAGTCGACGTCAAAATAGAGTTACCAACGCTTCGAAAAGGCTCGGTGTCGAGAAGAACACCAAGATCGGAAAAATACGTTCGGCACGCAGGAACCGAGTTCCTTAATTCCATGGTAGAGGAGTTCGCGCGAGCGAAGGAATAGAGCATGAGACATCGGGTTGCCCGCACACCTCAGCAAAATGGAGTTGCTTGAACGAAAGAAACGAGAACTCTCAAAGAAGCGGCTAGAACTATACTCGCAGATTCGGGACTCCCATCCAAATTGCGGGCGGAAGCAACGGATCTTGCGTGTTACACTCGAGAATAGATCTCTACCGACAAAGCAAAGCATAAGAGGACACCATATGAACTATGGAACGGCAGGAAGCCTTCTCTATCTTATTTCCATATCTTTGGTTGTTCATGCTTTATCCACAATAATGGGAAAGATCAGCTGAAGACTTTTGATAGCAAGTCAGATCAGGGAGTATTCTTAGGATACTCTCGGGTCAGCAAAGCTTTCAGAGTATTCAACTATCGGACTCTTCGCGTGGAGGAAAGCCCTCATGTTATTTTTAACGAGTTTGCTACTGAAGACAAGAGAAATAACTCAAATTCTGAATCTGAGGACATCAGTAGACAGCTACAGGATCTAAACTTAAAGGACAAACCTGAAAAGATCCAGCTATGTTGGGATGATGATTCAGACGAAGAAACTGAAGACAAATCTACTGAATCTCAACCAGCAGAGCAAGTAGCTGAGCAGATTCATTCTCCCGAACATAATCAATCCCAGGTAACTCAGGTCGATGAAGAAACCCAAGAGGTAACTGAGACCACTACTGAGAATAACAACTCAGGGGGAACATCTAGTAATGTTCCCGAGCCGAATGCCCCACGAACACGGTGACTCAGTAGACCATACTCTTATCACTGAAATTCTTCAATCTCAGAATAGTACAACTAAAATGCCTAACTCACCTACTATCTGTGTTGAACAAATTTCAGATGAAGAGTTGAAACTTCGTAGATCGTGGCTCGATGCTCACACTGTTGATCTAATCATTGGAGATCCCTCAGCTAATGTCAAGATAAGATCCAGATTCTGTCAAGGAGAAAGCGCATTATTTTCCTGCTTCTTGTCTTCTGAAGAGCCTCAGACCATTGAGGATGCATTAAAGGATGCTGACTGGATCATAGCTATGCAGGAGGAGCTGAATCTGTTTACGAGAAACGAAGTGTGGGAGCTTGTAGACAGACCCCGACATCAACAGGTCATTGGAACCAAATGGGTCTTCAAAAACAAGCGAGATAAAAACAACGTTATAGTAAGGAACAAAGCAAGGCTCGTGGCTAAAGGCTACTGTCAAGCTGAAGGAATAGATTTCGATGAAACTTTCGCTCCAGTTGCAAGATTGGAGGCAATTAGACTATTCCTAGCCTACGCAACACATCAAAGATTCAGAGTTTATCAAATGGATGTGAAGTCTGCGTTCCTGAATGGCGTGCTGAAAGAAGAAGTCTATGTGGAACAACCGCCCGGCTTTCAGCAGGGACATCAAGTATATAGACTCAGAAAGGCTCTGTATGGGTTAAAATAAGCACCCAGGGCTTGGTACGATACCCATGTCGAGTTTCTTCTTCGAAAGGTTTTCGAAAGGCACGATGAGACCGCACTCTATTCAAGCATTCGACCGGAAGAAGACTTATTACTTGTGCGGATCTACGTGGATGACATCATATTCGGATCAAAGAATGTCATCATGTGTCAACAATTTGAAAAGATGATGAAGGATAAGTTCGAGATGTCAATGATGGGAGAAATGAACTACTTCCTTGGTTTTCAAGTCAAGCAATCTGAAAAGGGAACGTTCATCAACCAAGGCAAATACACTCGAGACCTCATCAAAAGATTTGGCTGCACATCCGGCAAATCTATCAAGATCCTGATGAATACGAATATGAAGATAGATCTTGATAAAGAGGGAGTATCAGTAGACCAAACCGAATATCGTGCTATAATTGGTTCATTATTATATTTAATGACTACTCGTCCCGACATAACTTATGCTCGTAGGTGTCGTGCTCGATTTCGGGCGAATCCGAAGCGAGCCATATGGACTCAAGCAAAGAAGATTCTCCGCTATCTCCGAGGAACACCTGACATGGGTTTATGGTATCCAGCTGATGATAATATTGAACTAACTGGCTATTCTGATGCTGACTATGCAGGATGTAGAATTGACCGAAAATCAACTTCAGGAACATGTCAGTTCCTTGGGAGCAAGCTAATCTCATGGTTTTCAAAGAAACAACACTCAGTAGCTACGTCGACTACTGAAGCTGAATACATGGCTGCCGGAAGTTGTTGCGCCCAAATCCTTTGGCTGAGACAGCAGCTGAGAGACTATGGCGTCATTCAGAATGAAGTGCCGATCTTCTGCGATAGTACCAGTGCCATTGCAATCACTCAGAATCCTGTACTACACACGAGATGCAAGCACGTGGACATCAGACATCACTTCATTCGTGAACATGTCGAAAAGAAGGATATCAGGATGGAAAAGATCCATACTGACAAGCAACGGGCTGACATACTGACCAAGCCTCTAGCTGAATCCAGATTCAGAGAACTTTCAGTAGAGCTAGGTCTGTTGGACCCTACTGACCCCGATCGGTAAGAAGGTTTCGGGGAGAGGACCATTTCGGTAAGGGGGGAATGTTCACTCTCGATGCGAATGTATTCGGTACATAGAGATTCGGAAACCATCTACACGAGGTATCGGTGACTACTATGTTCGGTCACCGAAGTTTGTTTATCTCTACTCGGTAGTAATTTATATAACAAGATATCTTGCATTTATGGCAAAGATTCAGACATGATATTAATATCTCTTGGTTTGTCTTTATTATTAACGAATATCATTTAATGCACGACATTCCATACATAAGCTTGCTTCGAACTCTGCGTGCATTTAATGCATGTCTTTTCACGATTACTACTTATGCTATTTTTACAAGCGGCTTTGACTTAGGCGGCATATGCGATCATTACCTATAATATATCTTCTAATCTTGACCGTCCATTCTATAAAGCAGTTTAAACTCAACCTTTGATCAAATAACTGTTCATCTTCACGTTTGATATATATATTTGATCATATCTTCTCAAACCGCCATTAGCATACTTCAAATCTTTCAAGTCCGAAAAATCCGAGATTTGCAAAAGCAATCCTTACTTACAACTTCATCTTCATATCTTATCTCGATTTTATTGGTATGCTTATTAGAAGCATTCTTGTATTCTCTGTTTCTTCGGTATCAATATATATAAACCGTTGTATCTAAAGCGATACCGATAAGATTCTTATGTAACAGGTACTATGGCGAACATAACTGTCGATGCCCCTCTGAACATGGAGGACATTCTTCAAAAAGGCCGTGTCTGGTGCGAACCAGTCATGGAATTCGATGCGTGCGACCTAGACTACATGGATGAGATCTTCGCATCTCTAAGGGAGTCCGGTCTGGAGAAGTTTCTTTCGAGGAAGCCAACGTTCTTCCTTCCTCGACAGGTGGCTGAAATATACCTCAACTCAGACTCCATCTCTGGAGACATCATTGGGAGGTTCAGAACTTACTCCATCAACAATGCTTCCCTACTGCTGAAACGTATATCTATCAAGGAAGCACTGAAGAACAGCTTTGACTTGCCATCTGAAGGAATCAGCACCGTAGGCTACAATGACGACTCAGTAGACGAGTACCTATCCATATTCTGCGAAAAGCCAACAACCTTCAGAGCTGCTTTTCCCAAGAACGCCATGCTACCACAATACAGAGCCTTGGCATACATTGTCACTCAGCTGCTGACAAGCCAAGCTGGCTCATTCGATCAGGTCTCCCGACCTAAGATCCAATTAATGATGGCGATATACGATGGTGCTAAGATCAACTGGACAGATTTCTTCATCCAAGAATTCATGATCCAAGCGACCAAGTTTGACAAGTCAACACGCATCCTGAGCGCGAAGGGGAAATTACTGTATGGGCTGAAGCTCTCAGTAATGATTGAAGACCACTGTGGCTCAGATCAAGTCACCTTTGATGATAAAGAATACTTCAATGTGAAAAAGGTGTGCTTCCACAACCAGTCTGCTGCCCTTCAGCAGATAGGGTCAGGTCCCCAAGCTCAACAGACTAAGCCTCGGCAGGCTGCACCTTCAAAGAAGAGAACACCTCCAGCAAAAATATCTAAGGCAATGGCTAAGAAACTGAAGAAAGCCATCCCGGGACGTGCTCGCCGAATCCGAGGTATCTCCCGAAACTCCCGCCGAACGGGCTACTCAAGCAACCTATTCGGCCTTTGCGGCTAATAGATGAGCCAGAGTCTTCTGAGAAGACTCAATCAATGGAGAAGGGAGTCTCCACTGAAGAACCAATAGAGATGGAACAAGGGGAGGCTACTGAAGCTCACAGTGAAGAAATTCAATGCCAAGACAGCCCCCTCACAGTTCCTCCACTCAGCAGTATGCCACCTGCTGAACATCAGACGTCTCCAATCGACTTGGAATCTGAGACGGCGTCTGAAGAAGAAACAATCAGGATGGAAGCGTCAGTGATTCTATCCAGAGCATCCCGAGAAATTCTTCAACTGATTCCGGAGCTTGCTGACTACTCCGATCTGATGCTTATTGCCAAATCAGCAAGACTCCACATGTTGCTGCGACATCAGGAGTGGCCTCGTCTACAACGCCTAGTTCTCCACTTTTCCTGTCAGCAGCTTCATGAAGAAGAACTGAGATTGAGGGAACAAATAGGCTATTCAGAGCCTGAAGACCTCAGCTCAATGGAAAACTTGAGGGCTGCAATGCTGGCAATGGTACATGATCGACAACTTGCCTCAGGCCCAGCACCCTCAGATGGGTCAGACCATGATGACCCACCCAGTGATTTCAGGCCCTGGAAAGCCTGATGAGGGAAATCCCCAGGACAAGGATAAACATACTGAAGAAGCTCAGCGTCCGCTCGGTATCCTTGGACTGCGAAGTCGGCTGGCGGTACCTCGGCATCCACGAGCCCGCTCGGCCCTTGTTGGAGTCCGCATTCGAGGTAGCGCCCGGCCCGCATCGTCGACATTCCAAGTATGTAGCGAGGGCTATTAAAAGCCAAGGCACTCGTAACCGTGCCCTCGCCAAGGCGAGCCCACAACGTGTGGAAGAAGCTGCGAAGCCACCGCTACCGAGCTTCAGGGGCTGAAATCCTCTATGTCCCAATCAGCCGCCCCTGATGTCTCTGCCATTGTCACTCAAGCCCTGGCTCAGCAGCAAACGAAATTTGATGATCAGCTCAGGATCTTCCAGGAAGGACAAGCTAAGCTTCTTGCAGAGTTCAAGGCATCTTTGTCTACTCATTCTCGAATCCTTCGACCGAACAAGCCCATGCCACTGAGATCAGATTAGACAACATTCAGTTGGTCGTGGAAGATAAGATCTCTGACAAGCTGAAAGAGTTCAAGGAAGCGGCTGACCTCTCACACCAGCAGTACAAGGTAGATCTTGCAACTGAGAGGAACGAGCTGCATGAGGCTCTGACTAAGATCAATGATCGTCTTGATGATCTGTCAACCTCTTACAAAAAGTCCTGGAAAGGTCGGTACTCATCCCAACCCCGGCTGCAATTGATGATGCCAAAAAGGGGGAAGGAAAAGAGAAGGAAAGAAAAGAGGAGAGTACCGGAAAGAAGAGTACTGAGAAGCTGACCCCTACCAAAACTGAAAAATCTAAGGGTACAGCAACTCAGAAGAAGACTCAGACTGAAATGGGTGAGGCCCAGGGTGTCCCAGCTGCGAGCACAGCTGAGACCGGCCCAAGTGGCTCAGGAACCCAAGCTGCTCATGCGACTCAGACTCCCACTGATATCATTAAGGAAGTCGCAGAGTATGCCTGAGGAGGCTCGAAGATTCGGATGAAGAGGAAACACCTCTCCTTCCACCTGTTCAGGGCAAAGGCAAAAAGATACTGAAACTCCCGACCCCTCCAGCAAAGAAAACAAAACGATACATCTCAGCTGAAGAGGAGGCTCAGATTGCCGCTGATGAAAAGCTGGCAAGGGAGATTGCTGAAGCAGAAGCTGCAAACAAGCCTAAGCCTAAGCCTGTGAAAAGAAAATCTAAAGCTCCAAGCAGAGGAGGAAGAAAGCCTACCAGGCTACCTCCAAGGAAGCTCAGGATCGAAGACGATGAGGACAGGGAAAAGGAGAAGGAGCAGAAGCAACAGAGTACTGAGAAGCGAGGGTACATCGAAAGAAAAATCAAGTACCCCTGCCGACTCGAGAAGATGCCTCCCGAAACCTAAAGAGCTAGATGATGAGGACCGAAGCCATATTCGCCCGGATGGACGGTACTTATATAGAGGTGAAGAGGCGAGACGGATCGAGGCTACGAGAAACGAATCCACTTAGCCGATCCGGAAGCTCTAAGGAAGCGTCCGAGGAAGAAGCCGGGGACGGAACTCCTGCTAAAGCCGACATTCCCTATCGTTACGGGAAGTTCGGAAAGAAGGCCACCGATCCGAAATCTCACGAGATGGCCGAGAACGAGACGAGTGGATGCCGGCTCAATTCACTCGAGAGATGGGAAAATTCGAAGATTGAGTTCATCAAACGCTATTATTTACGGAGATTACGGCCGAACAAGTCTAGAGTGAAGCTTATCTTTGAATGGATGATGCTTACCGAAGCGGATCTCTACATCCACTTGTATAATGCCATTTCGTAAGGGAAAGAGATTCGGATTCCGGACCCGTTAATCATTCCACCTCCAAGAAGAATGGATGACTCAATTCATGTTGCGACTATTGAAGTGAAGTGAAGGACGCTGGCGATCAAAGATTCTTACAAGATGATAACCCCACGTGACTTCGCGGAATACTTGAAGCTGAGAAAGACCACATACCGAATGTATGGTGTGCCACTGCCTGAGACACAATCGCAAGGATTCATGGACCGGATTCAGCAGTTTAGGTGCCCATAGTCTTAGTATTCTCTCTTCATAGTCTAGCAAGATTTGTAATGTACAAAACTGAATCACTCTTATATATACAAATCTTCTTTTGGCTCTGACAACAACTTGTTGTCTAAATAGCCGTGTTTGTCTTATGCTTTAACACTCAGAATCACTAAAGTGATTACTGACACACACTCACTTTCTTTATTACTTGTCAGTTTATTGCTTTGTTAGATTATGCTAGTATTGCTTCTATGTAATGGGGGAAATTATTTTTGCCCTGTTTTTCAGTAGTCTAGAACTGATGGAACATCTCCTCTGATCTTACTTGTAAAATTGTAAGGAGATGTGTTTCTGTCTGTTTAGTGTTAGCATAGATGATAGGTTTTGGCATCATCAAATAGGGGGAAATTGTTGGGTGATGATTCTATCCTCAGCACTGTTTCACTCAGTGGGAAATGATTCTATCTTCTATACTGAACCAAGCTCAGTAGCCTATGTACTCTAAACTGTTGAGAAGATTTGAAGATCCCAAAACCCTATCTGCTTGGTGAACCATTCCGTTGTATATGTTGTTTGTCTCTGAGGTTTCAGACTTAGTAGACACTCTGCTCTGGTCAAGGCGCTCAGTAGCTTATTTGCCTCAGCACCAGTGTAGAAGACTCAGTGATCTTGGACTCGAGCGAGAGCAAGATATGCGAGAGAGTCGATCGAACCGAACTCGGCGAGAGTAGTTCACCTGGACTCGGAGCTGATCTTCGATAGACTTATCTCATTGTCTATCTACCGAATACAAGGTCGGACTCAAGCATCGGCGGATAGTCTTCAGGACTGTCAGAATCTTTTGAAAGACAATCAGCATTGTCATATACGAGGATGAGAGAAGTCAGCTTCAGCTTATCTCGAAGTCTGTGCTGTCTCAACCGCTCTATCCGCCTCGACAAATGAGAAACATACACGTGTCATCCTACCTACTAAAGCTGCAAGTCAACACTTTCCTAAAAAGGAGGAAAAGGCACTGTTACCTACGCCAAAAGAGCCGTTTGCTACCAAAAAGAGAGAGAGAGAAGAAGATCGTCTCCAACGGATCTTTCTCAATCTCTTCTTTATAAATAGAGGGATCATTCAAGATTTGAAGAAGAGAGTTCACGAGCTAACGAAGAAACGAACACACACACGAACATTCAAACGAGCGAATTCCAAAAGCCTAAGTCTTCCGCAAGAATCGAAAGAGTTATCTCCGTGAAAGACTACCTTTAAGCTCATAAGGGAACCAAGCTGAACCGTCAACAAAGCATCTAGTATCCAAGCGACGTGACACGAACTTATAGCTAAACCTCAGCTGTTCGTCGCTCTAGAAGCTACATTCTTGTTCCCATCCCTCTAACCCTAAGCTCAACCGATATATCCATAGCTTAGACGAAGGAGTTCACCTTTGAACCCAATCCTTATTGTATAAGGACTCCTTCACTGTTGGAGAAGTTTGTCAAACACTTAAAGTTTGATAGAAGTGTAAACTGGGACTTGCTCAGTATAATCTCCAAGCCACGGCTTTGTCCTGTGCGCAAGCTGACTGAGACTAACTCAGTATAATAAATAGCCTCCTGATCTATCGGGACAGTGGACGTAGGATTGTTGATATCCGAACCACTTTAAAAATCTCTGTGTCGTTTACTTACGTTCTTTTACTGTTACATTGATTTTACTGTGCATACTGAACATCGTATTTAAAATCAATTAACTGTCTCGATATCTTGAACTTCTTATCTACCGATCTCGAGACTTAAAACGTTTTCTCATAAAAACCGATTTGGGCCTACACTATTCCGCGCACTGAACTCTTGCTGATCGATACTGAATTCTGACCTAGTCAGTTAGCAGATCTCAGCCGAGTCAGACTTTTAGCCTTTAACACGATTCAGAACAGTTATCTGGTCTGCTGAATCATTTCAGTATGGCATCTTCCTGAATAGGACTGTTCGTGTTCGAAGTTGAGAAATTTGGATTCAGGTGTATTCACCCCCCCTCTACACCTGAACTCACTCTCGGGACCAACAACCATTTAATTCCTCTTCACACTGCACACACGACACTATTTCAGGTGCAGATGAGAATTTGGAAGTCGCGACCGCATACGAAGAACTGCTCGACGAATAGATTCAGATGAGTCTACAGCTCAGTAAGACTCTTCAGGAATTGGATACCCTGAAAGTGGAGAATCAGAGACTTTCTCAGGAGAGTCAGGTTGCCACTGAGTCTGAAGGACTTGTGTTGAGACTCAGGGAGGAGATAAACTCTCTGATGGCCAAGTCTCAGCATCAAGAAGATCGGATCTCAGTTTTAACCAATGACTTAACTCAGAAAGATACTGAACTGAGTTTAGTGAAGCAAGAATTGTCAGGACTTCAGATCGAGCATGATACAGTGAAGACAAGTGATGATGTCTGGAGAAACCTAATGACTGAGCGCTACATGGGCGCTGAAAAGAAGTTGGAAGTGATGCTAGCAACCAACAAGCCTAAGCACTGTAAGGAAGGACTTGGTTTCAGCCAGGGAGCTTCCTCATCTGCCCCCGTACACTCAGAAGTGCGACTTGCTGATAGGTTTGTTCGAGGGGAGACAATCAATGCAAATATTCTGAACCCCCTAGCAAAGAATAAACAAAAGATGAAAGCACCTCATCCTACACATCAGCAATCTGACCAGAAGATCAGCATCAAGACACCCCAGTTCAGTCAAGGGGGAACCAGCAAGTCAAAGTGGGCTGATCAGTATGGACCTCCAAAGCTGACACATCTAGCTCAGTATGGGTCATATTACTATGATCCTATAGTCAGAAGAGGATCCAAGAGTCAGAAGAAGAAGAAAACCGCACAAAAGGCAAAGGTCAGTAGTCCACCAGTTCAGAAGATCCGGACTCCTGAACCTGAAAATCCTCATAAGTCAGCAGTGACCAGTCCAGTAGTCAAGTATGTTGACTCAAGTGGAAAGAGACTGTCTGAGACCACCAGGGTCGTTAGACAAATTTGGGTTACTAAAACTAACATCTAAGGACCCAAAATCAAAAATAAAGGGTACCTAAATATAATTATGTTTTGCAGGTGCACAAAGATCCTTGGTATGTGGACAGCGGATGCTCAAGACACATGACGTACCAAAGGAACCTACTGAAGAATTATACAGCTGAAGAAGGACCCAGAATCGAGTTTGGAGACAATGTTAAAGGCTATACAAGAGGATATGGAACACTCAGCATTGGAACTGCAAAAGTTCCAAGAGTATCATATGTTGAAGGACTTCAGCATAACCTTCTCTCTGTTAGTCAATTTTGTGATAACTCGAATAGAGTGATTTTTTACGCTGGTTTCTGTGATGTTATTGATAAATCTACAGGGAAAACAGTGTTATCAAGTTCGTGCAAGAAGAATATATATGTAGCTGACTGGAACTCAGCTGAACCTGAAGCTTGTCTGTTGGCGAAAAACGACAACCGAACGGGGTGGCTATGGCACAGAAGACTCAGCCATCTCAACTTCAAAATGCTCAACAAACTAGCAAGGAACACTCTAGCAAGGGGACTGCCGAATGAAGTATTCAGCAAAGACACTCAGTGTGAAGCATGTCTGAAGGGAAAGCAAACAAAGAAACAAAATCCACCTGTTCCATCTCCTTCCACTGATGGAATCCTTCAGCTGCTACATATGGATTTGTTCGGTCCAGTCTCTCCAGTGACGATCAGAGGCAAGAAGTATGCTTTAGTGGTCATCGATGACTACTTGCGCTACACATGGGTCATATTCATTGCCAACAAGTCTGACGTCAAAACAGAGTTACCAACGTTTCTGAAAAGGCTCAGTGTTGAAAAGAACACCAAAATTATAAAAATATGTTCAGACAGAGGAACTGAGTTCCTTAATAGGAGTTCTGCAAAGCAGAAGGAATAGAGCATGAGACATCGGCTGCACGCACACCTCAGCAAAATGGAGTTGCTGAACGAAAGAACAGAACTCTCAAAGAGGCAGCTAGAACTCTACTCGCAGACTCAGGACTCCCAACCAAATTCTGGGCAGAAGCCACTGATACTGCTTGTTACACTCAGAACCGATCTCTACTGATAAAGCAACATAAGAAAACACCATATGAATTATGGAACGGCAGGAAACCCTCTCTATCCTATTTCCATATCTTTGGTTGTTCATGCTTTATCCACAATAATGGGAAAGATCAGCTGAAGACTTTTGATAGCAAGTCAGATCAGGGAGTATTCTTAGGATACTCTCGGGTTAGCAAAGCTTTCAGAGTATTCAACTATCGGACCCTTTGCGTGGAGGAAAGCCCTCATGTTGTTTTTAATGAATTTGCTACTGAAGACAGGAGCAATAACTCTAATTCTGAATCTGAGGACATCAGCAAGCAGCTACAGGATCTAAGCATAAAAGACAAACCTGAAAAGATCCAACTATGTTGGGATGATGATTCAGATGAGGAAACTGAAGACAAGTCCACTGAATCTCAACCGGCAACACATGTAGCTGAGCAGATTGACTCCCCTGAGCAGAGTCAATCCCAGGTAACTCAGGTCGATGAAGAAACCTTAGAGGTAACTGAGACCACTACTGAGAATAACAACTCAGGGGGAACAAATATTAATGTTCCTGAGTTGAATGCCCCTGAAACTGGTGACTCAGTAGATCACATTCTCATTACTGAAATACTTCAATCCCAGAATAGTACAACTGAAATGCCTAACTCACCTAGTATCTGTGTTGAACAAATTTCAGATGAAGAGCTGAAACATCGTAGATCGTGGCTAGATGCTCACACTCCTGATCTGATTATTGGAGATCCCTCAGCAAACATTAAGACAAGATCCAGATTCTGTCAAGGAGAAAGCACATTATTTTCCTGCTTCTTGTCTACTGAAGAGCCTCAGTCAGTTGAGGACGCATTAAAAGATGCTGACTGGATCATAGCTATGCAGGAGGAGCTGAATCAATTCACGAGAAACGAAGTTTGGGAGCTTGTTGATAGACCCTGGCATCAACACGTCATTGGAACAAAATGGGTTTTCAAGAACAAGCGAGACGAAAACAACGTTATAGTAAGGAACAAAGCAAGGCTCGTGGCTAAAGGCTACTGTCAAGCTGAAGGAATAGATTTCGATGAAACATTCGCTCCAGTTGCAAGATTGGAGGCAATTAGACTATTCCTAGCCTACGCAACACATCAAAGATTCAGAGTCTATCAAATGGATGTGAAGTCTGTGTTCCTGAACGGCGTACTGAAAGAAGAAGTCTATGTAGAACAACCGCTCGACTTTCAGCAGGGACATCAAGTTTATAGACTCAGAAAGGCTCTATATGGGTTAAAACAAGCACCCAGGGCTTGGTACGATACCCTATCTGAGTTTCTTCTTCAGAAAGGTTTTCAGAAAGGCACAGTAGATTGCACGCTATTCAGCATTCGACTGGAAGACGACTTACTACTAGTGCAGATCTATGTAGATGACATTATCTTCGGCTCGAAGAACGTCATTATGTGTCAACAATTTGAGATAATGATGAAGAATAAATTCGAGATGTCAATGATGGGAGAAATGAACTATTTCCTCGGCTTTCAAGTCAAGCAATCTGAAAAAGGAACGTTCATTAATCAAGAAAAATACACTCGAGACCTCATCAAAAGATTCGGTTGCACATCCGGCAAGCCTATCAAGATCCCGATGAACACGAACATGAAAATCGATCTTGATAAAGAGGGAGTATCAGTAGACCAAACTGAATTTCGTGCTATAATTGGTTCTTTATTATATTTAATAGCTACTCCTCCTGACATAACTTATGCTGTAGGTATCTGCGCTCGATTTCAGGCGAATCCAAAGCAGAGTCACATGGACTCAGCAAAGAAGATTCTCCGCTATCTCAGAGGCACACCTGACATGGGTTTATGGTATCCAGCTGATGATAATATAGAACTAACTGGTTACTCTGATGCTGACTATGCAGGGTGTAGAATTGACCGAAAATCAACTTCAGGAA
The DNA here is from genome assembly GCA_028984105.1 of Lavandula angustifolia. Lineage (NCBI taxonomy): Eukaryota > Viridiplantae > Streptophyta > Magnoliopsida > Lamiales > Lamiaceae > Lavandula > Lavandula angustifolia. The sequence continues at coordinate 1,279,372 of CM054812.1, forward strand.
CGTGTCAGTTCCTTGGCAGTAAGCTGATCTCATGGTTCTCAAAGAAATAGCACTCAGTAGCCACGTCAACTACTGAAGCTGAATACATGGCTGCCGGAAGTTGTTGCGCCCAAATCCTTTGGCTGAGACAGCAGCTACAAGACTATGACGTCATTCAGAATGAAGTGCCAATCTTCTGCGACAGTACCAGTGCCATTGCAATTACTCAGAACCCTGTACTTCACACAAGATGCAAGCACGTGGACATTAGGCATCACTTCATTCATGACCATGTCGAAAAGAAGGATATCAGGATGGAAAAGATCCATACTGACAGACAAAGGGCTGATATACTGACCAAGCCTCTAGCTGAATCCAGATTCAGAGAACTTTCAGTAGAGCTAGGTCTGCTGGACCCTACTGACTCCCAGTCAGTAAGTGGTTTCAAGAGAGGATCATTCAGTAAGGGGGAATGTTCACTTTCAGTACTGAGTACAATCAGTACGTGGAGACTCAGCAACCATCTACACGAGGTATCAGCTGACTACTATGTTCAGCTGACAGGTTTGCGTATCTCTACTCAGTAGTAACCAATACAACAGTAATATGCATTTATAGTTCAGATTCAGCATGGTATTAAATATCTCTAGGATTGTCATTTAATATTAACGGCTCACATTTAATGCACGACATTCTATGCATAAGTTTGCTGAACTCTGCCACGCATTTAATGCATGTCTTTTCATAGTTACTACTTAGGCAAGTTACAACTGACTTTGACTTAGGCGGCTATTTTGATCATTACCTATTTTATAATACCTAATCTTGACCGTCCATATCATAACGCAAGTTTAAACTCGGTCATTGATCGATAACTGTTCATCTTCACGTTAGATATATATTCTAGATCGTATCTTAGAAACTGCCATTAGCATACTTAAAATCTTTTGATTCCGAAAAATCTAAGATCTCTCAAGCAAACCTTACTTGCATCTACATCTTAACCTCTTAAGTTCTCAGTTTTTCATTGGTATGATCATTAAATCTGTTACAATAACGTACCTTACTTTATTCAGCATCGCTATACAAATGTTTTATTAAAATCGATACTGATAAACTTATCTTGTTTCATATATAATGGCGAGTACAAATATTTCTGTATCCGCTCCTGAAAACATGCAGGAAATTCTGGATAAAGACCGTGTCTGGTGTGAACCAGTCATGGAGTTCGATGCTTGTGATCTCAACTTCATGGACGAGATCTTCTCTACACTGAGAGAGTTCGGATTGGAGGGTTTTCTCTCTAGGAAGCCGACGTTCTTCCTCCCGAGGCAAGTGACTGAAGTCTACCTCAACTCCGACTCAATTTCCGGCGACATCATTGGAAGGTTCGCAGTTCACACCATAGGCGAAGCTGCTCTGCTACTGAAGAGAATGTCTATCAAAGAAGCAGTGAAGAACAGCTTCGATCTACCTGCTGAAGGAGTCAGCACAGTTGGTTATAATGACGACTTGGTGGACGATTATCTGACTATCTTCTACGGAAAGCCCACGTCATTCAGAGCCACTTTCCCGAAGAATATAATGCTGCCTCAGTACCGTACTTTAGCGTATATTGTAACACAACTACTGACCAGCCAAGCGGGTTCATTTGATCAAGTATCGAGGCCCAAGATTCAGCTTATGATGGCGATCTATGACAGAGCAAAGATCAATTGGACGGAGTTCTTTCTCCGCGAGTTCATGGCTCAAGCAGCCAAGTTTGATAAAGCAACATGCAGACTGAGCGCGAAAGGCAAGCTTCTATATGGGCTGAAGCTGTCAGTGACGATTCAAGACTTCTGTGCTTCTGATTAGATCACGTACGATGATAAGGAGTATTTTAACGTGAAGAAGGTCATATTCCATAATAAGACTGCTGCTCTTCAGCAGATTGGGTCTGGACCCCCAGCTCAGAAGACAACGCCTCAGAAGGCCACACCCACCAAGAAACGGTCACCTCAAGCTCAAACTCCTAAGGCATCGGCTAAACGTCTGAAGAAAGCCATTACTGCCGTGCCTACTAAATCCGAGGCAGTATCAAAAACCACTGCTGAAATCGCTGAACCGGCTGCTCAGCCGCAACATCTGATAGATGAGTCAGAGTCCTCAGAAAAGACTCAGTCAGTGGAGAAGGCCGTCTCCACTGAACAAGCTGTAGAAGTGGACCAAGGGGTTCAGACTGAAGAAGCCCAGAGTGGCGATGTAGAAACCTTGGACAGTCCACTGAATGTTCTACCTCTCAGCAGCATGCCATCAGTTGAGAAGAAGCCGTCTCCAATAGACATAGATGATTCGGAGACTGCATCTGAACAAGAATCCGTAGGGATGGAAGCCTCAGTGATTCAATCTCGAACATCCCGCGAGATTCATGAACATATTCTGGAGATTGCTGGCCACACTGACTTGATGCTTATCGCAAAGTAGGCCAGACTCCACATGCTACTGAGATTCCAGGAGTGGCATAATCTTCAAAGACTTATCATCCACCATTCCTGCGAGCAGTTGCATGAAGAGGAATTAAGGATAAGGCAGCAGATAGGATACTCAGAGCTTGCTGACCTTGGTACGCTAGATGATCTGAGGGCCGCAATGCTGGCCTTGCTGCATGATCGGCAGCAGGCTTCAGGCTCAGCCCCCTCAGATGGGTCTGACCACGACGGTCAGGACCCACCCCATGATTCAGGCCCTGGGAAGCCTGATGAGGGAAATCCCCAGGACAAGGATACACCAACCCATACTGATCTGCCGCTCAGTATCCTTGCGCCTGCGAAGTCGGCGGCTGGTACTTCAACCTCAGCAGAGCCTGCCCAGCTCCTGCTTGAGTCGACTTTTGAAGTCGCGCCCAGCCCCAAAGGCCGATGCTCGAAGTCAGTAGCAAGGGCTCTCAGAAGTCAAGGCACATAGAACCGTGCCCTTGCTAAAGCTGTTCACAAAGTTGGAAGCAAACTGCTCAAGCCACTAGCGTTGAGCTTCAGGGGCTGAAACTTCCATATCAGAATCAGCTGCCCCTGATGTCTCCTCTATCGTATCCGACGCGCTGGCAAAGCAGAAGGATGACTTTGACAATCAGCTCAGGATGATTCAGGAAGGACAGGCCAAATTACTTGAAGAATTCAAGGCTTCTCAATCCTCCCATACTGAATCCATCACAACAATCTCCTCAGCCAGTGAACTCAGACTCTCCTCACTCCAGCAGGCTTTGGAAGATAAAGTTGATAACAAGCTGAATGACTTTAAGGCTGCAGCTGACCTCTCTCACAAACTATACAAAGAAGAACTTGCTTCTGAGAGGAATGAGCTGCATGAGGCCCTGACAAAGATCCACAGCAAACTCGAAGAATTATCAGCCTCATACAACAGCCTAAATCTAAAGGTATCTGCTCCTACCCCGGTTTTAATTGATGATACCAAAAAGGGGGAAAAGGGGGATAAGGGGGATAAGTCAGCCCCTAAGAGGGCCCAAGGGGAGCAGGTGAAGGAAGCCAAAATGGCTAAGCTGACCCCTACTAAAACCACTGCAAAATCTGCTAAGGGGGAAGCATCTGCTAAGGGGGAAACCTTACTGAAGTCCTCTAAGAAAACACCGTCAGTAGCTGAAGCAAGCAAAGTTCAGACAACAGCTTCTACTGAACCAGCTGGTGAGGCCCAGGGTGTCTCAGCTGTGAGCACAGCAGAGACCGGCCCAAGTGGCTCAGGAACCAGGGAACAAGCTACTCAAGCAACCCAGACCCCTCTGGTTATAATTAAGGAGGTTGATGATTATGCTGAGCAAGATGACTCAGAAGAGGAAGAGGCCCCTCTCCCACCTCCAGTTCAAGGAAAAGGGAAGAAAGTACTGAAACTCCCGACCCCTCCAGCAAAGAAATCAAAGAGGTATGTCACTGCTGAAGAGGAGGCTTAGATAGCAGCTGACGAGAAGCTAGCTAGGGAGATAGCCGAAGCTGAAGCAGCCAACAAACCTAAAGCAAAGCCTTCCAAAGGCAAGACTAAGGCTCCAGCACGCGGCAGAAAGAAATCTGCTAGGTTGCCTCCAAGAAGCTGAGATTAGAAGATGATGAGGACAGAGAAAAAGAGAAGGAGCAACAGCAGAAGGACACCGAGAAGCAGGGTACATCCAAAGACAAATCCAGTAACCCTGCTGACTCAGAAGACTCTCCTCACCAACCATCCTACACAAGATCTAAGGAACAAGATGCTGAAATTGAAGCCATCTGTGCTCAGATAGATAGGTATCTCTACAGGGGAGAAGAGGCTAGACAGATTCAGGCTGCCAGGCAGAGAATCCATATGGCAGACCTTGAAGCACTGAGAATCCGTACTGAACAAGAGGTCAGGCTGAGAGTACCTTCCAAAGCTGACATTCCATACATATATAAGAGGTTCAGGAAGCCAACTGATCTGAAAACACATAGATGGCCAAGGACGGATGAGTGGATGCCTGCTCAGTTCACTCAGAGATGGGAGTCAACCAAGATAGAGTTTATCAAGAGGAACTATTTTTGGAGGTTCTGGTCAGACAAGGCAAAAGTTGATGCTTACGTGGAATGGACTATGAGGACTGAACCTGATTTGTACACCTATATGCATAAAGCCGTGAAAGAAGGCTTAGATGTCCAAGTCCCTGAACCTAGAATCATACCTCCGCCAAGAAGACTTGATGATTCAATCCATTATGGGATTATAGAGAAAGAAGTGAAGGATGCTGCAGGAGCAAGATTTCTCCATGATGATGATCCAGCAGACTTTGCTGAATTTCTAAAGCTGAGGAAGAACACTTACAGGATGTATGGACTGCCCCTTCCCGAGACTCAATCACAAGATTTTATGGATATGATCAAGCAGTACAAGCGTTCTTAGTCTTAGTTTCTTTATCTTCCTAACTTAGCAAGAGATTGTAATGTACTGAACTGATTTATCTGATATATACATCTCTTCTTTTGGCTCTGACAATATCTTATTGTCTAAATAGCCGTGTTCGCTTTATGCTTAACACTCAGAATCACTAAGTGATTACTGACTCACACACTCACGTTTATTTACTTGTCAGTCTATTGCTTTGATAGATTCTATTAGACTAGCTGTACTGGGGATTTGTTGTTTAAATAGGGGGAAATTGTTTTTGCCCTGATCCCCTCAGTAGACTAGAACTTGAAGAACAACTCCACTGATCCTACTTGTAATAATGTAAGGAGCTCTATTTCTAATAAGTTTAGTGTTAGCTTGCATAGATGTTGTTAGGTTTTGGCATCATCAAATAGGAGGAAATTGTTGGGTGATGATTCTATCCTCAGCACGGTTATACGTAGTGGGAAATGATTCTGTCGTCTGTACTGACCAAAGCTCAGTAGCCTCGTGCTCTGAACTTGTTTGAAGATTTGAAGATCCCAAAACTCTATCTGATTGGTGAACCATTCCGTTGTAATTGTTTTTTTATCTTTGAGGTTTCAGACTCAGTAGACACTCTGCTCTGGCCCAGGCGTTCAGTAGCTTATCAGCCTAAGTACCAGACGCAGAAGACTCAGTAGATACTGGACTCAGCGAGAGCAAAGATATCCGAAAGGAGTCGATCGAACCGAACTCGGCGAGAGTAATTCACTAGACTCAGAGTTGATCCTCAGTAGAAGCAGACTCAGCAGAAGTTACCTACTGAATGAAGATCAGACTCAGCAACGGCAGACATTCTTCTGAACTGTCAGATCTTTTGAACGACAATCAGCATAGTCAAATACGAGGAAGAGAGAAGTCAGCTTCAATATGCCTCGAAGTCTGTTCTGTCTCAACCACTCTGCAAACCTCGACGAATGACAAGCAGACACGTGCCTTTTACCTGCTAAAGCTGCAAGTCAACACTTTCCGGAAAAGGAGGGAAAGGACACTGTTACCTACTTCAAAAAGAGCCGTTTGCTACCAAAAAGAGAGAGAAAAAGGAAGATCGTCTCCAACGGATCTTTCCCATCCTCATCTCTATAAATAGAGGGACAATTCAAGATTTGAACACACACGCGAATCAACAAGCGACCAGAGCATTCAAACGAGCCAATCCAGAAAAGCTTAAGTCTTCCGCAAGAACTCGAAGATCTATCTCCGGCGAAAGACTACATCTTAGCTCTTAAGGGAACCAAGCTGAACCGATATACAAGCCTCTAGTATCCAAACGACGCAATACGAACCCAAAGCTATAATTCAGCTGTTCGTCGTTCTAGAAGCTACATCCTCATTCCCTTCCCTCTAACCCTAAGCTCAACTGAATATATCCATAGCTTAGACGAAGGAGTTCATATTTGAACCTAATCCTTATTGTAAAAGGACTCCTTCATAGTTGGAGAAGTTTGTCAAACACTTTAGTTTGATAACTGTTGTAAACTGAGACTTGATCAGTATAAATTCCAAGACGCGGCTTTGTCCTGTGTACAAGCTGACTGAGACTACCTCAGTATAATAAATAACCTCCTGATCTTTCGGGACAGTGGACGTAGGATCGTTTGATATTCAAGTTTTTCATTTTGCCCCTTGAGCTATGAAAAGTTGCATTTTGCCCCCTCAACTATTGAATACGTTGCGGAGAGCAAAATTCCGGCCATGCATACAAATTCAAGTATTTAAGGGGAAAATCTCTAAGGGTGAAATTCACGAAATACAACGACTTGTATACAACAAATATTTTACATGCACACTTTGAATTCAGTGGTAAAGGAGGAAGCAAAATAGGAGCCTTAGCCCCTAACGACCATGGCGATGATCACACTATCTATTGTATTACTTTCATCTCTTAGCTACATATACTCGGGAAAAGAACGAGAGGAGAGACACAAAAGAGGGAGAGAGAAAGCCCTAGCCGTGATATATACTATAAATTCTTGAAATATAATTTATGGTATTTTAATGAGATTATTCTTAAATTTATTTGTGGCCGGAATGTTGGCCGGTATGTTGTGCTCTACAACGAATTTAATAATTGAGGGGGCAAAGTGTAATGAATTCAACAATTAAGGGGGAAAAATACAACTTTTAATAATATATGGGGCAAAGTGAAAAACTTCAATAGTTAAGGGGATTTAGTGTATTTATCCCTTTTTATTTTTACATTACAAGGAGTGAAAAGTGGAGATCTGAACCATCGGACGGTTAGGCCAAGGAAAATGATAATACGTGGCGGGGCGCAGGATAATAATTTCTATTTTCCTTCACATTTCTTCGCTTTTATATATGCATCTTCATCCCTTTCTGTGTAAGCATTTTTCCAACATTTTCACGAATACTTTGCGAGCGTAATTCATTCACAATCTGCCTGATTAATTCCTGCGCAGGATAATAATTTCTATTTTCCTTCACAATCCGCCTGATTAATTCCTGCTGCTGAATTGTTTCAGTGAGTTTGAGCGAAGATGGCAACGTTTAAGGTTAATCGCGTCCAGACTTCTCCGTTTGATGGGCAGAAGCCTGGGACTTCTGGTCTGAGGAAGAAGGTTTTGCTTTTTCTTTTGAGTTTTTTCTATTTCCTGATGAATCTCGTGCAATTCTCCCTTGCTATTGAATTTGGTGCGAAATGGCTCCACTCCGCAATGCTCCGATTGGATCTATTTATTTTCCATATTTGGATGTCTATGTGTATGTGTGTGGGCGATTGTTTTGTTTATTCTATCGAAACTTGATTGGTGGGGAAAATCTTCTAGTATGATTGCGGAAATGAATTGTCGATCTCATGACTGATAGGCATAGTTTACTGTTGGTAATTCTATGCTTTGATAAGAAATTGTATCGGTTCGAATGCTTAGACAAGATGGTGTGATACTCTAATCTATATTAGTATATTTTGAGTATATACCTTTGAGTTACCAAACTCAATCTGTTCGAGAAATCAGGATCAATGCTTTTCCGGTAATTAGAAGGCCCGATTTGCTTTTCGTGATGCAGATCTTAGTGAATTCCAGAACTGTGTCAACATTCCTCCCAACACCATCACCAATAAAAAAATTGATGATCTTGTTTGCATATTAGTCTCAACTGACAAGTGATTTAAGACAGATGATTTGGTATGTATTGGGGGTGCTAATGAGGTCTAGAAACACCAAAAGAATACGCGATATACATTTGTTTGTCATTGTTAATCATTTAATTTAAGGCGGACTTTTAGCAAGAAATTTTTACTGTCTTTTCAAGTAGCAACGTTGTGATTTTTTTTTGTTGCCTATCAAATGTTTGACATAATTTTTTGTAGGTAATTTCTGAATCATTCAGAAAGGGCATGCAGTATAACTTCATTTTTATGTTCTTCATGGTTTAGAAGCTTTGCAAAATTGTTTCCTGTAGTTGATTCTGAAGCATGTTTGGGAATGCATGGATCAGGTTAAGGTCTTCCTGCAGCCTCATTACTTGCAAAATTTTGTTCAATCTACATTTAATGCCCTTGGAGCTGATAAAGTCAAAGGTATGTCTTGCATCATTTTCTATCACTTCATTTTATTTTAGATGTTCTCAGTATGGTATGTGTATACGTTGCTCCTTAATGTGATGTATGCTTGGTATTAGATGGACAGTGGAGAATGGCATAAGTCTATCATAGTTGCTTAGTTATGTTACCCTTGGAACTGTTCACATCATAACAGTTATAATTGTTGATTAGCTTTTGAATTTGGTAGACCAGAGAAACAATAAATTTACGAGGTAGGAAGTTACATCTTTTGAGCAAACTTATCTGATTGGATGTCTTTGTACTTGGAGTAGGTTTCTAGTAACGTTTCTTTTTGTACTGATTCTTAACTTTTGTTGTTATTGAATTACATTGCTGTTATTTGAAAAGCAATGCAATCTAATCATGAAAAGAAGTACAATGTGCTTGGAGAACCCACTATCTTGAAGACAATCATTCAGCATATACCTTCACTATCTTTTCTTGACATTGATTATCATACCCTATAGTTCTTGCTGTAAAACTCTTCAGGTGCTACTCTTGTTGTCTCTGGTGATGGCCGTTACTTTTCAAAGGATGCTATCCAGGTTAGATGGCTTATCACCTTATGATCCAGTCATCATTATCAGCTTCATCTAGGTTTGCCATTTATATCTTATTCATGATGAAGGGTTTTGCACATGTTAGTTAAGGGTTTTGGCTTCTGTGCCTTAGTACTCAAATTTCTGGCAATAAGGTGGAAAATATTTTTCAAATTCTTTTGGACTTTTTAGACCTTTCACTTTGTTTCTATACTTTTTATGTATTGATTTATCTCAAATGTGGTCTAAGTAGTTCGCATCTGATGGCAGATCATCATCAAAATGTCTGCTGCAAATGGCGTAAGACGTGTCTGGGTCGGTCAGAATGGGTTGCTATCTACTCCTGCCGTGTCTTCTGTCATACGTGAAAGAGTAGGCTCTGATGTGAGTACTTGGTTTAGTTTCTCTATGTACTTCCGCTGTTGAAATCTCGATAAGAAAAGATCGAATACTTATTATCTTGTACATTCTCAGGGCTCCAAGTCAAATGGGGCATTTATTCTCACAGCAAGCCACAACCCAGGGGGCCCAGATGAGGTATGTGCCTGAATTCTTGTCTTTTTCTTTCTCCTAACACTCCCTTTGCATGCCTTTTGTTGTCAATAAACACCTGTTAAATCTCTGTTTCTCGTACATTTTTTATTTTGCATCAAGCTCAATGCATGGAACATGTTATTGTTCTCTCAACGATTCCAGGCTGTATCTCTCAACACTTCTGTTAGATGAATTAATTCTATGTACAGTTGCAATTGAATGATCAAATTGAAGACGGTCTTCAGAAGAATACTCTCTTCCTGTGTTTTCTCACTAAATTACATGATTTTCCTCTTATAATCGACTCTTTAATGAGTGTCAAATTTCTTATTTACCTTCTTTTGTTTGAAAGGATTTTGGAATCAAATACAACATGGAAAATGGTGGACCTGCACCTGAAGGAATCACTGATAAGATCTATTCATACACCACGACTATCAAGGAGTACTTGATTGCAGAAGGCCTTCCTGATGTATGACTACTTTCTTGGAAATGCATACATACTTAAATATGCAATGTGAGGTGTTATCTCCTAGCTTTTTTCCTAACAACCTTCAAACGAAATTGCAGGTGGACATCTCCAAAATTGGAGTAACTGAATTTACTGGTCCTGACGGGCAGTTTCATGTTGATGTTTTTGACTCAGCAAGTGATTATGTCAAATTGATGAAGTATGTATTTCAATAAGATTGACATAGAATTCATATCCCATTAATGGTCATTGTCTCCAGTCTTTATTGCTGTACATTCTCACTGAGTTCTGCTAAACGTTTTCTTGCTTATTGCTTTCTAGGTCAATCTTTGATTTCGAGTCGATCAAGAAGTTATTGACATCTCCAAAGTTCACTTTCTGGTATTCTGTGTTTTCCTAATTTGATGCCATATCTCAAAAAAATACAATTTTATTGGCTTTCACATCTGATTGCATAGTGTATGCTTTCAATTAGTATAGCTATGATGCACTTCATGGAGTTGGTGGAGCTTATGCTAAACGTATATTTTTGGAAGAACTAGGTGCAAAGGAAAGCTCTTTGCTGAATTGTGTGCCCAAGGTGGATCATATTTATTTATTCAACAAAATTGTAGTTATAATATCACTTTTTTGACGCAATGTTCTGTTTGTACTCAATGTAGGAAGATTTTGGCGGAGGACATCCCGACCCTAATCTGACATATGCAAAAGAACTGGTAGTTCGTATGGGTCTGGGTAAGTCAGACAACAATCAGGACCCACCGGAGTTTGGCGCTGCTTCTGATGGAGATGCAGACCGCAATATGGTTCTTGGAAAAAGGTCGGTTTTAATTTAAATTCTTATTCGAAAAGCATCTTCGTACTTGGTGCTATTATTGACTTGTTCTTTCTCTGATGTCAGGTTCTTCGTTACTCCATCTGACTCTGTTGCTATTATTGCCGCAAATGCTGTACAAGCAATTCCCTATTTTTCTGGCGGTCTAAAAGGAGTTGCAAGGTTCTTCTCCTTTTGCTTTTTGTGGTTCTTTTGTCTTTGATGCTATTAGCCTGCTCTCTTGCATGCCAGTTCATCTATTCGTGCCCGTTTATATTTTTCACTTCACATGATGTATTTGTCTCTCAATTTTATTTTATTTTATCTTAATATAAACTCTTCCAAAAGATGAAATCACAATTCACAACATGATCCAGTTATTTTTCAGGAGCATGCCCACTTCAGCTGCTCTTGATGTTGTAGCTAAGAACTTGAATCTGAAATTCTTCGAGGTAAAAAGTGGTATTGAGTATTTATACGACAGTCATGGACTGGTTTTCGATGTATAAATTATGTTATCTCTGTGAAGGTGCCAACTGGATGGAAATTCTTCGGCAACCTGATGGACGCCGGAATGTGTTCGGTTTGTGGCGAAGAAAGTTTTGGAACTGGTTCAGATCACATACGCGAGAAAGATGGAATATGGGCTGTTTTGGCTTGGCTATCTATTCTTGCCTATAAGAACAAAGACAACCTAGGGGGAGACAAATTTGTCACCGTTGAAGATATCGTACGCCAGCATTGGTCCACCTATGGGCGCCATTATTACACTCGATACGATTATGAGGTATGCCTGTATGACAAGTTCTTTTCCACCTCTTAAATGCTTGTGGCTCGGAGAGATTTAGTAGTTTTCGCAATTTGTTTGTTAATTATTTTCCCCCGTCATTTTGAAGAATGTCGATGCTGGTGCTGCTAAGGAACTGATGGCCTATTTGGTCAAGCTCCAATCTAACCTAACTGAAGTCAACAAGTAAGCTTCTCATCTCTTCCATTCTCTCCCAAAAAGTAAAGCTTCTCCTATTTGTCTCGTATATCACAATGAAACACGATCTAGCTGCTTCATGTGTACATTTGTTCAACACTTTCTTCCACCACTATAAGGATTTGCCTTAAATTGAGTAGTATGAAGTTAATTCGAGTAATTATCTATTCTACCGGTATTGAATCGTAATATTCTTTATTCCGACAGCATCATAAAGGGAATCCGGTCGGATGTCTCCAAAGTTGTCAATGCAGATGAGTTTGAGTACAAGGACCCGGTTGATGGTTCCATCTCAAAGCATCAAGGCATCCGATATCTATTCGAAGATGGATCTCGATTGGTAATCTATTCCTTCCATAAATACTACCTCAATCTCATTATTAATATTATGTTTCTTTTGGACACGGTTATTAAAAAGCTTGACTTTTTGTCCGCTAGAATTGATTAGAATATTACTCCCTCCGTTTCACTCCAATCGTCTGAGTATCATTTTCAGGTTGTCCCACCCCAACTGTCTATTTTTCTTTTTTTAGTAAAGTGATACTCTATAAATTTAGTGGACCCTACTACTTTATCACTTATTTACTCACAACCAACAACTTTCTTAGTCTTCGTGCCAAAAATAAATTGGACAATTGGAGTGGGACGGAGGGAGTATTTTAGAAACAAGACATTTTTAATGGGGACGATCCAAAAAGGAACGAACGGAGTAAAATTTTTGAAGTCACAATTTACTGTCTTATTCGAGCAGGTCTTCCGACTTTCTGGTACTGGATCGGAAGGTGCTACTATCCGTCTCTACATCGAGCAGTACGAAAAGGATCCATCCAAGATTGGGAGAGATTCTGCTGAAGCACTCGCTCCTCTTGTAAGTGCCTAGAGTTTTACATTCATCGAGCCGTTTGGTCTGCAGCCAACACGCGCAAACACGCGCTAACTCTTCCGTTTTGTTCGTATAGGTTGATGTCGGTCTTAAGCTGTCTAAGATGCAGGAATTCACCGGCCGATCTTCCCCCACTGTTATTACATAGATGCTGCAGACAGTGGCTTGGAGTTTGCTTGTATGACGCTATTAATGATGTTTGGATTATCATAATTTTGTTGAGAAAAATAATAAGCAGTGCAATGACTTACTAGTGCGACATTGTATACAGGCATAAAATCCATGTCCGTACATGGTTATGATTTACCGTTCTACCCTCAATTTACTACATGCTTTATGTACTTTTACTGTTTTTTAACTCGGCCTGGTCGGTTGATTCGACCGATTGAACTATTAAATTTCAGTTTTCGAGTATCGATCTTTCAAAATAGTGGTGACATTACTCGATTTGCTATCTGCTTTTTATACTTTTGTTTCTTTAAACCAGTTCGGATTCTCTGTCCCACTTTCTTGTGTTCCAATTGTGTCCCACTGTCATTTTTAACTGTAAGCACCTAAGTGTTTACGATAACCATAAAATTCAAACCGTAAGTACCTAGATGCTTACAATTAAAAATAATAGTGGGATACAAATGGGACAGAAGATCCTGTGGTTTTTTAAACTCGGTTCAGCTGGTTCAATTGCTATTTCCGTCTCTAGAAATTCGTTTTTGAGCAATATCTAGTGTGGTTGGAATTACACGATTGATTGAACTATTAAATTTTAAAATATTTGATCTTTCAAATAGTGGCAACATTATATATAGATTTATTATATAAAATCAATATGTCTAAATAACTGCGTTGAAGAGATAGTATACTAGTGAGATGAGACGAAGAGACTAGTATTTTACAAAATTGGGAAGGAAATAAATTGTACTTTATATTTTATTGAGACATATCCCAAAAGTAGGTTTCTTTGATGTAGGTGAGTAACATTTCTCATCCAACCTCAAAATGGAAAAAAATCTACTTACCAAAATCTTGTGGAACATGTGCTATAGAGTAGTTTCATCTCATATTTCCTAATTTTTAACTTTTTTCTTTTTTTCTTTTTTCTATTTTATGATTTTTAGTGGAAGTTGAATTCATGACCTATCAATCTCGGACCACTCAATTATCAATCACCGCTATGCCATCCCATGAAGATTAAGTTTTTAACTTCTCATTTTGCGTACAAAGAGTGGAGGTTGAAAATTTTACATCACGTCTATAATTTAAGTGGTAGATGAGACACTTGAAATAATTACATGGCTTTATGGGTTATTATAGATGAGCGAAATTTAGTATATTGAATAACGGCTGCGAATTTTTTTCGTAAATTAAGGAAAAAAATAAAATAAAATAAAACAAAACAAAAAAGCCACACTATTAGTTGCTACTTCCATATTGGGACCCAGTAATTTGCATAAAATTGGAAAACAAGAAGAGACTCCAAAATCCATGGTAAGATCAATATTTCCAGTTACCCTCTACATCTCTATTTAAACTTTGGTACTCATAAATTTCTCAACCCATCCCGTGCTCTGCCGACGTACTTATATTGGAAGGCGATATAAATGAAATCTTCATCAAAAGTGGAACGAAAGAATACTGCATCGGAATATGGAACAAGAACCTAAGCTTCAACTGGAAGCTGTTCGTAGAAGACCACAACCTGCAGAACAACGACATGCTTGTCTTTATACCGATCACGGACACGGAATTCACCGTACTCATATTTGATCAACTCGGATACGAAAACACTTACAAGTGACAATACAAGATGAGATTAACGTTTTAAACAAGTACTAAGACATCGTCAAGTTTATGTAACTCTATTATGTTTTGCAATGCTAAAATAATGTAATAATATTACGTTATGGCCTAATCCAAACAAATACGCAGTGCATAATCCCACCACCGTGCAAAGCCGGTTAAATGATGGGCTAGTTATTGTTTAATTTGCTATTTTGTATTGTTGTTATGCTTGATTTTTGTTGGTTATTGGACGGTTTGTGCCGCGCCTCTGTCTATCTTTGCACTTATGATATGGACGTAGATGGTTCGGCATTAAATCGGTTATTGCCGTTTACCGCCGTCGATTGAGAGCCGCCGATAGTATTGTCGTCGGTTGTCGGTTAACAGAAATACCGACCGACCATCAGTGCCAGCGAAGTTGAAACCGTGCCGGTTCCCACACTGGATGTTATTCTGTTAAAAAGATTTAAATTGACAAAATTGGGATGATGAGATTTTTACCCCAAAAGTGGTTTGGTTGATTTTAACCAAAATCCTAGGGAAAAACAAATTGACAACAAAAAAATTAGGAAAGTGAAGAATTAATATGTACAATCTATATTATAATTATACTTCAATAATCTAAACGTGTCCTGTAAATCGGGTTGGACACATTTTAGGACATTTTTTTCATCTAATTCTGATTAAAGTAATATACTTAATTTATTTTATATCAGTGTTTTGTATTTTATATTTATATGTTAGTGTTTGTGTTGTGCCCTAAGTTATACAAAACAAAATTAATCCGTCAACATTGCGAATTTGAACGAAATTGGTTAAACGATGATTTGGGGCAATGAATCCAATTATATGTAGAGCTGGAAATCGGTTTTCGGTTATCTGTGCTAACCGAAAACCGAAACCAAAATATCGGTTTTCGAGTTAACCTAAATCGAAAAATCGGTTTCGGTTTCGGTTATCTTAATTTTCCTCGGTTCGGTTATCAGTTAACCGATCGATTATTTAATTAACCGATGGTTAACCTTAATTAATTATTAGTTAGTGATGATTTAGTATATATATATGTATATAATATATGATAATATATTCCACCCATGACCCCAAATCCAATTCGTGACTGAATCCAATCCAATTCCACCCCAAATCTAATTCCCAGCCAAAAATCGACAAATCGTGAAATCTGCTCGGCTGAGTCGCAGTCTCGCTCTCGCAGAGGCGCACCCGGCAGTCCGGCACCCCGCTCCCGGTCCCGCTCGTCTGAGTCCAGATCCAGTCGGCAGTCGTCCAGATTTGCGATTATGTTGATGGTTGTTCTAGTTCCTCTCTTGGATTGCGATTATGAAAGAATTCGGGTGGATGTGTGGGTTCTGAAGGAGTATAGTGTTATTGAACTAGAATTGTTTCCATTCATTGATGATCCTCGTCAATGGTATTTGTACTCATATGAGTTGTTGATTATGCGAAATGATGAACATTTGTTGGTCTTTAAGTGACATATTATATGTATTTCCCACTTGCAAAAGTCCCCGTAGGGCGATTCGGCCTACCATAGCTAGAATCTTCAATCATTTTCCAAGAATTACTTCGAAAACTAACAACCTTGTAATCATCTTCAGATTCACTAAAACCAAAACCAAAACCCAAACCAAAACCCCATTCGTAGTAGAAATTCCCCCTCAAAAATATGTGGTTCTATCCATAGCAATGCAAATTATCCAATTAAAAGAACCCACAACCAAACCGGCCCTATCCAGGCTTTTATTAGGACTAGCAATACTTTGATCGGAGCTATGATCGTGCCCAATATGTCAATATATTTCGACAGAATTATTGTAATATATTAATGAATGCTGGTACTTTTTCTATTTTAGTTAATTTTTTTTATCGAGCTTTTTAAATAGATATATAGGCTAGTAACCCAATAATTATTGTTTCAAGACAAACATGCAATAGCTAAACGGTTCTTGCCGTGCTATATTCTCATATTTATTGGCCATGCAATTGTAAAGGTTCCCTATCATCATTAAAAGGATCCTCAATATCTTTTTATTGATGCTTAAGAAAAATCTCTACATTAGAATCCAGATCTGCTTTTCCTTAGCATTTTGTTGTCGAAATTGTCTAAAAGATCATTTTTTTAATGGAAGGATTTTCCAGATTATACACAGTCGGCTTCATATTTGTCTTGCTAAACTCATCTTTGAGTCATCTTGCTCCTTTCTTGGAGAGGCAGAGCCATAGAAAGCTTTTAGCATAAAGTGAGTAAATGAAAATAAAACAAATTTAAGCAAAAGTCAGTGTCCACTTGATGCTTATATATTGTGAAAGAACCTCCTCCTTCGGTTGCAAGGATATGACTGTTTTCTTCATCAAGAACATAGAGTAATTTGGCATAATTTGAACCCGAGACACTTGATTCTTTTTTTAAGATAAAAACATGAGTAAGTTAAAAACCATGGAGCAATAAAAATAGCATGAAGAATCACAACTACTATTCATTAGAAAAACTTTGAAAAACACTTTCACTATTAAAATGGACATGCCAAAGGGCGTACAAAACTGAATCTCTTTGCTCAAACCGTCATAAGAAACAAAGTAAATCAAGAAAACAGAATGAACTAACATATAGTTACATGCATACATTGCGAGTGCGAATAGGGGGGATTCCTTCACTAGATGAAAACGACTCCATTTCAATTTAAAAAAGGCGATTGATATATATTCGTTGTAGGAATCATTATCTTCCATGGCAACGACTCTGTAATTCCCCAAACCAGAGATCGAAGAGAAAAGTGAGAAATGTGGGAAGAAGAGAAACTGAAAGAAGACGTCGATTGGGATTGAAGAAATTAATTTAATTTTTTTTTTAAAAAGTACTATTTTATTGTGGCACACTCGATCAAATGGGCGTTAATTGACTATTTTCAACATACCCAGAGTAAATAAAGCATTTCCTTTATTAGTTAGAAGTCTAAATTGAGGAAATACAACGTTTTATTTTATTTTATTTTGATTGGTAGGAAATACAACTTTTATGTAGACATGCAGAGAAGTTCTTTATTTTCATAACATGACCCTGCGCGCATGCATGCAAACCTAGCTAAGAATTTAATTAGAAAATCCAAGTAACTCAAATTTTACAATAACTGCGGGAACAATCGCCGACGCATCTCTCCTTTTCTTTTGCATCTGCCCACAAAAATTATTACAACATTAGTCAGAATTATCATTACATGCATATTATAAGCAATAAAATAAAAGATGCAATATACTATGATAACATGGGAAAGTTCAGATAAAAACCTTCGATATCCGCACAGTAATGAAATGAACAACCAGCAGTGCATTAGTCCGTTGCCGGCGCCGCCGAAAGCCATTGACTTTTATTCGGCGGCGGACATGGATTGGTGCAGCAATACAGACAATACATGTAGCAGATGTTTGGAATAGGAGCAGTATCAATGTGGCAGTCCGTAGCACACTTCTGATGGCAAGCCTCTGTCATAGGAATTGATACGACGACGTTCGCCATCATGAGTAACGCTGTGAGAACGACAATGGCATCTTTTCCTTGCATTCTTGTTTCTTGATTTTGATTGTTTTAGGGTTTGTGTTGTGTGGGTGGTTAGTTCGAGTTAAATAGGTTGTATAGGTAGAAGAGGAGACCGTGCAAGATTATGTATAGTGAGAGATATACAATTATAGGAATGTAATTGATGAGATATTTAGAGATGGAAATTACTGTTAATGCTGAATAACGATTTTAAGGAGACATATAATTAGTAATAACAAACTGGAGACATATATAAGTAAACCTTTTCTTTTAAACTAATTAGTCCCATAAAAATTTAGGTTTGGTGGAATTGTCCTTCCATTAATTAAATAATTCGTTAGTCAATATTTTTTAAGAAATTGATTAGAAAATTGAAGCACAATTTTGATAGTTTGATTTAATGTGGACTAAATATACCATACGTAAGAAATTTGATGATCAATTCCACTGTACAATAAATGTTTAGGATCCAATTCGCCAATTGTAATTTTTTTCTTTTACCAAATACACCAATTTATGTACATATGGAATATAATCCCTCCGTCCCAATAATGTCCCTTTACTTTGAACACGGAAATTAGAGCATAATAATATAGGCAAAAGGAATCTGTTTCATTCGTTACGTTTTTGTGTATTTAACAAATGATATAAGATGGCCTAATATAGTACAAAGAACAAGCTAATTATGGTATAAATATGTACACCATAATTAGAAGATTTCTACCATAATTAGAAGATACTACCATCCGTAATTAAAAGATAAGATTTCTACCATAATTAGATGATACTAGAATCCTCTAATTATCTTTCTTTCCTATTTTTCACAGTTTGTAGAAAAAAAGTAAAGTATGGTATAAATGTATATAATAGTGGGGTCCACTATTTAATTGATTGGAGTCCGCACATTTATTTCCTTTTCGAAAAGGAATATTAGTAATGAGAAGGACCAAAATGGTGCATGGGACGTTAATATTAGAATGGGGGAGTATATAAATTTAAGGAAGTATTAATATATGTAATATATTTGTTGAGTTATTAGTATATATAGAATGTTTATAATTCATGGGGTAGTATTAATATACATCGAATATGTATATAGAATGAATGTAATTGATTTTATAGTATACGTGGACTGTATTCATTGATTTATACATGATTGTTAGGATTGATTTAAATAATGCAATTAAGGTGCATTTCACTATCAAAACATATGGAATATTTAAGTAGTTTCCCTCTCTACCATAGAGCTTAGTGGCATATTTGTTTAAACATAATGTCAAAACTAAACACCACTTAAATGAAATATCAAAACTAAATACTTTCAATTTAAAAAATGCAATAGTGAACACTGAAGAAGAAAGTTCCTATTTTTCCACTTTATCTCTACATCTTTGGTGACTTCAAAGAATTGCTAGTTGTCTCTGTTTTCTTTAGTAGTGCTGGCTGTCATTGTTGGCGCCGAATCAGAATTGCAAAAATTCACTCACTTACCTACCCGATGTTGACTGCAATAATAGCTGTCTTGAGAATTAGTGTTTTTTTAGTGTTGTCTTCAAGAGCCCGATTTGTGCAAAATTGTTGTTTTCTTTAATTATTTTATCCGAAAATTACTATTTTCTTTAATTAGTTTGTCCGAAAATTAATGATTTTGTGATGCAGTAATTCTGAGCCCAAATTACAAGTATATATTTTTGGAATTATTTTTATGATGATGCAGTAAATAATCAAATAAATAATGATTTAGTAATAATATATGATGAATTATTTTATGATGATGCAATAAATAATATATTTTCTATAATTAAGAATCGAATATCTATGATGAATATATGATGATGCAGTAAATAATCGTACTATAATATAATTAAATTAGATTATCATTAATTCTATTATAATTGTATTAGATCTTTAAAAAATGACATTGTAAATCTATTATTTGAATCCTTTAAAAATAGAGATTCATAAAATCTAGGTCTTATCTCTATAGATAAAATAGAGAATATATTTTTTTGGAATTGACATCACTCTCTCATCATGTCAATCAGTTCTGAAAGGAAAAGAATGCATATCAATGGAAGTCATTGAAAACCGCCCAGCAACTAGAGAATATAATGGAGGAGGAGCGATTACACTTAGCACATCTTTTGTTTGTAGTTCCAACCCACACATCTCATCTACACAACAATTACACAACCTTCTCACCTTCACACAATCTTCGCATCTCCAATGGCTCACAATGACAGCGAAAGTGTAACGCCCCAATTTTCATATACTTTATAAGGGGACGTCACTTCATACATAACTCTCAAGTAAAATAGATTTTAAGAGGGGACAACTTTCATTAAAAGGGGGTTTCCATTAAGAAATATCATAAACAGCAGAAGTTTTAAAATAATAAAACATGTACGTCAATTAATTTCACGATTTTTTTTAAGAAAAAGTGAAAAATGCAAAGTTCTTAATAAGAGTAAATTTAATGCAATAAAATAGTTTTCGAATCTTTTCATGTGTGTTCATCACCATTAGCCACCTCAAATATCTGTCGGACCATGGATCTGAAAATGTGAAAATATAAAGGGGATGAGTACGACTACTCAGTGAGGTTAAACATTATCCAAATTATAAACTATGAAGAATTTAACATGAGATATTAAACATGCTAGTCCGGAGGCTTAACCCAAAGGTTTTACTGCGTGAATTGTCCGAAGGCTAACCCAAAGGTTTTACTATGTGAATACCCCGAAGGCTCTGTCTGTACTGAGTAACGCATTAAAAACTGTATATAGTGTATAATAAGGATAAAAGAAAAAAGCTTCACCTTGACCTTGACTTTGAAGAAAATAATGAATATCAATGTTTAAGTCCTACTTGCCTATCCTAAACATAGAAGTTTATCTTAATGACTCTACATGAAATGTCATGCATGCATCAATTATTTCAATAATTCATAAATATACATAGATCAATATAATCAAAAAAATGTATATTATACATAATCCACTTATTAACATGCAATTTTAATGGTTTCATATAGTAATAAACTTAAGTATATTAAACATAATTTTACTTGTATTGACAATTCATTCATGCTTGAGTAATTCGGCAACTCATGAAATAAATTAATGAAATAATAAAAAGTTTTGTCCTAAAAATTATAGATATCTAACATTAACAACATATTACCTATTCCATCACAATAAAAATTATCATGATCAAGAATTCATTTAGTAGTAACATGAAAACTTTTATTTTTCAATATATATGTACATTGACAAAAGAATCTGGCACACAAAGAAATAAATTAACAAATAAATAATAAACGTATCCTAAAAATTCTATATTTTTAACATGAATGACCTAACATATATTATATCCCATTAAAATTCAGCATGGTCGAAAAAAATAAAGAAAACATGAAAAACAATTTTCTTATCAAGCTCATGAACATGCTGTCAAAAACTGGCAGATTACGAATATCAATTTTTAACAAACACTTATTACTTGTAAAATTCTACAAAAATAATATAGAATACTAGACATACCGAGAAATTTGATCCTAAGTTTTCTCGATGATATGATGACGGGAAGATGTGAAAATAATTCTCGAAATAATTTCTAGCTTTGCTGGCAGAATTTCGAAAATCTCATGTGAAACTATATTATGGACAACTAAGGGTGTATTTATAGGCTTAGAATAAATTATTTAAAGATCCCATCATAAAAATATATCAAATATATTTTATCCATAATTATTTTCGTCCTTTTATCTTTTATATAGAATTTATTCTATCACTTATGACATAAGAGATTCAATCATATATAGATTAGGATATGGATAGACACAATTAGATTTGATCCTAAAACATATATATCACAAATATAATATATATTTCAAACGTAAAACATAATCTAAAATTATCTCCTAATAACTTAATACAACATAAATTATTATATACTTTCATGAATCCTAGTAGATTTAGAAAATCTGAAATAAATAAATATTATTCTTGTTTCATAGTTCTTTCATGATTTCAGGTTTAGAAAATCTGAAATAAATAAATATTATTCTTGTTTCATAGTTCTATCCTGATTTCTATCTCAACAATAGATCATATAAGCATAATATTATATAAATAAAAATATTCAAAGTTCAAAATAAATTTACGTAACAAAAATGATTTAATGACAAATATGACAGATGCTTTAATTTTCATTTAGATTTCTAAGGCGCGACTTACAAAACTAAAGCACTTGATAACATGCATGAATAGATATGCAGTGCATTTTATATTGAAAATTTTGGGGAAGATTCCACATGCTTGGAGAAATCTTTGAACAGAAAATCACATCCTTAGGAAGCATATCACATAATGATGTATGTTCCAATTTTGGGACAACCTTAGAAACTTGAAAGTCTTGTTTTTCTTTCCCAACTCTAAGTGTTGACATTCCAATCGTTCTTGGTAGACCATTCTTGATTACGGGAGGAACTCTTATAGATGTAGCACATGGAAAAGTGGATGTGTCAGACTCCAAAGTACATAAATCAACGAAATCCACTTGACAACATGGAGTATAAGCAAGATGATTCTTTTGGGCTTTAGCAACTTGAAAGTCCTACTTTTCTCCCCCCACTCCGAGAGTCAAGATTCCAGTCATCATGTCAATATTTGTTCCTGCAGTCACTAAGAATGCTCGCCCCAAAATGATTGGAGTATTAACATCTTCCTCCATATCCAAGATGATGAAATCTACTGGAAGATAAAACTTGCCAACTTTAACCACCATATCCTCTATCATTCCAACGGCATAGCGTAAAGAACGGTCTGCTAATTGAAGAACAACATTAGTTGGCACTAACTCGGCATGCTTCAACTTCCGGAAGAACGAGAGTGGCATGAGGTTTATAGCAAAACCAAGATCACATAAACAGCGGGCCACTAAAATATTTTCAATAAAACAAGGCAATGTGAAGCTGCCCGGATTTGTCCTCTTTAATGGTAAAGGACTTTGAACTATGGCCGAGCATTGCCTAGACACAGGAATTGTAGCGAACTCCTGCATTTTCTCTTTATTACACAATAAATCCTTCAAGAACTTTGCATAAGCAGACATGTTTGCTATAGCCTCGACAAAAGAGATATCCACACGTAACTTTTTGAACATCTCCAAAAACTTCTGATATCTTCCTTCATCTGACTTTTTCTTCAAACGGGAAGGAAAAGGAATAGGAGGGACATAAGCATTCACCTCTGGTATGTTGTCAAGCCTTGCCTTTTCCTCTGTAGATATTGTCACTTGTACTTCCTCATCAAGCTTTCCCTCAACTTTTTCATCTGAATTAGGCACCACATGTGCCTTGACCACCGGATCATCAAGTATCTTACCAGAACAAAGGGAGATGACTTTAGCCTCTTTAGGATTTGTCTCAGTGTTACTTGGAAGCTTTCCATGGTCTCTTCCTCCCATGCTATTAGCAATTTGACCCATTTGATGCTCAATATTCTTGTTCGATTGCCTTAACTCATCTAAGGCAACTTGTTGATTTTTTTAGCACTTCAGTCAGTGTTTCTTCTCATGTTAGCTTTTTCTGTTGAGGAGGCTGTGGAGGTATAGCTTGTGGAGCTGCTCTTTGCTGATTGTAATGAAATCCAGGAGGTTGTGAGCCTAAACCCTAAACCCTTGTTGACTCCATGAAAAATGCGGGTGCTTCGTCCAACCCGGATTGTATGTAGCAGAATATGGATTATTCTTTTGCATAAGTGGTGCCGGTGGTCCTCCCCCGTAAGGACCAGCGTAGCATACATCCTCATAAAAAGAATTGTTTTGTTCTCCTTGCTGATCGTGATTTGTTGGAGGCCCCATCATGTAATTATTTGCTTGTTGCTGAAGTAGTTGTGGTGGTGTCTGCATCATGATTTGCATATTCTGCAACTTCTTGCCCATTTCTGTCATTTGAGTGGTTAAATTGTTGAAAGCTGATGTATTGATTTCATTGACTTCCTTAACTGAAGATTTTTGCCTTCGAACAGCCTTCAGCATTAAACCTTCAGCCAACTCTTTGAAAATATTATTCATCTCATCGGCTGTCTTGTTTCCAATAAAACAACCAGCACTTAGATCCACAAGCTGTTGAGTGATCTCAGTTAGCCCATCATAGAAATATCGCACAAGTAATGCGTCCGAGAATTGATGATGTGGACATTGAGTAATAAGTGCCTTGTATCGCTCTCATGCTTCATGAAGAGGCTCTCCTACGGCTTGTGTAAATGTGCAGATCTTGTTTCTGTTTTCATTAGTCTTTTGAGATGAATAATATTGTGAAATGAACACATCATAAACTTCATCCCAAGAAGATAATGATTCTTTCTCTAAACCAATCAACCAAGTTTTCGCCCTATCCTTTAAGCAATAGGGGAAACAACGCATCTTCAGCTCCTCAGTTAAGCCACTCAATGGAAAGGTTTGTAGAATAGCAAAGAATTCCCTAATGAATGCCAAGGGATCTTCATTCGCCAATCCATAGAATATTGGGATTGTGTTGAAATGCAGATTCTTCAACTCATAATTTCGGGCTCTCGTACTCAGCCTAATACAATGAGGGTTGGTTGCAATAACGGGTCTCTGAATATCGCGAAGGCGCATAGCGGGTGGTGGTTCTGGACCACGTCCACTATTTTCTTCATGCCTCTATGCCATTGGAACAACTGGTTCTGTTTCAATTTCCAATTCAGATTGTGTGATGTCCGAACTCAATCCTTGAGAAGGTGATTCTTGCAAATTTCTCTTCCGTAGCTTCTTAGCTTTGTTGTTTCTTCTGCAAGTCTTCTCGATCTCTGAATCCAAAATAAGTAAAGGCTCCTTTTGAGATCGGGTCAAAAGAATACAAACTAAAATAAAAATAAAAATTATTAGAATAACACAAATAGACAAATAAACACCATCCTCGGCAACGGCGCCAAAAACTTGATAGGAATTTTATTCGCAAATGTACGAATTTAGTCCTATTGTAGTAATAAATCTTGGAATACCAAGGTCGAACCACAGGAACAATGATTTCTCTACTTAAATCTTATTCTAATAACATAAAACAGTAAACCAATTTGTGATAGTAATGATTAAAGCTAGAAACACTAAAATGAGAAATGCAAATGCGAAAGAACTAGGGATGTCGGGCTATGATTAGAAATCCAATTAACCTATTGATTTTGTTCTTCAACTATTCTACAGCTTGCACTCACTCTAACGTATCTTAAACAATCTCTCGATTCGAATAAGACGTGCTCGTATAAATGCTATACGTACTTTCGTGATATAGAAATTAAACGAACCCATTACAATCCTAGGTGTTGCACATGCTATACCCTTATTAGCCTACTCTCGTGACTATTCTCGGGCATATCCTACTATCTATTGCGCGGATTAATCTCGAGGGTTACAAGAAATCAATCACAAACATCATATACATGTTTATCAAGCATGTATATGTAATTAAAACAAGATAGTAGAATTAAAAAATGGATGAAGAACTAAAATCAATAAAGATTAAATATCATTCATAATCATAAACACCATAATCCCTAGCGAAGGGAATTAGCCACAAAACATAGTTAATAAAACACACAAGAATTTGAGTACAAGCATTGAAAAGAAATGATAAAAAGACTTCTCAATCTTAACGTCGAATCTCATCAAAAGATTGTCTCGATTCTCCCCATGGTGTTGATGGTTTTCTTCCCAAAAAAGAGTTGATGAAGATTTTTCCTTTTTCTCCAGCCTGCGTCCCTTTCCTCTCTCCTTTAACTTCTAAAATTAACTCCCCTCATTCCTTTTCCAAAACTGCCGTCCAGATGTTTAACTTCTTTCTCATTCATTAAATTGATCCCAAGAAAGATATGAAGACAAAATCCCATTAAGCAATTAAGAAATCAACCCATTTGCGTATTTCCCGTTTGACTCTTTTTTCGACTTTCTATCCAGCTTTTGCACCGACATTGTTCTGTGTTGGTTTTGTCTTTGATTTCTTCACTCCTCAACATGAAAGCTATCTCTTTTTCAAATGCCTATCAAAATCCAGTACTTGCAATATAAGTAGCAATCATGTTCAAAAGTGTAATATATTGATACAATCTCAAATCAAAACGAAGCACTGAACAATACCAAAATGCACCCTATCACGCTTCATCTTCTTTCCTTGAGGAGGGGAGCTTTGACATGATTTGCAAAGAAGTTCATTGGCTGACTCTTCTCATACCCTCTTTCCCTCCTGCCACACCTGTTTCGATTGGGGAGAGGAAGGCTAAATAGTGGATTAATCAAGCTAAACCATTCCATTTTGTTGTTGCAGTAACTTCACACTTTCAAGAAAAAAAATAAAAGAGAGAACACACCTCTCCTTCACTTTCCTCACTGTCCATCTCCATCGGATCGAACACTCCGGCGAACCTCTACTCAAACACCGCCGGGAACAACAGTCACCATTTCCGCTTGTCTCAAGGAAACTAGGTAAACTCCCTCTACTTATTTTTCCCCTCCCTCTACTTATTTTTCCCCTCCTCCAGCTATAAGATTTTTTTCAATATAGAGAATCATTTGCCCTTTGATTAAGTTGTTGTTAGAAATTGATGAGAATCATTTGCCTTGTATTACCGTAAGTTGATATTGGAACTTGAAGTTAGCTTAGTTGTTTCTCACCTTACGTACAATCTCTCACTCTCTTCGTCTTTACTTTGATTGATCCATGGTGGTATGAGACATCTTGTTGGTTTGGGATTAAAATAAGGAAAACTAGAAAACTAAGGCAGAAGGGTGTGCTCAATGAATGCTCGATTTAGTGGGTGTACAATCTCTCACTCTCTTCATTTTCTTTACTAATAATTATTTCACTTAAAGTAATAAATATAAAATAATTTTTAGTAAATTACTAACTACTATTTTAAAATACAATTATAATTAAATTTGTAACTGATAAAATTTTAATTTTTAAAATTAATAATTTTTTGAGAATTATAGAAATATTTAAAGGATAAGGTAGTCCAATAAATTAGAAAAACTTTAAGTTGCATCTGAAAGCTGGGTCATAACAGCTTAAACAACTTTTCTATCTTTATTATATTTGGTAGAGAATTTCTACTGAAAGCTGGGTGTTCCAAAAACTCCAGTTGCAGCTGAAAGCTGTTTTTAGCACCACCTTAAATTCACAACAAATCCATGTTATTTTACGTTTCGATTTTCGTTCAAAAACATGCAAGGAGATCATTATCTCTTCTAAATTAGTAAACTGTCGCAAACCTATGACTTCTTTCCTGTTGAGAGTTCGAAATTAGAAATGTAGACGTGATTACCCCACAAATCCGGTATATGTCCCTTGTTATAACCTAAGATTGACTAAAAGAAACTTATTCTAGCATGTGTCTCCATGTCCGTGAACATTACAGGCTGTGAAAAGTCAATCTTTGCTTGATTAGGCTCAATGCCTTGAGTTTTGCAATAATGCGCCTATCATCATAGGCTGCGGAACCACCTGTTGTTCATTCGTTTTCCATAATTCCTAACCAACCAAGACCTAGCAATCTAAATCCCATTAGAAAGCCCTTTCCATCGGCTTTCCAATGCTGCAATCGGTTAGTGAAGCGAAGTCCAGACCAAGAAGCTATTCACCATCAAAGAAGGCTCACCGAACTGCCTTATGGTTGAATTGACAAGATATAAACAGTTATCACAATTGAGACAACTTAAGGATAAGTTGACGGTTTAAGCTGCAGTTTAGATAAGAAGTGGCTTAGCTGCTTGTCTTTACTAGTAAACTTAAGGTGGTGTATTGATGGATCACAATGAGATGTGTTCTCCTAACTGACCTTGATGGAGAACCAAGATCTCGGTGAATTAGCTGGTCTTAAGCTTGATAAGACATCAGCTGAGCACATTTGACTATTTATCACTTTGACCTACTATGGTTAACGTCATTGCGACCGGATCTACGTATCTTGGGTGTTAGCAGTTATTTGTGGCTCAAGCTGGTTGTCTGTATCTTGCAACCGTATCCTAGTAAAATGGGTTGATAATATCCCCTGAGGAACTCGTAAGGATTAGCACACTAAACCCGACCGGTTGATTAAGTTCAGGTGTGTTAATAAGGTCGAGTGGTACTACTCAGGAATATAATAAGATGTTAATTAATTTAAGTTGTCAGTGAGCTTAATTAATTAACGGATATTTCTATCTTAAATACGGAGATCGATTAAGTCTAAAATACAAGCCCTTGCTTAATTTGGGATAAAGGGGTAAGTCAGCACGGATTCTCTAGTGGAATGAATCTGTGTTAATTAATTAATTTTGCTCTGGGCTGAGCATAGATAATTAATTAATTTGAGGCCCTACTTTATTTCTTGTATTAGATCTCTGATCTGGCCCAATTAATTGCCTGACAGAAATCATTATTAATAGATTAATGTATTTTTACATTATTTTATAATGTTATTTATCTGGAATTAATTGTCTAGGCCAATTAATTGATAAATGTTAGTGGCCCAATAGATTAATTAATTATATTATGGGCTAATTGTGTAGAAAACTATTAGGGATATAATTAAATTAATGGGCTATAAATATTAATATTATATTGGCTTTTGAAGCCTATATATATTAGTATTCTGTTGATGAACATATACACAATTACACAAACTCACACGCACGCGTTTGAGAAGAGAGACGATAATCTTGATTTTCTCTAGTTCTCTGACCACCTAGAGGGAGAAAAAGGCTGGGACACAGCTCAGAAGATCTGACACACGAACAATAATCAGAGCTGCAACAACATGCGAAGGAGGAATGTTGGTCCCGAGAGCACGTTCAGGTGTAGAGGGGGGGGTGAATACACCTGAAACCGATTTTCTCAACTTAAAACACGGACAGTTCTTTTCAGGATAGTGTCGTACTGAACAGGTTCAGCAGACCAGATAAGTTGTTCTGAATCATGTTGGCAGAGTGACTGACTCTACTGAGATCTGTCAACTGACTGAGTCTGAATTCAGTATCTTCAGATAGAGTTCAGTGGTGCGGAAATATGTAGGCCCAAATTAGTTGAGTGGAAAACATTTTATTAAAACAGTCTCAGTTCAGTAGTGCGATCAATTCAGTTTGCTGAGACTCAGTTGTATGATTTAAAAGATATTTTCAGTATGAACAGTTAAATCAATGCAACAGTAACGAAAAACACAAATGCAAGACACAGAGATTTTTAAAGTGGTTCGGACACAAAAATCCTACGTCCACTTTCCTGAAAGATCATGAGGCTATTTATTATACTGAGGTAGTCTCAGTCAGCTTGTACACAGGACAAAGCCGCGTCTTGGAATTTATACTGAGCAAGTCTCAGTTTACAACAGTTATCAAACTAAAGTGTTTGACAAACTCTCCAACTATGAAGGAGTCCTTTTACAATAAGGATTAAGTTCAAATATGAACTCCTTCGTCTAAGCTATGGATATAGTCTTTTGAGCCTAGGTTAGAGGGATAGGGAACAAGAAATTGGCTTCTAGAACAACGAACAGCTGAATATAGCTTTGAGTTCGTGTTGCGTCGTTTGGATACTAGAGGCTCTGTTTTCAGTTCAGCTTGGTTCCTTAAGAGCTAGAATGTAGTTCTTCGCCGGAGATAGATTCTTTGAACTTCTTGCGGAGAACTTAGGCTTTTTGCTTTTGCTCGTTTGAATGCTCTGTGTATGCTCGTGAGTTCATTGTAGTTCGTTTTCGTTCGTGAGCTTCAAATCTTGAATTATCCCTCTATTTATAGAGAAGAGATTAGGAAAGATCCGTTGGAGATGACGATCCTTTGTCTCTCTCTTTTGGGTAGCTAACGGCTCTTTTGAATTAGCGTTGCAGTGTCCTTTCCCTCCTTTTCCGGAAAGTTGTTGACTTGCAGCTTTAGTAAGTATAGGACAGGTGTCTGCTTGTCATTTGCCGAGGTTTAGAAAGTGGTTGAGGCGGAACAGACTTCAAGACAAACTGAAGCTGACTTCTCTCTTCATCGTATTTGACTATACTGATTGTAGTTCAAAAGATTTGACAGTTCATAAGACTGTTTGGCCGTTGCTGAGTCTGATCTTGATTCAGTAGGTAACTCCTGCTGAGTTTGCTTCTACTGAGAATCAGCTCTGAGTTCAGTGAACTACTCCTGCTGAGTTCGGGCCCACCGACACTTTCGCATATCTCGCTCTGCGAGTCCAAGATCACCGAGTCTTCTACTCGCACCGAGGCGGGTAAGCTACTGAGTGCCTAGACCAGAGCAGAGAGTCTACTGAGTCTGAAACCTCAGAGACAAAAACAAGATTACAACTCAATGGTTCATCAATCAAGATAGGGTTTTGGGATCTTCAAATCTTCAGACAAATTCAGAGCACAAGGCTACTGAGCTTTGGTCAGTACAGAAGACAGAATTATTTCCCACAATATGCAACACTGCTGAGGAAAAGGTCAGTAGCAGGAGCAAGCTCAGCTCAGACATCAGCTCCAGCTCCTACTGACCGATTGGTGAGGCCCAGGGTGTCTCAGCTGCCGCAGCAGAGACCGGCCCAAGTGGCTCAGGAACCAGGGAGACGGCAACTCAGGCAACCCAAACTCCAACAGACATAATTAAAGAGGTTGCTGAGTATGCTGAATTGGAGGATTCAGACGAGGAAGAGGCTCCTCTCCCACCTCCACTACAAGGCAAAGGAAAGAAGATCCTAAATCTCCCGACCCTTCCCTCCAAGAAATCGAAGAGATATATCACTGCGGAGGAGGAGGCCCAGATAGCCGCTGATGAAAGATTGGCGAGGGAGATAGCCGAAGCTGAAGCAGCAAATAAGCCAAAAGCGAAGCCTGCTAAAGGCAAATCAAAGGCTCCAGCTCGCGGTGGAAAAGGATCATCAACTGCTAGGTTACCTCCTAGGAAGCTGAAAATAGGAGATGAAGAAGACAGAGAAAAGGAGAAGCAACAGCAGAAGGATACTGAGAAGCAGGGTACCTCTAAAGAAAAATCAACTACCCCTGCTGACTCAGAATCAGAGTCGCCTCATAAGCCCTCCTACACAACTTCAAAAGAACATGATGCTGAGATAGAAGCCATCTGGGCTCAGATGGATCGATACCTGTATAGAGGAGAAGAGGCAAGACAGATAGAAGCTATCAGGCAGAGAATACATATGGCAGACTTAGAAGCACTCAGAATCCGCACTGAACAAAAAGCCATACTAATTACCAAATAGGGGCACATGTAAAGGGAGTGCGACTACCAAATCAAGCGAAAGTAAAATTATTATGTCAATTTTTTTTTTGATTTATTAATTTTCTCAAATTATACATCTTTTTCTTCTCTCTTCAAATTTAAAATATTACTCATTTCTATTGTTTTCTTGAATTCACCGTTGATTACTAACCAAGTTGAATTATTGTGTTTTATTGGGATGATATAACAATTAAAATACTTATTTTATGGCTGAAAGATTTGCAAACTAGAGTAGAAAAATGAATTTTATTCAAAACACATTTTAATAGCAGCTGCGAATTACGCTAGTTATAAAAATAAAAATAAAAAATTGTATCGTTGTAGGGAATTTTATTTTTGTATTATAGGGAATGCTGAAAGTGACCCCCTAAAAAGTACATAATTCAGGTTTTTCCCCTTTTTTTCAAAATTATAGAATTTATCCCTAAATCTCCAATCTACGTTTACACGTAAGAGCCTAAAAACTACGTACACATACGAGTAAATTCATATATATGAGAATAAAAAATCGTAAATTGTTGGTCAACTATCGTGAAGGATATATCCCAAGACTTGGTCTATGGATACAAAACATTTACCAATATTTACTAATTTTGAAATATAGTTTAAAATAATCAAACAAGAAGGCTGCATGAGAGAATGGTACACAACCAAATAAACGGTTGGATCTGCCTGAATATGACGACTCCATCGTATGCAATCTCCTTCATGATTCAGGGCTAAGGCTTGACATACCTAATCTGCCAAAGCTCGACGTCGTTTCCTCGTTCGTACTGTTGCACATACTGAGGAATCTCTTCCAGGTTGATAGACCTTCCAACAAATCTACATGGAGGCCGGTTTCAAGAGCATCATCATCTGCATTATCAGTTGCGAGGTGGAGAGCATGAGGATTTCAGTTTGATAAGTGCGGTGGCGTATGTAAGAAGACAATGGTGCTTACCATCCTCAGCTTTGAGATAACTGCGGAAATGTGAATAGCCATTCGCAACTACATCAAGATCGTCCATCGTGAAGTTGTACCGCCTCTCTAGAGCTAGGTATAGTACCTAAAATCACACCAAAGTCATTTTCTGTTGTATTAAGGTTCTAGAATTCCAATATAAGAATTTAGGCACCATTTTTAGAAGTCGGCCAATCCATTCTACGATGAATACAAGCCTAATTGTGCAGATAATGATCTGAAACTCAGTTGTCTAAACTCAATCTTATTAACATTACTATTTGATCTTGACCATGTTTTAAGGCATGAGTAACACTACCTGAAATGCTATCAGATTATAGGGAAGTTCAAATATTGACTATAGAGGATTCTTTTCTTAGTAAAATGGCACTCATTCATATCTCTGGTTCTAAATAGTTTTCTTGCATAGATGTGAGGGGACCTGATGATTCCTAGATAATCTTCTCGAAGAGCAATTTTTGGAAGTTCGTTCGGTCTACCTTTTCTGGATCGGTGGACATGATTGATTCTAATACACTGAAGAAGGCATCAGTTAAGTCATCACTGTAGATTACATCAGCAGCAAAGAGCAAAGAAGCTCTCTGAAGCTTTTTAATCTCCGATATGCTCCAACCATAGCTGCACAAGATATGCGATTTTCTATATGAGATTTTTATACGATTAGTTATGGAGAAGAAGGACAAGGAAACATATATGAAGCAAAAATACGACCAGGAGCCTCACAAATTTATAAGAAAATGGTTTGGATGATAAAAATATTTGCTGCTACCTCTGCTCAGATGTAGAATCTACCACGACCATAGGTGGCCATTGATGGCTCCAATCAAGTTCACGTATGTATACAGAAGCCTTGTCGTGGAAGCTGCCAGCATTTAGATTAACATTCCTGGCACAGTTTTCAAGAATCGCATCACCTTTATCTGTAATAGAGTGAAGAGAAAACCATTACCTAATGCAAGTAATCAGGAGAAATTAACATGGAGAAGCAACGTATCACCTACATCAACTGCAAGGTTAAACACCGGCCAGCATATGAGCATTTATATTCTGCAACAGCTAATAAGAAGATGTATCTACTGTTAGAGACATAGTATATCGAAGGAAGTTGAAGAGGATGGAACGTGTGCATGAATTGAAGAAGAAGGAACGTGTGCATGGACGTGTGCATGAATCGGAACTGCATGGATCGGAACGTGAGCATGGACGTGTGCATGGATCGGAACTGCATGGATCGGAACTTGAGCATGGATCGAAGGATACGGGAAACACGCATGCATGCGATCGGGAGACTTAATTAGGGTATTGTTTAATTAAGGTTTGAATAAAGGTCCATATAATGGGCTGGCCAATTGTTAGGCCTATTTCCTTTATTTCTTTGTTTTTACCGTAAGTAGATAAGTGGGAACATTATATATATTAGGGGTGATAGATTAGAAAAGTTTATCTAGGGTTTGTTTTATTCCTCGATCAATTGCGGCGTATAGCTACGCTTGGCCGAAGAATTCTATTCTTCGTGGGACTCGGTTTGAGTTGTTTCTTGATTTCGTTTATTGAACTACGTTTTGATTTCGTAATTTGCTCTTCGAATTCCTTTACTCTAACAATTTGGTCCAACCTGCCGGATGACAAATACGAGGCAACAACAAATGGAATCGAGAATAGACGAGTTAGAGAGGGGTTTGAAGGCCATGGACACGCGATTGAGTGGGGAGTTGACGACCGTGAAAGATTCGGTTGCTTCAATACGCGATTTACTCCGCGAATTGGTGGCTGAAAAACATAAGACTGGCGAGGGTTCCACCATAGGGCCACAGTCGAACCCTACTTCGAAGGATACCCATTCGGCAGACGGCCCAGTAATTGGAGGATCAGATACGGTGACCGGTTCGACGAGTCATTCGATCGGGACGCCGCAAGTATCCCTACCGACGTTCGACGGCTCCGGCGCGGAGGGCTGGCTCACACGAGTGGAGCAATATTTTCATTGCATAACACACCGGATGCGACTAAATTGGATGTGGCGTTAGTGGCAATGGAAGGTGATGCTTTACCCTTGTTTCAGTGGGTGAGATCGACAAGCCCGACCATGGGATGGTCGGGATTTAAACTTGAAATGGTTCGGATGTTCGGGTCGAACCCGTTAGCCAATCCGTTTGAGACTCTGGTACAGACTCGGCAAACTCAATCCGTGGGCGAATATGTTACCCTGTTCATTGCACGAATGGTCCATGTGCCGGGATTGGATGAAAAATACTATTTAGGATTATTTCTTAATGGCCTACGGGACGAGATCCGTCTGAAGATACGCTCTCGAGACACGAGAACCCTATCGGAGACGATACATTTGGCGAAAGAAGTTGAGCAGGAAGTGCGGGTGTTGGGCGGATTCAACGGCTCTACTTCCGCGGGAATGAGTCGCGGCCTTACACCGATCGTTAAGACCTACGCCAATTCATCCCCGAGTTATTTCGGTAACCAGTCGAAGAGTGGAACCAGTAAAGAAACAGGAAGAGAACCCTCGGCTTCGATAGGATCCACGGCGAGATCAGGAAATTTGAATAAAAGGCCGGTCCGACAGATTTCACATCGGGATTATTTAGCGAAGAGGGCAGCGGGTAAGTGTTTTCGGTGCGACGAAAAATGGTCTCCTACTCATCGTTGTGCCGATAAGACCTTTCAAGTTCTTATCATCTCTGAGCCGGATGAAGAGACCGAAACCCTAAATGACACGGAAAAGGACGATGATACCGAAGGATTGGCTAGGACGGAGTTGGACCCGGAGGCTAATACAATGGTATTGACTCAGTTGGCTGCGCAAGGGATTGATGGTCCTCAGACTATGAAGCTTACGGGATGGATTGCGGGAGCAACAAGTTCGTGTTATGGTGGATAGTGGCGCAAGTCACCGCTTTATTTCGCCAAGGCGGCTCATGCGTTGCGGCTGCGCGATTTCGAGGATGGCCGATCAGCGGTACAGCTAGGTGATGGACGTCGTTCGAGTATCCTAGGTGCATGTGAAGGAGTGCGACTACAGCTACAGGGAATTGAATTCATAACAACGTGCTATGTTTTCGAACTAGGGGGTGTCGATGTGGTTTTGGGAGTGTCATGGCTGAAAACTTTAGGTGAGGTTCGGGCAAATTGGGAAAAAATGATGATGGAATTCCTTTTTAATGGGAAGCCGGTTAAATTACGAGGCGACTCTTCCCTTATTCGCCGAGAAGCGTCCTTGCAGCAGTTGGTAAAAATTGGCAAGGAGGGAACACTGTGGATAGTCTGGATTGGGACGAAGGCATCTTCATCTTCAGCGCAGGAAGAACGATTAGAATTATTGTCGGTGCAACTTCATACGGCAAGCGATGGTTTACGGGCGCAAATGGAGATCGAATTCCCATCGGTTATGTTACCGCCGACAGGTTTGCCGCCGCACCGGAGTGTGGATCACCACATTCCACTCAAAATAGGCACTTCGCCGGTATCGGTTCGATCGTACCGGTATAGCTATTTAGCTAAGGATGAGATGGAGCGATTAGTGCAAGAAATGTTTTATACAACCTAGTGCGAGTCCATATTCCAGCCCGGTGTTGTTAGTTCACAAGAAAGATGGTAGCTGGCGCTTCTGTGTGGATTACCATCAGTTAAATAAACAAACGATTCCGGACAAGTATCCTATTCCGGTAATTCAAGAAATGCTAGATGAGTTATACGGGGCACGGTGGTTCTCGAAATTAGATTTATGATCCGGATATCATCAGATACGAATTGCACCGGAGGATGTATCTAAAACGGCATTTCGGACTCATTCGGGGCATTACGAATTTTTGGTGATGCCGTTCGGCCTGACGAACGCACCCTCGACCTTTCAGTCAGCTATGAACGATCTCATGCGACCTCATTTGCGTAAGTTCGTGTTGGTTTTTTTTGATGATATTTTGATTTATAGCCAAGATTGGAAATCCCATATGGAGCATCTTCAAGTGATAATGACATTGCTCAAGCAAAACTCATACGTAGTAAACCCTAAAAAGTGTGCATGGAGGTGTTCCGAGGTAGAATATTTGGGACATATTGTGTTGGGACAAGGATTTAAAATGGATCCGGGAAAGGTTTCGGCAATTTTGCGGTGGCCACAACCTACTTCGATTCGAGGCGTTCGAGGGTTCCTTGGGTTAACGGGATATTATCGAAGGTTCATACGAAATTATGGGCAATTGGCCCGAGGATTAATCGAATTGCTTCGGAAGGATAACGTCTCGAGTTTTATCTGGACCGTCTCGGCGCAGTCGGCTTTTCAAGCCTTGCAACATGCCGTGACAATAGCTCCTGTGTTAGCTACTCCAAATTTTTCGAAGCACTTCATCGTGGAATGCGACGCGTCCGGTCGCGGTCTAGGCGCGGTTTTGATGCAGGAGGGTCGACCCTTAGCGTATTTCAGTAAGGTGGTTTCAGATAGAAGCCTGGCAAAATCAGCATACGACTTGGAGCTGATGGCTTTGGTTATGACGGTACAACATTGGCGTCCGTACTTAATGGGTAGAAAGTTCACGGTCAGAACCGATCAACGGAGTCTGCGATTTTTATTGAATCAATCGGTGTCCACGCCGGCGCAACATTATTAGGTAGCAAAATTACTGGGGTACGATTTTGAAATTGAGTAGAAGCTCGGCGTTGCTAATAAGGTGGCCGACGCGTTATCTAGGAGCTGTGATGAGATCGATCTCGCGGCAATTTCAGTCCCGGTGTGGATGGGATGGTCAGTGGTGGCGGATGAAGATAAAAACGATAAAGAATTAGGGAAAATTTATCAAGCCACCGCCGAAGGATCTTCGACATTTCCACATTATAATCTTATTAATGGTGTATTGTACTACAAAGGGCGCATGGTAATAGCTAAGGGATCTTCGTTCATCCCACGTTTGTTGGGAGAATTTCATGCGACGGCCCAAGGGGGGCATTCGGGAGCTTACTGGACTTATCGCCGCCTTGCTTTGAACGTGTATTGGCCGGGAATGATGAAAGACGTAACGAAGTTTGTAGCCGAGTGTTTGGTTTGTCAACGTCATAAGTACGAGGCACGTTCCCCGGTAGGACTTTAACAACCTTGCCAATTTCCACTCGTGTTTGGGAGGATGTTAGTATGGATTTTATTGGCGGGTTGCCCAAATCGGGAGAGTTCGATTGTATCTTAGTGGTGGTGGACCGTTTGACCAAGTATGCTCATTTCTGCGGTCTTCGTCACCCATACACGGCGCGTGTTGTTGCCGACTTGTTCGTACGCGAGGTGGTGAGATTACATGGAGTTCCCAAATCAATTGTTCTTGATCGAGATCCGGTGTTTTGTAGCGAATTTTGGAAAGCAATGTTCAAAGCTATGGGAACAAAATTACATATGAGTTCAGCTTATCATCCGGAAACGGATGGACAAACGGAGGTGGTTAATAGGTGTGTGGAGACTTATTTGTGTTGCTTTGCTTCAGAACGGCCGAAGCAATGGAGCCGTTGGTTAGCTTGGGCGGAGTATTCTTATAACACTAGCTTTCATGCATCCACGGGTACCACTCCGTTCGAGGCGGTGTATGGCCGACCACCACCCACGATTGTTGGGTTTCTACCGGCCGAAGTGCAAGTAAAAGCCGTGGCTGACGAGCTACGCAATCGCGACGGTGCATTGAGTCATTTACAAGATCATATTAGACGCTCGCAGGATTATATGGTGAAGGCCGCCAATAAACATCGGCGGGAAGTTACTTACGAGGTAGGACAACAAGTATTCTTAAAGCTACGGCCATATTGTCAGATGTCCTTATTTAAGCGCAAGAATGCGAAGTTGGCGGCTCGTTATTATGGGCCATTTCGGGTGGAGGAGCGCATAGGCGCCGTCGCTTATAGACTTCGATTGCCGGACGGTTGCCGGTTACATCCAGTATTTCATGTGTCTCTACTTAAGGCTGCAATTGGAGATCATGAGAGTTCAACGAGTTTACCGGAGGAATGGTGGGCAGTTAATCCCGATTTCGAGCCGGAATGGATCTTGAAGGATCGTTGGGTTTGGCGTGGTGATGATCGAGTACGAGAAATATTAATTCAGTGGCGCGGCAAATTGGAAGAGGACGCAACGTGGGTAGAAGTTTTGGAATTACTGAATCAATTTCCAAATTTCCGCCTTGAGGACAAGGCTGTTTGGAAGGGTGGAGGAGTTTTGGACAATGCTGCGGCTATTCACATCACCGAGAAAAATCGGGTGTTTCATGAGAGGACCAAGCACTTAGAACTAGATTGTCACATTGTTCGAGACTCGCTATAAGGAAGGGCTCATTATTCCCACTCGCAATTCATACGACTCGGCCAGACTTGCCGATATCTTTACCAAGGTTTTGGCTGGTCCCAGATTTCGATCTCTCCTTTTCAAGATCGTGCTTGTGGATCTCCACTGCCTCCATCTTGCAGGGGGGTGTTGAACTTTGAGATGCGTGTTGAATATGCGTGTTGAAGGAGGATGAGAGAGAGGGAGCAGATAAGAAGGGGCGGTTATGAAAGAGGCGGTTACGGTTATGAAAGCGATTATAGTTGATGAAAGGAAGACAAGCCGGCGGCCGTTGGATCATTTTCATGAGCTGGATGATCGGGCGGCTAATCTTTACACATTACTAATAAAAGTGTGTTGCTTACGATTACGTTTCCTAGTCGGTTGTAGTCAGTTAGTTTGTTAGGCAATACACTGCAGAACAATAGATATAAATACTAGTTTTGTATCTCATATTGAATAACTTTTCCGAATTCTGATGAATGAAACTCGTATTCAATCTCTAGAAGCTTTTTATCAGATCTGAATTTGATCTTCTACATGTTCATCGCACTCTGAAATCCGGATCACAACAGACGCACTGCACTTTTTCATTCCACGTGAAACGTCTTTCTTATCAATCTTTATAATTTTTCAGCTCTTGACTATCTTCTCCCTCACGTCCTATCTTTTTCCTCTGTTTATGTTTTCTTTCGTTGTCTGCCCATCCAACCACACCTCTGCAACTAAAAAGGCTTCTACATCTCTGTTCTCCTCTATCAAATCGGATATTCATCAAAGAAAAACAATTCTTAAAATATTGATGATGTATTTGCTTAAAAAGAGGAACGTTCTTAAATTGCCGAAGACTAATCCGAAGGTTTTTCTGCTGTGAATTGCCCGAAGACTAACCCGAAGGTTTTACTGCTGTGAATTGCCCGAAGGCTAACCCGAAGGTTTTACTGCTGTGAATTGCCCATAAGGCTCTGCCTGTACTGAATAATGCATGAGAAAAACAGTATAGTGTATAATAAGAATACTGAAAACCCCACCTTGACCTTTTGAATAAAAGAACAATGTATATAAAGTGTTTAAGCCTTGCGCACCCGTCCTATATTTAAAACTTGTTTCAATAATCTTTAAATTTAGCATTCATGTATGAATTCCACTAGAAGAGAAGATATTGCCATAACACAGTATCCATATTCACACAAAACAAAAAAAAAAAAAAAAAAAAAAAAGCATTTAATTAAACCCTATTGGTGTTCGGCAGTTAACAACATGGCAATAATCAATTTTTTTTAAAATCTATCAATGAAGGAACAAAATTTCATTTTAAGCGGTATATCTTTAATTCACTTACTGAACGAAATTGTATTCCCATCTTTTATTTCTAAAAATATATTAAAAATAAATTCTAGTATCCACCCGGATAATTTCTTAAACCATCAAACTATTCTATGAAGTCTCTCCCTAAGAAATCATTAAGCATAAGAAGTGTGCGTAAATAATTAAGGATGAAGCATATTTATAAATAATGTAACCCTAATCAACGTAGGATTTGGATATAAGTTATTAGATGATATCATTATTTTATTTTTCTTACGGAAAAGAGATAGAAACTACCTAAATTCCTAATTAATTTAGTAAGTAGATTCCTATTGGTTAAGATATTAATTTAATCTCCTAACATATCTTAACCCATAAGCTATCAATAACTCCTTACCTAATATATATATATTTATGAGGTTAGCTACTAAGCTGATTGTATAATAGTAAGGCTCAAACATTTTCTACATTGGTCATTATTTATCCATCTAAGTCATGCAATCATGGGCACAAATAAATTTGATAATGCATAAAATAAAAAAATAAAAAAAATAATAATAATAAATAATGTCATGATTATACTTTAACAATTAATTTAATCTTAAGGCACGACTTATAAAACTTTCCTACAAGATATTATGCATGAGATGCAAATGGAAATTTTTAATTTTGATAAAATTTCGGGGTGTTACAATCTCCCCTACTTATAAAATTTTCGTACTCGAAAATTAATTACCTTTGACCACTAAATTTGGATATCGTAGCTCCATGTCCTTTTCTACTTCCCATGTCGCCTTGCTCGCATCATGTCTACTCCAAAGAACTTTAATTAATGGCACCTCCTTGTTCCTAAGTTGAATAACCTTTCTGTCTAAGATGGCATTTGACGTCTCTTCATATGACAAATCTTTGTTCAGCTCCAATCCTTCATAGCTGACTATGTTGCTTGGATAATGGACATACTTCCTCAAGTTCACCACATGAAAAACATTATAAATGGAAGTCAAGCTCGGCAGTAGTGCTAACTCGTAGGACACTTCACTGGTCCTTTTGAGTATCTCAAATGGTCCAATGTATCGAGGCCTAAGCTTTCCTCTCTTCCCAATCCGCACTACTCCTTTCATTGGTGACAATTTCAGGAACAATTTGTCATCCTTCTCGAATTGTATATCCTTCCTCTGTCTATCTTGAGCAATCTTGATTCTCTCTCGAATCTTTGCAATCACTCCTATAGTTCTTTCGATGATCTCTGGTCCTAATATTCTTTTCTCTCCAACTTCATCCCAATGAAGTGGTGATCTACACTTTCTTCCATATAATACTTCAAAGGGTGTCATCCCTATGTTTGCTTGATAGCTATTATTATATGCAAATTCCACTAAGGGCAAATGTTTCTCCCAATTAGTTCCAAAATCCATGACACATGCTCGCAACATGTCTTCCAAAGTCTGAATAGTTCTTTCAGACCGTCCATCAGTCTGTGGATGGTAAGCGGTACTGAACTTCAACTTGGTACCCATAGCAGCTTGCAGACTATTCCAAAATTTTGACGTGAACCTCGGGTCGCGGTCACATACAATATCGGTAGGCACTCCATGTAGTCTTACAATCTCATCTATATAGATCTGTGCTAGCCGATCCATATTGCCAGTCATCTTCATAGGAAGAAAATGAGCCGATTTCGTGAGTCTATCCACGATTACCCAAATTGAGTGATTTTCCTTTCGGGTTTTTGGTAATGCTACCACGAAGTCCATGTATATCTCCTCCCACTTCCATTGAGGTATATTAAGCGGCTTTAACAGGCCGGATGGTCGTTGGTGTTCAGCCTTTACTTGTTGGCAAGTCATACAACTCTGTATGAATTCTGCAATAGTTCTCTTCATATTCCTCCACCAAAAGTATCTCTTCAGATCATGATACATTTGTGTCCCTCCAGGATGGATAGTGTATGGCGTGTTGTGTGCCTCCTTTAAAATCTCCCTCATCATTTCACTTCTTTTTAGTACACAGATCCTTCTCTCGAATATCAGCATCCCGTCTGCTGCAATCTCAAACCCCTTATTCTGCTCTTCAAGAACTTGATCTCTTTTCTTGCACAAAAATCTATCTCTCTTTTATGCTTCCCGAATTTGGTCCCTTAGTAAAGGTTGGATCTTCATAGCTGCTAACTTAGTAGTAGTGTCTTATGTCGACGATATAACTTCAATTTCCATCTTTGCAAACTCTTCAATCATTCGGGAAGTATATAGGGCGGTTAAACTCCCTTTCCTGCTCAAATCATCAGCTACGACGTTTGCTTTTACTGGATGATAATGAATTGTGCAGTCGTAATCTTTCACTAGTTTCAGCCACCTTCTTTGTCTCATGTTCAATTCCTTCTGTGTGAACAGATACTTGAGACTCTTGTGATCAGAATATATCTCGCACTTGCCTCCATATAGGTAATGTCTCCAAATCATCAAGGCATGGACTACAACTGCCAATTCCAGATCATGTGTAGGGTAATTCAGTTCATGAGTCTTCAGTTGTCTTGAAGCATAAGCCATGACTTTTTCATGTTGCATAAAAACACATCCAAGCCCTTGTTTTGAGGCATCACAATAGATTACATACCCTTCAGTTCCGACAGGAATAGTGAGTACAGGTGCCGTGGTTAATTTCCCTTTCAGTTCTTGGAAACTTCTCTCACACTCTTCATTCCACTCAAACTTGATCCCTTTTCTAATTGGGTGAGTGGTCTTGCTATCTTTGAGAACCCTTCAATAAACCGCCGGTAATATCCCCGCAAATCCCAAAAAACTTGGATTTCGCTTGCATTCTTCGGTGCCTTCCGGTTACTAACCGCTTCGATTTTTGCTGGATCCACTTCTATCCCTTGTGCAGTCACTACGTGACCAAGGAATACTACTTGACTAAGCCAAAACTCACATTTCTTGAACTTGGAGTATAGCTTCTCGTTTCTTAAAGTCTCCAACACAATCCTGAGATGCTCTTCATGTTGGCTCCGATCTTTTGAGTACACCAAGATATCGTCGATGAAGATAATTACGAATTGATCCAAATATTGATGAAACACTCTGTTCATCAAGTCCATAAAAACTGCAGGTGCATTAGACAGTCCAAAAGGCATCACGGTAAACTCATAGTGACCGTATCTTGTTCGAAAAGCTATCTTCAGCTCTCCTTAATCTTCAGCTGATGATATCCGGACCTCAAATCAATCTTTAAGAAGATCTCCGCGCCTTTTAGTTGATCAAAGAGGTCTTCAATTCTTGGCAACATGTATTTGTTCTTGATTGTCAACTTGTTGAGCTCACGGTAATCTATGCACATAAGCATAGTTCCATCTTTCTTCTTGACGAAAAGCACAGGGGCTCCCCATGGTGATACACTTGGACGAATATGTCCCTTGTCTAACAACTCTTGTAGTTGTATCTTGAGTTCTTGTAACTTCATCGGTGTCATTCTGTATGGCGCTCTCGATATAGGGGTTGCTCCAGGCATTACATCGATGTTGAATTCCACTTGCCTATATGGGGGAAGACCACTTAGTTCCTCAGGGAACACATCAGGAAATTCCCTCACCACCGGGATATTATTTATGGTTATTTCCTCCGTCTTTGTGCTAGTAATATTCACCAAATATGCTTGAAAATCCTTC
Organism: Lavandula angustifolia; assembly: GCA_028984105.1. NCBI lineage: Eukaryota > Viridiplantae > Streptophyta > Magnoliopsida > Lamiales > Lamiaceae > Lavandula > Lavandula angustifolia. Next base: position 1,322,910 of record CM054812.1, read on the forward strand.
TTCCTCATCATCTTGGTGGCCTTCATTGCAGTTATGATATGTGGTCCTCTCTTTCTTTTACTTCCGTAAAAAGAGAATTGATTTCCGTCTGGTGTTGGGAAAATGACTTCATGATCCTTGCACCTGATAACCGCATCGTGCTTAATGAGTCAATCCAATCCCAATATGACGTAGAAGCCCTTCATCTCCAGGATGTACAAATCTGCTTTCAAGATCACGCCATTGATCTTCAATATTGCTCCTTTTACTCGACGATTTGTTTCCTTTGCATTGCCTACAGGAAACCCGACCTTGCATGCTGCACTCTCCTCTTCACATTTTTCGGCTACTTTGTCGTAAAATCTTTTCGATATGAAAGAATCCGATGCTACGGAATCAAAAAGAACTACGGCTAATTGATTAAGTTCTAAAACAATTCCTGAGGTAATAAAGTTTGCTAACTATAGTTGGATGCAGTTGATTCATATAATAAAAATAAAACATAGTTGAAAACTAAGTGGTACCTAACACCGTCTGTGGCTCATCATCATCATCTGCTTCAATCATGGAGTAAACTCTTGCTTTTCCCCGCTTCCCATTGTTGTTTGAGGCTGTATTGTTGTTCAAAGGGCAATTTTCTGCCACATGTCCCTCCTTACGGCAACGGTAGCAGATAAACTTTCCTCGCAAGCATTCCCCGTAGTGATTCTTATCACAAGTAGGGCACTTTGGTTTTCCAGTCGAGGCTGCGGTATTGCTAGGAACGACTTGCTTTTGCTTCTTTTCAGAACCTTGATTCCTGTTATCCTCCCATCTTCTCTTTCCAGTAGTAATAGGCGGTCTAGATGCCGGTCCATCAAGCTTCTTACGTTTGGCGATTGCTTGGGCTTTCTGCACCAACACATCAAAAGATGTAATCTCATGACCAGCTAATATGCCACCTATTGCATCATGTAGCTCGCTCTCGAAAATCTCCATCTTCTTCTCTTCGGTATCAACCAAGTCAGGTGCAAACTGTGAGAGCTGAGTGAAATGACGCTCGTAGTCCACGATTGATATATTCCCTTGCTTTATGGTCATCAACTCCACCTTCTTTTCCCGCCGAACAGATTTCGGGAAAAACTTGTTCAAGAGTTGTGTCTTGAAGAAATCCCAAGTCATGTTTTGCTGCTGCTCTGGCGCCATAGTCCGAAGCCGAGAATTCCACCATTGCCGTGCATCTTGGACCAGCTGATACTTTGCGCATGTCACTTTTTTAGCGTCAGTGCATCCTAGGTGCTCGAAGATCCGCTCCAGATCACCAATCCACTCCTCCACAAAAACGGGTCCTTCATTCCCCTTAAGAATAGGGGGTGACATCGTCCTAAAATCATTCACCAATGGGTCTCCTCCATGGCGTTGCGGGAACATTTTCCTCATAGCCTCCAACAGTTGTGCATTGCTAAGGTTCTCAGGAGGGTTATTTCATGTCCCTCCACTAGCATTGTTACCGGGTTGTCTTCTCAGAGGCATCTCCCTATAGTTCATATAAAATTCAACTATGTAAGGCCTCTAGGTTCATATTCTTAAGGCAACATCTTCGAGGACTTAAAATAGTTTACATAATTTACTTGTATAATAACCATGCTCATGTCATGCTAGAAAAAAAATATGCTTTCAATGTCAAGCTTCAAAATTAACTTAGAAATTTTTTCTTACCTCGCCGACACGATGTTGTGGCAGTGATGATGGTCAATTTCCTGCATAACACGAAACAAGTCTATAGGAAAGTAGACCAGCTCTGATACCAATCTGTAACGCCCCAATTTTCATAATTTTTAAGGGGATGTCACCTTGTGCATAACATTTTATTTTCTCAATTTAATTTAAAAAAAATAATAGATTTATAAAAATAATAAGGTTTTAATGCATTTCATAAAAGCGGAAGTCTTAAATAAAAAGCATGTGTCATCTGGTTTACGAAATTAAACAGTAATAAATGCATAGTTCATGAGAAAAACTAAATTAATACGGTAAAAAGTGATTTAGATTCTTTCATGTGTGACCATCACCATCCGCCACTTCAAGCACCTGTCGGACCATGATCTGAAAAGGTGAAAATATATATAGGGGTGAGTACGACTACTTAGTGGGGTCAATATTATCCAAACTATAAACTATAAAGGATTTAACAAGATAAATTAGACATGCAAACCCGGAGGCTTAACCCGAAGGTTTTACTGCTGTGAATTGCCCGAAGGCTTACCCGAAGGTTTTTACGCTATGAATTGTCCGAAGGCTAACCCGAAGGTTTTACCGCGTGAATTGCCCGAAGGCTCGCCTCGTCTTGAATAACGCATGAGAAAAACAGTATAGTGTATAATAAGGATAATGAAAAACCCCACCTTGACCTTTTGAATGAAAGAACAATGTATATCAAGTGTTTAAGCATTGCGCACCAGTCCTATATTTAAAACTTGTCTCAATAATCTTTAAATTTAGCATTCACGTATGAATTCCACTAACTAATAATTTGGTGATCGCTATATTGCACCAAATAATCCTGCAAAACTTGAGAATTATATCAGTATAGTTCACAGGGTATCGAACACGAGGAACGGAGGACTAGACATATTATTTTTCTACTTATCTGGTTTGGTTAGCAACCACGCAAGTTTTGGGTTTTTATCTAAACTAAGAAATTATTAAAACTGAAATAAATTGCAAAAACTAAAACTGAAATAAAAGCTGTCTTAATCGGGCGGATAAGGGATGTGTCCAACAGAATATTCACACATACGTAATTCCAATCATCGGCACATAAAATGAATTAATATCATGAATCAGCTAGTTATAGATTACCGTAAATTAAACTGCGTAATCCTCACTCCCACTTACTTAGTCGGTAACCGCCATGTTGGGCATCGAAACGACTACTTCCCTAATTTAGCTACAACCTACGTTGTTGGGCAATCAATAGATTTAATAGCTAAACCTGTTTTATCGAACTAAGGGAGCCTAGTATAGGAGCCTACTCGTATGTTGGGCATCTAATAGTCTCCTACCGGTTTAATCCAATTATTCTAATGAATAACTTTGCTACTTACCTAGCCTTGTTCCACGAGAAACGATGGAAGTACTAAGTTAGCTACAAACTACGCAACTTAGGGTGATCAAGCCTAAATTACTAGTCAGATTAAATAAACCAGAATTAACCTGAAACCCTTCAATTAATTACCAGCACCCAAGCCTCATGTAATGTTCACGTGTGCGTTTTACATCCTACCGGACCACAAAAAGTTTAGCTACTCATGAAACTGTCCTGACTGCACAGATAAGACACTTTGCGAAACAGAACATGCATCATTTGTAACCCTAACCCTAGCATGCACGAAAACTAATATAAAGTAAAGATAACAAACTAAATTTAAGCTAAACTCAAACTGAATTAAAAACAAGAATTGAAATATGATTAAGAGTACCGATAGTCGTCGATCTCTCAACACGAACGAAAATTGAAAATACGAACTAAGCTAGCGGTTCGAACATTAAAACTGAAATACGAAGTGTTTGTTCCATCAACTAAACTACTGCTTGCATGTAATTGATCAGAAGGGTTGGTTGGTTTGATCTTCTCTTCGGCGGTGCGGTGGAATCGGAACGGCGGCGCGCAGTGGCTCGGGCGGTGACGCGGCGGCTTCGGGAAATGGATTGATCGGAAAGGATTTATGTGTCGAGGTTATGAAGAGGTTGGGGCATCAGAGAGTCCTCTGAATTTCGTGCCTCTTCCTCCTTTTATAATACTCCTAGATCACATCTAGGGTTTCTTGTTGGATAAGGAAAGGATCTTGATAGATATGGAAATATCTAATCCTTCCTTATCCATCTTCTTTCCTTTCTTCTCTCTTTCCTTTCTTTCCTTCTTCTTTCCTTCTTTTCTTTCTCGGCCAAAACCGCTCAAAATTACGCCATTCCGGCTAGAAAACGCGTTGCCACATCATCTCCACGTGTCGTGCCAAATTAGCCTATTTTCTACATAACTGCTAACAAAAGCGTCTCGCCTACACAGTTAGGAGACTTTTCGGACAGAAATAATTAGGTACGAAATCGACTCATCAAATCTCCTTACACTTGAACTATACTCGCCCTCGCGTATAAGAAGAACAAAAGATAAGTACCTAATTATTTTTGGTCTTCCCCAAGACCCAAGACACAAAAGAAAAGACTCAAGACTCGAACAAGAACAAAAACAAGACTCGACACGAACGGAAGAAAGAAAATAACAACGGACTCACAAAACAAAGACAAGAAGCCATACCAATCAATTCGAAAATCTCTACACCAATTCACTAGCCAAGCAATGTCAAACCATGCAATCATAATCTCATCCAACAAGTAAACAATGCAAATTTTGAAACTAAGCACATATATATCAACTTGGTCAAAATCTAAACAATGTGGATCTCCTCAAGTTTCACTCAACACTCAACTAATCTAGGTCCGGTTCAAGCCACTCAAAGGAAAACAATCCATGCAATCACGATAAGAAATCATCACAATAGCAATATCAAGGAGGTCTTTCTCATTCGGTTGTAATGGGGCTTATGATTTAGACAATTTGATGTTGGTAAGGGTCCTAGGAGTACTAAGCTCCATTAAATTTAAGATTCAATGTTATGCATGTAAAACTCTCTCACCTGTGCAGTCAAGTCAGTCAAACTCCTACCACTTAGAAAATTCACCTCAATGCTACAGCATTAATACTATGCACCCATACTCTTTTCTTTTCTGCCACGTATCATATTCAGAATTTTTTCTTTTTCTTTCATTTTCAATTTTTTTTTCGTGGCATATACTCTCTTTTAGCAGACTGGGCACAAACTATCTCAACTGTAAAGACAAGACACTTTGAATTCTGCTTATATTGAGCAGTCTTTATACTTAGACTTTTTATCCAATCTTTTTTCTGCAAGCATGTCTATATCTTGGGCGGTATGAGACATATGTAATACACTTTAGATTTTAACTATCATGCACAAAAGAGTTCGTAAAACATGCAATAACACGGGCCAAGAGAAAGTTTTAAAATGGCCTTGGCTAAAATTTTTCTAACTCAATTCAAAGAAATCCGGTCAAGGCTCAAATTGGTTCACTAAGGGATAATTTCGGGTAGGAAATATTTTGTCGCGGCCGTGTGGCTAAAAATCCCTAATGCCTCCTATCATTTATCACAAGTGACTCAAACATATTGTGACTTTGCAGATAAACACTCTCAAAAGAATATTAGGAAGTGTCCTACTTTAAGGCTCAAATCTTATTTAAGTGAGTGGTTATAAATTTTGATCCAACAAGGTTTATTTTTCGTCATCCCAAATTACATGCATATGTGTGCCTAGATCTACTTTTCACAAAGTCCACAAGCGAGCATATTGAAAATAAAAGCATAAATAAGACAAGCTTGATCATAGAAAACGGCACTTCAAAAATAAAAAAATTTGGCATGCTTCGACACAAAATACCCCCCTCCTTACACTTAAACCTTGCTCGCCCTCGAGCAAGAGAGAAAAGACAAAACAAAGAGAGAAGGCATAACAAAATAAACACAATAACACCCTCCTTACACTTGGTCCCTACCAAGTGTAAGAACGAACAAAAACTAAAGACAAAAGACAAAAAGAAACACCCCCCTCCTTACACTTGATCCCTATCAAGTGTAAGAACAAGAAAAACACAAAATAACAGACTCAAAACATAAAACAAAAACATAAAAAACGAAAAATAAAATTGGGGAAGAAAAGTCATCGGTCGCGTCGCCTGGGCAGGCGAGGCAGTCTGCTCATTACTGTGCGGCGGAAGCGGTCTACTCTACGTCCAAGGGAATCCAGATCAGTCCTTAGAGTCTGCACTGTATCCTGACCTGCAGAAGTAAAGGCACTCGAGATACGAGGTCCCGGTGGATAAAACTGGATCTCCCGGTTAGGCAGTTGGTACAGTAGGCGAGTATGCCTTAACAAGTTCAAATCAAATAAAGATGGTGGATCCACCCTAGTCAAATAACCAGCATCATGTACGACAAAGTTGCGTTAAATGAACGTGGCAAGAAAATGGCATAAATTCATGTGACGCATGGTATGACTAGCGATTGTGAACATGTTTTTAGCAATCCACTAACCTAAGTTAAGAAGGCGCCTAGTAGTCATGCACCATAGAAAATACAATTCATTGGCACTCACCTTTTCAAAAGAAGTACTTTTTCCGGTCAAGTTGTGGGCTAAGTATTGGTGACACATGCGAAGGACGGGGTCTTCTATAAAACTTACATGGGAACCGGACGAGGCAAACTCATCTGGGTCGCTTGGGGCGAGAAGCCTCCACGCGGCCCGTGAACCAATATAAGTCGGGTCCTTGTATGGTAAAGCATGAAATCCCACCTCAAAATGACCAAGCTAATAATCATCAAATGAACATATCCCTAATCTAGCATTCCATTCGGCCACAGAAATATGATAAGTCCCTCCAAACAACCTAAACTCAATACAAGGTGTAACCAAATCTTTATCACCCTCAAAATGAAAAGTATTAAAGAACTCACTTGCAACCTCTTTGTAGCATGGATAATGATGTGATTCAAGCAACCATGACCAACCAACATTTCAAAAATAAGCAAAGAAAGGTTCAATAATACCTGCCGCGCGAAGAAACGTGCGGTCTAGTAGTCGGCCACTTCGGAAATCCTTGCCCTCGCGCTCTTGTAGACGCAAATTCATGTACTCGATCTCAAATTGAGAGAGTGCATGGACGGCTGCAGGGGAATCTAGATGGATAACCATGCGGTTTCCATACTCCGCCGCTCTTGGAAGGGCCGAAGATGATTCGAAATCGGCAAGGGATAAGTAGTTCATGTTGAAGTCGTCTTCGAAATTCCCATCATGATCATCGGACTTATAGTCCAAGTCTTCTTCCTCTTGGCTCGGCAACTCCGCACGCAAGCTTTCGGTCCAATTGACGCCCTCATAATAATTGAGTGGTGGTGGTGGATGTTGAAACTCGAGGAATGGCAACCACTCGTAAAGAGTTTGTGGAGATTGGGGCGGCGGATTTGACGAAGAAGCACCATCCGCATGGCTTGCTCTCAGTTTCCTTACCCTCGAGCGACGCGGTAGAGACGGAGGAGGCATCGGCTCAGGCGTTGGTTGGGGCGTCGGCTCGGGAGTTGGTTCTCGCGGCGGTTTTTGTGAGGTAGCAGCGCCCGTGTACCTTCGTAACCGTCGTCGCGGCGGTTTCAGCGGAGACGTAGACTCCATGGTATAATGGGGTCTGGCTTCAACTTCCATGTGTTGTGGAGTCGGTTCCACATAGGCGAACTCCTCCGGAGGTTGCGGTTCATACTCGAGTAGAGGGACTTCCGGAGTTGGTGCGGGTTCCCGGTGAGCAGCGGCGGTATCGTGGTGTCTTTGTGTCTCGGGATAAGACTGGACAGCTGCAAACCATCATGCAGCAACGGACAGCCCGGACTTCTTCTTCTTCGGAGGCATGGCGGTTGTCTCTTAGCTGTGCAATGAGGAGGAGTCTTGGAGAAGAAGAAAGTTTTGTAGAGAGAGAGAGAGATGGTGGGCGGCGGATTTGGGAGGGAAGGTGTTTGAATAGTAACAAGTAGTAGGGTTTGATCCCCTTCCCCCCTTTTATATAAAAGAAGTTTGCAATTAGGTCCTCTCGGTTATACGAGTTAAGAGATCTGGTCCTTCCTTTTTTTTCAATTCGGCCCCCATCTTTTTCTCAACTTCAAATGACTCCAAACTTTCGTCCTCTATGCAATTGAGTCCCTAAAATTCGTTCCCTTACTACAATAGGGTCCCTTGATATTTCTGAAAATAGCAATTAAGACCCCTAATTCTTCTTCTCATCATCTTTGCTCCTCCATCTCCTGTTCCTTGCACTTGAAACCCCAATTCCTTACTTAGCAAAATTCTGAAAAATAAAAGAAACAACACCAAGCATAAAAGCAAACTAAAAATACGAAATCAAAGAAAAACGGAAAATATAACGAGTTGCCTCCCGGAAGCGCCTCTCTTTAGAGTCTTCGGCTAGACCTCCTCTTAAAAGAGTCAAATATACGAGGGAATGGACAAGTTTTGCTCGTCCATATCTTCTATTATTGCGGCAGCATGGTAAATTTTCAAACGATGACCGTTGACAGTAAAAGTCTCGTCTGAGTCTAGTTTCTGTATCACCACTGCCCCACCTGGCCAGACAGAACACACCCGGAATGGATCGATCCATCTTGAGCGGAGCTTTCCGGGCATGATACGTAGGCGCGATTAGTAAAGCAATACAAGTTGGCCCACTTCGAAAGTCTTCATACGGATCGTTTTATCATGCCACGCCTTTGTGCGATCTTTGTACCTCATAGCCGCATCATAGGACTCTAACCGGATTTCTTCAAGCTCTTGAAGCTGATATTTCCTCTCCTTAGCACTTTCGGTCAGATCCATATTGATTTTCTGTACCGCCCACCAGGCCTTGTGTTCCAACTGCATAGGCAAGTGACATAATTTACCGAAAATTAATCTATATGGAGACATACCGAGGGGAGTTTTATAGGCTGTTCGATAAGCCCACAAGGCGTCGTCCAGCCTCATACTCCAATCTTTCCTCGACGGATTGACCGTTTTCTCCAAGATAGACTTCACTTCCTGATTTGACACTTCAGCTTGCCCGTTCGTTTGTGGATGGTAAGCGGTAGAAACTCGATGGACTACTCCATATTTCTTCATCAATGACTCGATGGTACGGTTGCAGAAATGTGTTCCTCGATCACTTATGATGGCCTTTGGTACGCCGAATCTACAAAAGATGTTAGTTCGAAGAAATCCTGCAACCACTTTAGAGTCGTTAGTCTTTGTAGCCTTTGCCTCAACCCATTTAGAAACATAATCTACGGCAAATAAAATGTACATGTTACCCTTTGAACTAGGAAATGGACCCATGAAGTCCATACCCCACACATCAAATATCTCATAAAATCTCAAAGGTTTTTGGGGCATTTCATCCTTCATAGATATATTCCCGGTCATTTGGCAACGTGCACATGACTTACAGTACTTATAGGCGTCAAGGTGTAGGCTCGGCCAAAAGAAACCCGCATCCAACACTTTTCTTGCGGTTCGTTTTGGTTCGAAGTGTCCTCCATAAGCGGACGAATGACAATGGTATAGGATGTCGCCTTGCTCTTCTTCCGGAATCCATCTTCGGATAACTTGATCAACTCCCATTTTCCAAATGATTGGAGAGTCCCAGAAGTACTGCTTACACTCGCTCTTCAATTTCGCTTTTTGGGCATGAGTGAACTTGGGTGGAAGCTGCTCAGAGGTCAAGAAATTCACAATATTAGCATACCAAGGTAATTTAGAAGTGTTACCCATGGTTTTCAGCAATTCTGCTTTAGAGTTGTCTTGACTGGGCAGCTGAGACACGTTCTGGACTCCAACTGTAAAACACTGCGTGGGCAGAAGCTTGGCGAGACTGGAAACTGTCTCAGGAACATCATATAAATGTTCTTTGGGAAAAGTCTCCTTAATGGGCTCTTTATCGTCTTTATGAATCAATCTGCTCAAGTGATCCGCCACATAGTTTTCGGCTCCTTTCTTGTCCTTAACTTCCCAATCAAATTCTTGTAAGAGAAGAATCTATCGGATAAGTCTCGTCTTTGATTCCTTCTTGGCAAGGAGATGATTGACGGCGGCATGATCGGTATACACAATGATCTTCGAGCCAAGTAAATAAGAGCGAAACTTGTCGAAGGCAAAGACGATAGCTAACAACTCCTTCTCTGTGGTAGAATAGTTACTTTGGGCTGGATTTAATATCTTGGATGCATAATATATCACGTGGCTCTCCTTTCCCGGCTTTCGTCCCAAGCCTTTGCCCCATTGCCACGATCGAAGCATCGCACATAATCTCGAATGGCTCGTTCCAATCCGGGGGCTGCATCACAGGAGCTGTTGTAAGCTTGTCATTAAGAATGGTGAAGGCCTCCTTACACTTAGTATCGAAATCAAACTCGACGTCTTTGTGAAGTAGCCTTGTCGGTGATTGTGTGATTTTTGCGAAATCCTTTTATGAAACGCCGATAGAAGCACTGCGTGCCCTAAGAAACCACGAACTTCCTTTGGAGTAGTTAGATATGGCAACTTCGCGATGGCCTCCACTTTTGCCTTGTCGACTTCTATTCCTCTTTTAGAAACAATGTGACCTAGCACTATCCCTTCGGTCACCATGAAATGACATTTCTCGTAGTTCGATACCAAATTCTTCTCAACACATCGAGCTAGGACTTTGTCGAGATTCTTCAAGCACGAAGTGTAAGAATCACCATAGATGGTGAAGTCGTCCATGAAGACGTCTATGCAAATCTCGATAAGGTCCGAGAATATGCTCATCGTACATTGTTGAAAGGTGCCGGTGCATTGCATAATCCAAATGGCATTCTTCGGTAAGCAAACGTTCCATAAGGGCATGTGAAGCGTTGTCTTGTCTTGATCTTCTTCTCGCCCTTGGATTTGGAAATAGCCACTATAGCAGTCCAAGAAGCTAAAATAGACTTGCCCCGCAAGTCTCTCGAAGCATCCGATCGATAAATGGAAGCGAAAAATGGTCCTTTCGTGTCGCCGCATTGAGCTTCCTATAATCAATACACATGCGCCATCCCGTCACTAAGCGTCACGGAACCAATTCGTTCTTCTCATTTTCGACAACTTGGAATCCGAGACTTCTTGGGCACAATGTATGCAGGACTTACCCATTTGCTATCCAATATGGGATAGACAATGCCCATGGATAAGAGCTTCAATACCTCTTTCAGCACGACTTCCCTCATGTTCGGATTGAGTTTTCTTTGATGGTCTCAGAAAGGTTTGCTATCCGGCTCCATGAGGATAGAGTGCTGGCAAATGTCGGGACTTATGCCAGTGATGTCGGCTATAGTCCAACCTATGGCTTTCTTGTGCTTCTTCAGAATCTCCAACAATGTCTTCTCTTGATTTTCATCAAGTTCTTTATTTATGATGACGGGCAGCGTCTCATTATCTCCGAGATAGGCATACTTCAGGTTTGTTGGAAGCGGCTTAAGTTCCAGTTTTGGTGCCTTGATGATTGACGCGCAGCTTTTCGAAGCGTCTGGCCCGGGTAGTTGAGACATGCTGCCGACAGTTTCCAATTCTGAAGTTGCGTACAAAGTCGAGATGCTCTCTCTGATCTCTTCGTCTCTCATACCTTCGAGGTATGATTCGGTCAGTCCTTGAGTCAAGGTAACCTCCATTTTATCCTACATCACATACGTCTCAAGATATTCTTGGACAAAGCTTTCAATGGAGTCAGTAGATAAAGCATCTTCATTTTCATGATCAAAAGGCATCTTAAGTGCTTCAGCAATGTGATGAACATAGATTTCATTATGATATACAACACTTATAGATCCTTCATCTACATTGATTATTTCCTTCACGAGTTTTTAAGAACGGTCTACCCAATAGAACACCACGAGTTCCCTCAACTTTTCTATCATTAGTATCTATGACATAGAAATCTTTGGATAGACAAAGTTGTTAATTCTTACCAAGATGTTTTCAAGTAAACATACGGGGGCAATGCATGACCTATCCGCTAATTGAATTATCACTTTGGTGGATACTAATTCGGCTCCAATCAATTGATTATAAACGGATAATGGCATAACATTAATGGAGCGCTCCTAAATCACACATAGCTTTGTTTAATCATAACATTTCCCATCAAGCAAGGTAGTGTAAACATACCGGATCAGCACACTTAGCGGGTAGCATCTTTTGAATGATTGCCGAAACGGAGTGGTCCGCTGACAATTTTCCACGACTTTAGGACTTTTCCGGCTATAAATCCTTCACGAACTTCCCGAACTTTGGAATTCTTACGGCTTCAAGGAAAGGAATGTTGACCTCTAATTTCTCGAAAAGCTTAAGGTAGTCCATGTATTCCTTGTTTGGCGTCTTCTTCCTTTTCAGAGCTTCGGGAAAAGGTGGAGGAATCGAGATTTTCATGCTACGGCGCGGTTAAGACGTCCTCCTCATCTCTTTCTTGTTCTGGATCTTCAGCATTCTGCTCCTTCGAGCCTTCTGATGGTAGAGGTTGTTCTGCAGCCTTCTTCTTCTCTGCTGACTTCTCTGGGTGTCTTACCTGTACAGTCGGGCCAGGTAATTCTTTCCCCCCACGCAATGTGATATGGTTGCAGTTCTGGGCATTAGGATTCTGCTGAGTTTGAGCTGGAAGTTGCCCTTGGGAAGTCTTTAATTCCTGAATGGTAGAATTTAGCTTATTCATTTGCTTAGTCAAATTCTCCATTGTAGCTTGCTGCTCCTTCTTTGTCTGGTTGATCTCCCGCTGCATTTGTTGTTGAAATGCAGCGGTGTCCTTCTGCGAAGAAACCATTTCGGCCAAAAGCTTTTCTAAAGGGCTTTGTTGCTCCAACTAGGCAGGCAGGACATTCTGCTGCTGAAACTGCCTTTGATGCGGGGGTCTATACGTCTGCTGATAGTTGTTCTGATTAGGAGGATTGTATGGCTACTGAGAGCCTTGTTGCTGCTGGTATGGTTGCTGAAATTGGGTTTGAGGCGGATTTCTCGGTTGAAAATGCTCTTCCGGTTGCTTCCAACAGAGGTTTGGATGAACCCCTTGTTGCCCGCTCCAATTTCGGCGGCATTTACTTCTTCTCCCGGACATTGCAGCGACGTATACCCTTTCTCTCCGCATGCTCCACATGCATGATCGGCATTTGACCGGCTTGGGGGCGGGAGCGTTACGCTTGAGCATCAAATCGAGCTTATCTTGCAGCAGGCTGAATTTTGCCTCTACTTTGCTATTGATCTCATCCATGTAGTCGGAATGAGACCAATTTACAGCTCTCCTTGTTGGTCTCGGCCCTTTATATTGCGAGGTAGACTCCGCAAGCCCTTCGATTATATTTCTTACATCTTCGTAGAGGCTTGTATGGAAATTCCCTCTTAGACCGATGTCAACCATGGCCTTTGCTTCGTCTGTCATCCCTTGATAGAAAATGCGCAGAAGCTCCACATCCGAATAGCCATGGTTCGGACAACTATCGACAAGTCGTCTGAATCTCTCCCAATATGCGCCGAAGGTCTCGTCTATTTCTTGAGCGATCTGCTTCTTAAGTGCATTTGTCTTTGATTATGGGAAATAATTCTTCAAGAAGACAGTACGCATCTGGGCCCATGTCGTTATTGTGTTTGGCTTTAGGCTTGAGAACCATGCTTGTGCTCCATCTTGCAGTGTGAATGGAAAAGCCTTGAGCTTGAATGCATCCGGATTGCCTTGCTGTGCGGTGCGAGACTTGGTTGAACGAGGCCAAAAAGGAATTTGGGTTCTCGTTCGTCCTCCCATAGAACTTTGGCATGGCAGCGACCATGTTCAACTTGACATCGATTTGTTCGGTAGTTGTGATTTGGATTGGACCGGGAAGGTCCGCTCCCATGTCAAGCAATCTGGTATTCATCCTCAAGGGTTGTGGATTGTGCATTTTGTCCTCCATCTCTTCCTCTTCGATTCGAGCTTATTCTTGGAGTATAACGGTTTCTAGTTCGGAGTCGGCTGGTCCGATCACCAACGTACTTTGTCTCCTGGCCCGGGCGGTTAAGGCGTTTTACGCCTCGAGCAGAATCGGTTGCTTTTGCAGCTTTGTCCTCTTCCTATTCCTCTTTGTTGTTTTCTCGACCTCTGGATCAAATATGAGGATAGGGTTGGAAGACCTGCTCATGCAACGCTTAAAAGAACAAAAAAGATTAGTAGAAAAACAATAAAACTAGATAACATCGTTCCCCGGTAATGGCGCCAATTTGGTGATCGTTGTATTGCACCATATAATCCTGCAAAACTTGAGAATTATATCAATATAGTTCACAGGGTATCGAACACAAGGAACGGAGGACTAGACATATTATTTTTCTACTTATCTGGTTTGGTTAGCAACCACGCAAGTTTTGGGTTTTTATCTAAACTAAGAAATTATTAAAACCGAAATAAATTGCAAAAGCGAGCCGAAATAAAAGCGTCTTAGCTGGGCGGATAAGAGATGGGTCCGGCAGAATATTCACACATACGTAATTCCAATCATCGGCACATAAAATGAATTAATCTCATGAATCAACTAGTTATAGATTACCAGTAACTTAAAGCTGCGTAATCCTCACTCCCACTTACTTAGTCGGTAACCGCCATGTTGGGCATCGAAACGGCTACTTCCCTAATTTAGCTACAACCTACGTTGTTGGGCAATCAATATGTTTAATAGTTAAACTGTTTTATCGAACTAAGGGAGCTTAGTATAGGAGCCTACTCGTATGTTGGGCATCTAATAGTCTCCTACCGGTTTAATCCAATTATTTTAATGAATAACTTTGCTACTTACCTAGCCTTGTTCCACGAGAAATGATGGAAGTATTAAGTTAGCTACAAACTACGCAACTTAGGGTGATCAAGCCTAAATTACTAGTCAGATTATATAAACCAGAATTAACCCGAAACCCTTCAATTAATTACCAGCACCCAAGCCTCATGTACTGTTCACGTGTGCGTTTTACATCCTGCCGGACCACTAAAAGTTTAGCTACTCATGAAACTGTCCTGACTGCACAGATAAGACACTTTGCGAAACAGAACATGCATCATATGTAACCCTAACCCTAGCATGCACGAAAACTAATATAAAGTAAAGATAACAAACTAAAAACTAAGAATGAACACGAACTAAATTTAAGCTAAACTCAAACTGAATTAAAAACAAGAATTGAAATATGATTAAGAGTACCGATAGTCGTTGATCTCTCAACACGAACGGAAATTGAAAATACGAACTAAGCTAGCGGTTCGAACATTAAAACTGAAATACGAAGTGTTTGTTCCATCAACTAAACTACTGCTTGCATGTAATTGATCAAAAGGGTTGGTTGGTTTGATCTTCTCTTCGGCGGTGCGGTGGAATCGGAACGGCGGCGGCAGTGTGGCTTCGGCGGTGACGCGGCGCCGGGAAATGGATTGATCGGAAAGGATTTATGTGTCGAGGTTATGAAGAGGTTGGGGCATCGGAGAGTCCTCTGAATTTCGTGCCTCTTCCTCCTTTTATAATACTCCTAGATCACATCTAGGGTTTCTTGTTGGATAAGGAAAGGATCTTGATAGATATGGAAATATCTAATCCTTCCTTGTCCATCTTCTTTCCTTTCTTCTCTCTTTCCTTTCTTTCCTTCTTCTTTCATTCTTTTCTTTCTCGGCCAAAACCGCTCAAAATTACGCCATTCCAACTGAAAAACGCGTTGCCACATCATCTCCACGGGTCGTGCCAAATCAGCCTATTTTCTACATAACTGCCAACAAAAGCGTCTCGCCTGCACACTTAGGAGACTTTTCGGACAGAAATAATTAAGTACAAAATCGACTCATCACAATTATATCACATATATCTTAGAAGAGAAGATATTGCCATAACATAGTATCCATATTCACACAAAACAAATAGCATTTAATTAAAGAACTCTAACCCTATTGGTGTTCCGCAGTTAACGACATGGCAATAATCAATTTTTTTTTAAATCTATCAATGAAGGAACAAAATTTCATTTTAAGCGGTATATCTTTAATTCACTTACTGAATGAAATTGTATTCCCATCTTTTATTTATAAAAATATAAAAAAAATAAATTCTAGTATCCACCCGGATAATTTCTTAAACCATCAAACTATTCTATGAAGTCTCTCCTTAAGAAATCATTAAGCATAAAAACACAGAAAATAAATCATCTATATTATAATACTCTTATTTCTTACTAATCCTTACTGTGTATATTCCATCTAATATAGTAACAATTCCTTTTACTTTAAATACTAATCTCGGTCAAGGACTAATCAGAATATTCACACATTTATTTTTAATTATATTTTAATTAATCCATGTATCATAATCAATTAAGAAAATAAGTAGACCAACAAGTAATTTGACTCACTAATGGCCTTACTTGGAATAACATTTATCAGCACCTCTCTAATTATCTAAAGCCGTCGAGAACAACAAATTTTCCTAAACAAATAATTCATTAATACCCACCGGACCATTAAACTCCAACTAATTAGACATTCACTAGCTTAATAGGAAAAAAATCGGAGAACATAATAATTTAGAATAACTACAACCATATATATATTCAACAACATCATACACAATCCATAATTTTAGCACGAGTATATTAATTCATTACCAAAGGAATTCATTAAAAACATGTTAGGTTTCCCTTTCCAAGAAAAGTCTCGCACATAAACTTTAGTCAAATTACAATCATGCATTCGAGAAATTAATTCGCATGGTTGAAACTAGGGTTAATTACCTTGATGAATGCGGAAAAGAAACTGATTAATTCCATGACAGAACAAGAAAAAAAAAATTTGGAAAGATGCAGTTTGCGGTGAAAAGAAAAAATTCTTAGAAGATAAGTGTGCGTAAATAATTAAGGATGAAGCATATTTATAAATAATGTAACCCTAATCAACGTAGAATTTGGATATAAGTTATTAGATGATATCATTATTTTTTTTTCTTATGGAAAAGAGATATAAACTACCTAAATTCCTAATTAATTTAGTAAATAGATTCCTATTAGTTAAGATATTAATTTAATCTCCTAACATATCTTAACCCTTAAGCTATCAATAACTCCTTACCTAAAATATATATATATTTATGAGGTTAGCTACTAAGCTGATTGTATATTTGTAAGGCTCAAACATTTTCTACATTGGTCATTATTTATCCATCTAAGTCATGCAATCATGGGCACAAATAAATTTGATCATGCATAAAAAAATTAAAAAAAAATAATAATAATAAATAATGTCATGATTATACTTTAACAATTAATTTAATCCTAAGGCGCGACTTATAAAACTTTCCCACAAGATATTATGCATGAGATGCAAATGGAAATTTTTATTTTTGATAAAATTTTGGGGTGTTTCATTTGCATATACACTGTACAGACTATCATCTAGTCCACTAAGCAAGAAGTTTTTACAAAAGTAGTCAGAAGTTAGCCAATTTTTGCAGGCTATGCGGACTTCAGTGTTCTCCTCGTTTTCACTTGGAGGGGCGGGTGCATTCTCCATCAGCACGGTCGTGAACCCCAATGTTGTCAAGTAGAACAACATCTTTTGTTGCCACCTTTTGAAGTCGGCTCCAACAAACTTGGCCGGCTTCTCGACAACGGGCAACACTCTAAATGAGTGCAGAGGTGCCGTTAGGGTTGGGTTCGAACCCCCCACCACACCATGGTGGTTCACATTCCCAAAGGGGACATTACTCTGCAAGGCAGAGGACATCGCATTGAAGTTGAATGCTGAGTTAGTGGCATTAGCACGGTTAAGTTCTATCCTTGCATCGGTGGCGGCGGACATGGCAGCGAGGGTTGGATTAGCAAAAGCCGGAGTAGGTGTAGGGACAGACACCGGCTGGACCACATTGTCGGAGGAGGCTACAACGTCAGAGGTGGAGGAGAAGGCGGCAGCGGTGGCATTGTTGGTGGAGGCGGCAGCATCGGAGATGGCAGCACTTGAGGAAGACATCTTTTCAGTTTACTTGAAGCAGCTAGGTAAGATTTTTTCATCTTGTGATTGTTGGATTAGCAAACTGCTATTACAAGTAAATCGGTAAGTCGAAAAAATAAAACAAATAGAAGAACCGTCGAGTCGAGGAAGACCTCTCTCCGCAAGATGAAAAATGCCCCGGTAGTGCTCTCGGTGTTGGCGTATCGTCCCCAAAGATGAAACGATGACGTCTCGAGGATTGCAGCACCGCAAGATCTTCGAGCTCCGGCGAACTGGACTTTCCAGCTAGGACAAAGTTGTTGGACAACTTCTAGAGCTAAATGATGTATGTAGATGCAAGTGTTGTTGTGTTGGTGTGTTTTGAGATGCATGCAGACCCGTGATCGAAGGCTTATTTGGCACTGTTCATCAGTTGCAATCATCAGCTCAGCTGACCTTCATTGAGAAAAAGAAACTGAGCTCAGGTGTATTCACCCCCCCCCCCTCTACACCTGACTTATAGTCTCCGGACCAACAATTGGTATCAGAGCTCACGGTGTTCAACTGATCGCCGGTTCTGAAATACTGGTCCTCTCGAACTGATCCTGAAAACCGTTTTCACTGCATAAGCATCTTTTCAGCATCCTTATACTCTTACTCTTACAATGTCTGATATGTCAGGTATTAGGATGGTACCGATGTTCTCAATAGAGAACTACACGGTATGGCGCGTACGTATGGAGGCACACCTAACGTCACTCCACGACAGCATGTCAGATGTCCTAGAGTCAGGACCGATCATTCCCATGATCGACGGCGTAGTATTCTTCTTTGGAGGAGTCGTGGGAGCACAAGCGGTGCTAAGGTTCCCAAAGACAAATCTCGCCTTCACACACGAAGAGAAGAAGCCGCACAACCTTGGACCGAGTTGCACGTAATGCCATACCGACTACGCTCGGTGATTCACACCTCGGAAGGGTACGGGATTGCAAAACGGCGAAAGAGCTATGGGACGCCTTGGCGATCTTGAGCCATGGAACCCCTCGGATCAAAGAAAACAAGCTCGAGCTAGAGCTTCGAAGTTCGACGCCTTTGCAATGGAGCCTCTTTCGAAACCATTGACGAGCCGAGTGTCGGATTCACCAATCAAGTCAATGTCATCAATGGGGTGGGGAGGTCGTTCACCAACAAGGAGATGAACACCAAGATCTTGAGAGCGTTGCCCCGACGCAGTGGCTTCCATTTGCTACTTATTTACGTCGCTCACGATCTAAATGCTCTAACTCCCGATGTTATATTTTCGGAATTAAAATCGGAGGAATTCGAGCATAGCCTACCCCAAAAGTGCTTAAGCGCTCCAGGTGACACACGGTTCGACCACGCCTTCAAGGCAACGGTCAAGCGATGCGGAGCCAAGCCTATTTCCTCAAGCAAAGTTGTGGCCACATTAGTAGCAAAGTCTTACGAGACTTCGGGCCCCGACCGGCCTAGCACCGATGGCTCTCAAATATCAGAGGGAAAAAGGAGAGAGTCGAAAGCTGAGGAAATACAACCGAGATTCTTCTTCATGTAAGAAAGACTATCATAAGAAAGAAGAATCTAATCCTTCTACTGAATGCAGGAAATCGGAGTCTGCCAGTCCGTCTAAAGACTCGGTGGTAAGAGCAAGCAGAACATCCACTGCTACAAACTGCAAGAAGGAGGGACACTATCGATACGATTGTCCCGAACTCTCGACGCTCAAAGAGCAGAACGGCGAGCCAGGAGAAAGAAATTCGCCGAGAGACGGCGAGGCTATATAGCCGGAGAGATATCCGACAAGCGAGGAGGATACATTCATGTATTCTTCTGAAGACGAAGCCGCATTCGTCGCAGTTGAGGTCGCAGAGACAGTTCCTGATGAGTCAGCCGAATACTGTCTGATGGCCGGAGAAGAGGCTGAGGTAACTTCTAAACTTAATATAACCTCTTCTTCACACAGCACACACGATACGTGCTCGGTCACAGATGATCCTCTAGATGTGGTACAAGCCTACGGCGATCTACTAGAGGAACAGATTCAGCTGAGCAGAGAGTTCAGCAGAACCATCCGGGGAACTTGAACGGGTAAAGGCCGAGAATCGAGACTTTCTTCGATTGTCGGGTCTCTCTCGAGTCAGTGGATCTAGTTGCGAGACTCAAGGAAGAGATTGAATCTCTTATGACTAAGTCTCAGCTTCAAGAGACTCAGATCTCAGTTCTGACCAAGGACAATTCTGAGAAAGAGACTGAAATAGCCAAGCTCAGTCAGAAGCTCACATACGTGCAGAATGACTATGACTCACTCAGAAGGAGTGACGAGGTCTGGAGAGGTTTGATGACTGAACAATACCTGGGAGCGAAGGAGAAGCTTGAAAGCATGCTTAGAGCACAACGGCCAACTGCTGTGAAAGAAGGCCTTGGCTACATTCACGAAGCTTCCACCTCCAAAAGCTCAGCAACTCTGGCTGATAGGTTCGTCAGAGGAAAGGTGCAAGCTGCTGACACCACACCTCAGGCGAAGAACAAATAGAAAATGATTGCACCTCAGCTAAGTAGCAACAAGCAGCTGACCAAAGGTTCCAGCCCCAGGACACCGCGATCAAATTCAGGGGGAACCAAGAAGGTCAGATGGGCTGACCAGTACAAGGAGCCACTGTATGAGCACCCGGCTCAGTACGGCTCGTACTACTATGAGCCCAGGGTCAGGAGAAGTGCTAAGACTCAGAAGAAGAAAGCGCCTGAACCCAAAATCATCAGCAGAAAGTCAATATCTCCAAGTCCTGTGGAGAAGAAAGCTGATAAGGTTCAGAAGAAGAAGTCTAGGACTTCTAAGGTCCCAAGACAGATCTGGGTCCCGAAATCTCCCACTAACCAGTAAGGACCCAACTGAACCAAAGGGTACCTAAAAATGCCTCTGTTTTGCAGGTGCATAAGGACCCGTGGATAGTGGACAGCGGCTGCTCGAGACACATGACTTACTAGAAGAGCCTGCTGACCAACTACGTACAAGAAGATGGTCCCAGAATTGAATTCGGTGACAATTCAAAAGGCTACACAAGGGGATATGGAACGCTGAACATTGGGACTGCCACAGTTCCAAGAGTAACATATGTTGAAGGACTTTAACATAATCTCCTTTCAGTCAGTCAATTCTGTGATAATCTTAACAGAGTAATCTTTAACGGTTTTACGTGATATTGTTGACAAATCTACGGGGAAAACGGTGTTATCGGGTTCGCGGAGGAAGAACATCTATGTTGCAACCGGAATACCGTGAGAATCGAGGCTTGCTTGCTCGCACGACTAAATCGGGTGACAAGTCGAGTGGCTATGGCACAAGAGACTCGGCCACTTGAACTTCAAGACCATGAACAAGCTAGTCAAGAACTCTAAAGTCGAGGATCGCCCAAAGAATCGTTTATCAAAGACGAGAAATTGTGAAGCGTGCCTAAAGGGAAAGCAAACAAAGAAAAGTAATCCACCTATTCCGTCACCTTCCACTGATGGAATCCTTCAGCTGCTTCACATGGACTTATTCGGGCCAGTCTCTCCAGTGACTATAAGAGGCAAAAAGTATGCCCTCGTCGTCATAGACGACTACTCGAGATATACTTGGGTCATCTTCATCGCCAACAAATCGATGTTCAAACCTGAGTTGCCTAATCTCTTCGAAGAAACTCGGTGTGGAAAAGAACATCAAGATTAAGAAGATACGCTCGAGACGGAGGAACGGGGTTTCTAAACTCGGTAGTTAAGACATACTTGCGATAAAGAGGGAATTAAGCACGAGACATCAGTCGCACGCACCCCTCGGCAGAACGGACTTGCTTGAACGTAAGAACAGAACACTCAAAGAAGCGGCAAGAACGCTCCTCGCAGTACTGGACTACCCTCAAAGTTTTGGGGCCGATGCTACCGACACCTCTGTTACACTCAAAATCGCTCACTACTGACACAGCAACACATGAAGACGCCTTACGAACTGTGGAAAGGGAGAATTCCTTCTATTTCTCATTTTCATGTTTTCGGCTGTCCTTGCTTTATCCACAATAATGGGAAAGATCAGTTGAAGGTCTTTGATAGCAAATCGATCAAGGAGTATTCTTAGGATACTCTCGAGTCGACAAAGCATTCGGAGTCTTTAACTATCGGACTCTTTGCGTGGAGGAAAGCCCTCATGTTGTTTTTGATGAATTTGTTGCGAGAACGGGAAAGATACAAAGTCATATATCGAAGATGTCGGCAGCAAGCTACTTGGATCTCGGGATGAATGATAAAGGCGAAAAGATCCGGCATTGTTGGTATGATGAGTCGGACGATGAACAAACTCGGACTCGGCCAACAATCGATGTAGCGACCTAGTTGATTCCAACAACGAGGTAACATCGGTCGATGAGGAAGCCCCTGTGGTAACCGAGACCTCTGCGAGAATGTAAACTCGGGGGGGAACGATTAATGTTCCTGAGCTAAATGCCCCCGAACACGGAAACTCGGTAGATCCTAACCTTCTTCTTGAATTGCTACGATCACGGAAACGGTACTACGAAATGCCTAATACACCTACCGACGTGCGAAGTAGTATCGTAAGAAGAAGCCCGACTCGGGCGTTCGTGGCTCGATGCTCATTCTTCGAGATCTTATCATTGGAAATCCATCAGCAACTATAAGGACGAGATCAAGATTAAGTCAAGGAGAAAGCTCACTTTACTCTTGTTTTTTCGTCTACGGAAGAACCTCGATCGATAGAGGACGCACTTAAAGATCTTGGCCGGGTCATTGCTATGCAAGAAGAGTCGAACCGGTTCGTCGGAAATGAAGTTTGGGAGCTTGTCGACGGAACTGAGACATCAACACGTGATTGGAACTAAGTGGGTCTTCAAGAACAAGCGAGATGAAAACAACGTCATTGTCGAAATAAAGCTTGACTAGTTGCTAAAGGATATAGTCGGGCGAGAGGAATTGACTTTGATGAAACGTTCGCTCCGAGTCGCTAGATTGGAAGCCATTCGTCTTTTCATAGCTTATGCAACACATCGGGGATTTAAGGTATATCGGATGGATGTGAAGTCGGCTTTTACGAACGGCGATCGAAGGAAGAAGTCTACGTGGAACAACCGCCCGGCTTTCGGCAAGGACATCGAGTGTACGGACTTAGGAAAGCTCAGTATGGGTTAAAACAAGCACCCGGGGCTTGGTATGATACCCTATCGAGACTTTCTACTTGAAAGGTTTTCGAAGGGGACAGTAGATCGCACCCTATTCAACATAAAGTCGGGAGATGACATCCTACTCGGTGCGGATCTACGTGGACGACATTATTTTCGGTTGCGAGAAACGAAGTCATATGTCGCCAGTTCGAAAAGATGATGAAAGAGAAATTCGAGATGTCCATGATGGGAGAGATGAATTATTTCCTTGGATTTCAAGTGAAGCAATCACCGGAAGGAATCTTCATCAATCAAGCCAAATACACTCGAGATCTTCTCAAGAGATTCGGCTGCGACTCAAGCAAGCCAG
The DNA here is from genome assembly GCA_028984105.1 of Lavandula angustifolia. NCBI lineage: Eukaryota > Viridiplantae > Streptophyta > Magnoliopsida > Lamiales > Lamiaceae > Lavandula > Lavandula angustifolia. The sequence continues at coordinate 1,346,025 of CM054812.1, forward strand.
ACAAAATCCCCATGAACACGAACTTTAAAATCGATCTAGACAAAAAGGGAGCTTCGTTAACTCTCCCGACTATAGAGCTATTATAGGCTCTTTACTTTATTTAACAGACTAGCCGTCCGACATAACTTATCTTTGTAGGTGTATGCGCAAGATTCCAAGCGGATCCCAAGCGAAGTCATTTAGACTCGGCGAAGAAAATTCTGCGCTATTTAAGAGGAACATCGATCTTTGGGTTATGGTATCCTGGCTGATGATAACTTAATACTAAGCTGGTTATTCGATGCCGATTATGCGGGATGCGGGATAGATCGAAAGTCAACTTCCGGAACTTGTCAGTTCCTGGCAGCAAGCTGATTTCTTGGTTTTCAAAGAAGCAGCATTCAGTAGCAACGTCCACTACTGAAGCTGAGTACATGGCTGCAGGAAGTTGTTGTGCCCAGATCCTTTGGCTTCGACAACAACTTAGAGATTATGGTATAACTCAGGATGAAGTGCCCATCTACTGCGACTCCACAAGTGCAGTGCCGCTAACTCGGAACCCGGGTTCTACATACCAGATGCAAGCACGTGGATATCCGACACCACTTCATCAGAGACCATGTCGAGAAGAAGGATATCAGGATGGAGAAGATCCATACTGACAAGCAAAGGGCAGATATACTGACCAAACCACTAGCTGAGAACAGGTTCAGAGAACTATCAGTTGAGCTAGGTCTACTGGATCCTACTGAGATGCGTCAGTAGATACCGACTACTGAGAACATCATTGTCAAACAATTGGTAACAATTGGGATCAGCATAAGGAATCAGTATGACAGGTCAGATAACTAAGTACAGTGACTCAGTTGGGAAAGTCACACTGTACACAGCAAGGGGGAACATAGTCATCAGCATGACAACCATTCTCCTTATACATAACGGTAACCAGCTGATAAGTTCAGCTGAAGAGGTTCGGTAACCAGCTGATAAGTTCAGTTGAAGAGGTTCGGTAACCAGCTGATAAGCTCAGCTGAAGAGGTTTGCGTAATTTTGTGTACTTAAATTCTTTTGAAGCATGCTCGCATTTATTGCATCAGTCGCTCACACTCAGTAGTTAATGTGCATTCATTTCCCGCCATTAATAGTTTAAGGAAAGGTCAGTAGGAAACCTCTCCATTCGCATAAGCTGAGTAATTAATGTTGTCTGTCGCGCATTTAATGCATGTCTTCTCACTTACCTTTATTACGTCGATCTATGTTTTAGGCGGCTTTTGTAATCATTCCTTTTATAACATTAAATCTTAGCCGTTCATAGTTTTTGGAAGATTAAAACTCAGTCGTTGGATTGAAACTTGCAATCAAGCCAACATATACAAAATCTTTCATCTTCTATCTAATTCCTCACTTTTCGCCATTATCAAATCCTAAGAGCTTATATCGCAAATCAGTTTCCATCTCAAACTTCGTATAACTGCTTTGCCTGTGCATCTCTCAAGCTCTCATACTCGGTAATGTATTCAAATCTGCTGAAAAATACTGACTTACTCTATTTTCAAGTGCTAACATGTGTTTTGCAGATTTCTATGGCGATCGTACAGACTCCTGAACCGTTAGTGGAGATCATGGCCATCCGAATCCAGTTCGAACCCACAATGGCTTTCCGCCAGGTGGACATCCCATATCTGGAGCCTATGTTCGATGCTCTGGAGAGGTCAGGGTTGGAAACCCTCGTGACCAAGCATCCGCGTGCTCATCTGCCAAGGCAAGTGGCAGAAGCGTATTTCAACTGGAACTCTGTGGCCGCCGGAGAAGAAGAAGCTTCTTTCTCATACATGAGAGAAACCACTCCGAACAAGTGGAAGCCGACTCAGCACACCTTCAACATCCGAGAGGCTCTAGTCCTCGCGTTTCAGCTTCCTACGTCTGGTATCTCACCTATCGGATATAAGGAGAGGGAGATCAACTCCTATGTACAAAAGTTCTGTGGACGCAGTGATCTGACGTTCAAGACAGCTCTCCCGAGGAATCTTTTGCTACCTCAGTACAGAGGTGTAGTGTATGTGGTCTCGCACATACTGACAAGCTCAGCTGGATCATATGATCAACTGTCCAAACCTAGGATTCAGCTGATGATGGCTATTGACGATGGAGTAGAAGTTAATTGGGTTGATTATTACACGTCTCAGATGAAAGCTCAGGCCCGAATTTCCCTACTCTACCCCACTGGGGAGAGGAGGTTGGCCAGTGTGGGTAAGCTTCTATTCGGGACTAAGATGTCAGTCCTAATAGAGAGTGTTGTACAGAGGAACTCAGTTTTTGAAGACTCAAAGTTGTACAACACTAAGCTGATGAAGTTTAAGACTAAAGAAGCGAGGGAGAAGTCAATTGGCAAAGGGCCACCTGAGCAGAAGAGAGCTGCTACTGCCCTGCCATCTCCCGCTGATGTGCCCAAGAGGAGGAGGCTTACAAAGCCACGACCACTGAGGTCACTTGTGGCTCGGCCGATAAGCGTCATAGAACAGGCTCCTCCTCCACCTCAAGATGAGCAAACCTTGTACTCCGACACAGGGATGGAAGGAGCCACCCTCAAGGATAAAGCTCAAGTCATCAGCTCCGATGACACTCAGTCGGACATTCGAGAGCCAACTGAAGAGACCGAATGGACAACAACTCATACCACTCGTCTGCGTGCTACAGCTGAGATTCACGATCAGATTCCAGAGATAGCTGAGCATGAAGACTTGGTTGACATTGCCATCAGGGCAAGAGTTCAGATGCTACTGAGGTTTTTAAACTGGGATATTCTGATAGACTTTTCAAAAACTCAGTCAGCCATCGATCTACTAACGGAGGAGCAAGATTTACAGGCAGAGATCGGATTCGGGGAGCCAGCTGATTTGGCGTCCTTCGAGGATCTTCGAGCTGCTATGCTCTATCTTCTTAGCCTGCGTACCACAGCTCCTGCTGCTAATGCTCCGCCTCCATCTCCTCCTGCTGATGAGGGTGATGACCAAGATCAAGATCAGGAGATGGAAGGCAACCCCAAGGATGCAGAGTTGGGAGGCTCTGCTGAGGGACCAACTCCCCATGAGAAGAGCCAATCACCACCCCCTGGTACATCAAGTGAGGCTCAGGGTGCTCCGAAGTACAGTCGGGAGCAGCTTCTCGTGTTTTCTGATCAAAGGCTCGGAACAAGCTCTTACCAGATTCAACCCATTGGTTTCGTGTCCTCCAAATTAGTGAATAAGGCATCGGACGCCAAGGCGCTAAAACGGACTTCTCGCCAAAGACGTCCATATCAAATGGGAGAAGTATACGAAGGCGCGGCATCGATAGCCTGGATAAGCTAGCGCCGGCATCTCCACTCCTCAAGAGGCTCCTTCGCAGCGATTTTAAGGAGATGATCGAGCGAGGCTTTGATAGCTCGAAAGCGAGATCTATCCGCACGAGTCGATTCTTTGCTCCAAGCTCGGCACAAAACATTTACCGAGCAGTGACTCATGCTCTCTCAATGATCCAAGCTCAAATGGATGAGCGAAACAAGTTGGCCACAAGCGGCCTCCATCGCTATTAAGCAACAGTGCGGCCTTGAACGAGATTCGAAGGAGATGAAGGAATCTAATGATCTAGCCCTGCTGAAACTCCGCCAGGAGTCAGCTGCTCAACTTAATCGATCTAGGGCTGATCAAGAGAAGGACTGGGAGAAATACTGTGACTTGGTCAAAGACTTCGACTCTACAGTTACTCAGATCAAGGACTCAGTATACAAGCTTGAGAAAGAAGTCACAACTATCCGTACCAACCTCGATAAGGCTGCTGATGCCAAAAAGGGGGAAGGTATAATAAAAGATGAACCTGAAACGGATACAGCTGATGTACAGATTATCAGGGAAAGGGTTCAGGAGGAGAGACCCTCCACAGCTGAAGAACCCGCACAGACTCAGGGGGAAAGGGCTCAGGAGGAAGGACCCTCTACTACTCAGGATAAGAACTCTTCTGAGGTCCTTCTCCTAGAATTTCCACTTCAGCCAACCCCCATCTCCTCTTCTGCTGCTCACATTGAAGAAGTAGCAAATTTTATTGAGCAGGAGACAGAAGAAGAAGAGCTTGAGCCTGAACAATTGCCACCGCAGAGGCTCGGGAAGGAGATTGCAACTGAATCTACTCCTCCTTCCTCCCCGGTCCATAAATTCAAATCAAAAGCGGAGTAAGAGGCTTATGACCTCAAAATTGCCCAACAGCTGCAGGATGAGCTCGACCATGAGCGTCAGCTTGAAGAGGCAAACGAAGCGCAAAAAGAAGCCCAAGGGCAAAGGCGTAAGGGCAAAGGCAAGAAAAAGGTCGGATCGGTCGAAGAGCAGAAGAAGAAAGCCCAAGAAGATTTTGCTAAGGCTCTTCCGACTGAGATCCAAGCTACTGCTCAGAGTATTCCCACTTCTACTCTAACACCTGAGCAGATAGCGGAAGATCAAGCGACCCGGGAGGCGACGGCTGCAAGGTCTCGAGTCTCGGGCGAGGAGACAGTAGAGCGGCCGCACTCCGCGAAAAGAAAGGATAGCCGACTTGGCGAAAATGCGTAGCTTATCTCTCAAGCCGCGGTGATCCGAGGAAGCGGATCCCAAGAAAATCCAAGTTCATCGGGGGCCCATATGTTAAGAATATTCCTATCCCGCATGTGGATAAATGGGTGCCGGTGATATGAACATTCATTGGGAAAGGGTGAAAGAGGATTTTATTAAAAGGCTATTTTGTATGGCGCATCTATCCTCTCGATGTCCGGTGATCAATTATTTGACGAACTACTCTCGAGATTTGATATCTCATTCGGAGATCAGCCGAGACAGATTATGGAAGAACGAGAATATTCCCTTCCGTGCTCCGACTTTCCGACGTATTCCACCGCCAAGAAGCGCTAGTGGATCGGCGTGCACGAAGGACATTGAGAGAGAGATAGAGGAAGGCTGCTTTCCATCGGGTTTCTTTGCTGACAATCCTCTTGACAACGAAGAAATCCGGGAGATCGGGATCGAGTTTACAAGTATTATTACCTGGATCCTCCTGCTGAGAAGTCTGCCGATTTCAAGAATAGGACTCAACGCTTCAAACGTCAGCAGTGATTTCTCCTTTCTTTTTTATTTCTGTTGTAATAGCTGTAGGAGCTTGTACATCATTGATTATATATATATCAGTTCCTATTGCTTGTCAGACAATTACTCATTGTCTTTCAGCTCTTTGCTTCGTGTTTTCACGACTGATCACTAAGTGATCTGACACACACTCACATCAGTTTCTCTGATTTTGCCTATCTCCCACCTGCTGAAGTATTGAAATTATTTTTTCCTCAGAATGTTGTAAGGGGGAAATTGTTGTCAGTAGGATAGCATCTTTTATAGACTTAAGAAGTTAAGAGGTAGAGGTAGAGGTTTTGGCATCATCAATTAGGGGGAAATTGTTGGATATGAGTCAGTAGATGATACTCAGCTGTTGTTCGGTTAAAAGAAAATTGGGGGAAATCATAGTAGCACTATGGAATTGAAGATCCCAAAACCTAGCTGATATCAGTAGATTAGTGTGTCGTTAGGATTAGCTGATGTATAGGTTAGACTTGATGTATTGTTTATTATTTCTGTCTAAGTCCTGTACGGGGTAATTGTTGGACTGATCTTCTGTCGAAGATACTTTTCAGAACCCCACGTCATCAGTGTAATCGCTTATGTTCTTCAGTCAGCAGCTGATCTTCCACTCAGTCGAAGACAGAGCATCAGCTGACAAATCATCAGTAGAAGACTACTCCCAGCTGATAGTCATCAGCAGAAGAACAGAAACAAGCACAGTACCTTCGCAGTCGCCAGCTGACCTACTCAGTAGATGCCGTGTCAGCCGACTCGATGAAGAAGACGAGAGACTTTTCGTCCTATCGTATCCTACAGAAAAGCGACCCAGCTATTCAAGTCTTATCGAAAAGTTCAGCAGAAGACATACGAGGTTGTTGAACGGTCAACTTTGACATTCTCACCAACTACAAACCTCGACCAATGAGAAGCCGACAACGCTTACCTACTCTACACAGTAAAGCTGCTCTCATGAACAGTGCATTAACTACCCTGCTGCAACAGTTCGAATTAATGGCCGTTTTTCTTGGAAGCTTGTGACACGTGGCATCGTCGTCTCTAATGGACATATGCCATAACTCACAACTATAAATAGAGAAGTTTTTGAAGCTCCGAAAAAAAGGAATTTCAAAAGGGACAAGCTCAAGTTCATAAACGCTCTAGAACACTCAAAGACCATCCAGAGGAAAACTTGCATACTTAGAAGATTTCTTAGTTTTTCTCTCTAGAGTTCTTACATCCCTTTCTTCTCTAGACTAAGCTCATTGTCATATTTATAGCTTAGATTCGAAGGAGTTCACATTTAGTGAATTGTTCTTATTGTAAGAACTCCTTCTCAGTTGGAGAAAATTCCCTTCCCTTTCAGACTTAGGTTTAGATTGTAAAGTCGATAAGGACTATAACTTAGAGGGAACTGTCCAGTGCACAGTATCCCTGCTGAGGCTTGCTCAGAATAATCAAAAAGTTCTCCTGCCTTGTTCAGGACCGTGGACGTAGGATCTTGCGTATCCGAACCACGTTAAATCGCTTGTGTTCTTTTACTGTTTTATTGCATAGCATTCAACTGACTTGAAAATCATAAGCTTGCATAAAAACGTATTTTATAAAGCGCACAACCAAAAGATTTAATTTGCTAAAACGTGTTTTCAAAAGAGACGAATTTCGGGCCCCACACTTTCCGCAGCCAAGTCTCCGATCGATTCTCAAAGATGCTGACAACGGTCGGTAGGAGAGAGTTCGATGGGCGACTCACTCTCGTCCCGTGATCGAAGGCTTATTTGGCGGCTGTTCATCGGTTGCAATCATCGGCTCGGTGACCTTCATTGAGAAAAAGAAACCGAGCTCGGGTGTATTCACCCCCCCCTACACACGACTTATAGTCTCCGGACCAACAATTGGTATCGAGCTCACGGTGTTCAACCGATCGCCGGTTCGAAATCTTGGTCCTCTCGAACCGATCCCGAAAACCGTTTTCACCGCATAAGCATCTTTTCGAGCATCCTTATACTCTTACTCTTACAATGTATCGATATGTCGGGTATTAGGATGGTACCGATGTTCTCAATAGAGAACTACACGGTATGGCGCGTACGTATGGAGGCACACCTAACGTCACTCCACGACAGCATGTCGGATGTCCTAGAGTCGGGACCGATCATTCCCATGATCGACGGCGTAGTATTCTGCTTTGGAGGAGTTGTGGGAGCACAAACCTGGTGCTAAGGTTCCCAAAGACAAATCTGCCTTCACACTGAAGAGAAGAAGCCGCACAACCTTGACCGAGTTGCACGTAATGCCATACTCGACTACGCTCGGTGATTCACACCTCGGAAAGGGTACGAGGATTGCAAAACGGCGAAAGAGCTATGGGACGCCTTGGCGATGCTGAGCCATGGAACCCCTCGGATCAAAGAAAACAAGCTCGAGCTAGAGCTTCGAAGTTCGACGCCTTTGCAATGGAGCTCTACTGAAACCATTGACGAGCTGAGTGTCGATTCACCAATCAAGTCAATGTCATCAATGGGCTGGGGAGGTCGTTCACCAACAAGGAGATGAACACCAAGATCTTGAGAGCGTTGCCCCGACAGAAGTGGCTTCCATTTGCTACTTATTTACGTCGCTCTGATCTAAATGCTCTAACTCCTGATGTTATATTTTCAGAATTAAAATCGGAGGAATTCGAGCATAGCCTACCCCAAAAGTGCTTAAGCGCTCCAGCTGACACACAGTTCGACCACGCCTTCAAGGCAACAATCAGCGAGACGGAGCCAAGCCTATTTCCTCAAGCAAAGTTGTGGCCACATTAGTAGCAAAGTCTTCGAGACTTCGAGGCCACGACCGGCTAGCACCGATGGCTCTCAAATATCGTAGGGAAAAGGAGAGAGTCGAAAGCCGAGGAAATACAACCGAGATTCTTCTTCATGTAAGAAAGACTATCATAAGAAAGAAGAATCTAATCCTTCCTACGAATGCGGGAAATCGGAGTCTGCTTGCCGGTCCGTCTAAAGACTCGATTGGTAAAGAGCAGCAGAACATCCACCTGCTACAACCGCAAGAAGGAGGGACACTATCGCACGATTGTCCCGGAACTCTCAGCCGCTCAAAGAGCGAACGGCAGAGCCGAGAGAAAGAAATTCGCCGAGAGACGGCGAGCCTATATAGCCGGAGAGATATCCGACAACCGAGGAGGATACATTCATGTATTCTTCGAAGACGAAGCCGCATTCGTCGCGGTTGAGGTCGCAGAGACAGTTCCGATGAGTCGGCCGAATACCGTCGATGGCCGGAGAAGAGGCCGAGGTAACTTCTAAACTTAATATAACCTCTTCTTCACACAAAGACACACGATACGTGCTCGGTCGCGGATGATCCTCTAGATGTGGTACAAGCCTACGGCGATCTACTAGAGGAGCAGATTCAGCCGAGCAGAGTTCAACAGAACCATCCAGGAACTTGAACAGGTAAAGGCTGAGAATCAGAGACTTTCTTCTGATTGTCAGGTCTCTACTGAGTCAGTGGATCTAGTTGCGAGACTCAAGGAAGAGATTGAATCTCTTATGACTAAGTCTCAGCTTCAAGAGACTCAGATCTCAGTTCTGACCAAGGACAATTCTGAGAAAGAGACTGAAATAGCCAAGCTCAGTCAGAAGCTCACATACGTGCAGAATGACTATGACTCACTCAGAAGGAGTGACGAGGTCTGGAGAGGTTTGATGACTGAACAATACCTGGGAGCGAAGGAGAAGCTTGAAAGCATGCTTAGAGCACAACGGCCAACTGCTGTGAAAGAAGGCCTTGGCTACATTCACGAAGCTTCCACCTCCAAAAGCTCAAAGACTCACTGCGGGCGATAGGTTCGTCGAGAGGAAGGTGCAAGCTGCCGACACCACACCTCGGGCGAAGAACAAATAGAAAATGATTGCACCTCGGCTAAGTAGCAACAAGCGGTGACCAAAGGTTCCAGCCCGGGACACCGCGATCAAATTCGGGGGGAACCAAGAAGGTCGGATGGGCCGACTACACAAGGAGCCATCTGTATGAGCACCCGGCTCAAGTACGGCTCGTACTACTATGAGCCCGTGGTCGGGAGAAGTGCTAAGACTCGAAGAAGAAAGCGCCTGAACCCAAAATCATCGCGAAAAGTCAATATCTCCAAGTCCCTGTGGAGAAGAAAGCCGATAAGGTTCGAAGAAGAAGTCTAGGACTTCTAAGGTCCCAAGACAGATCTGGGTCCCGAAATCTCCCACTAACCAAGAAGGACCCAATCGAACCAAAGGGTACCTAAAAATGCCTCTGTTTTGCGGGTGCATAAGGACCCGTGGATAGTGGACAGGCGCTTGCTCGAGACACATGACTTACTAGAAGAGCTCTGGCGACCAACTACGTACAAGAAGATGGTCCCGGAATTGAATTCGGTGACAATTCAAAAGGCTACACAAGGGGATATGGAACGCCGAACATTGGGACGCCACGGCTCCAAGAGTAACATATGTTGAAGGACTTTAACATAATCTCCTTTCGATCGATCAATTTCGTGATAATCTTAACGAGTAATCTTTAACGCTGGTTTCTGTGATATTGTTGACAAATCTACAGGGAAAACAGTGTTATCAGGTTCGCGGAGGAAGAACATCTATGTTGCAAACTGGAATACCGCAGAATCTGAGGCTTGCTTGCTCGCACAGACTAAATCAGGTGACAAGTCAGCCTAGGTGGCACAAGAGACTCGGCCACTGAACTTCAAGACCATGAACAAGCTAGTCAAGAACTCTAAAGTCGAGGACCGCCCAAAGAATCGTTTATCAAAGACAGAAATTGTGAAGCGTGCCTAAAGGGAAAGCAAACAAAGAAAAGTAATCCACCTATTCCGTCACCTTCCACTGATGGAATCCTTCAGCTGCTTCACATGGACTTATTCGGGCCAGTCTCTCCAGTGACTATAAGAGGCAAGAAGTATGCCCTCGTCGTCATAGACGACTACTCGAGATATACTTGGGTCATCTTCATCGCCAACAAATCTGATGTTCAAACTGAGTTGCCTAATCTACTGAAGAAACTCAGTGTGGAAAAGAACATCAAGATTAAGAAGATACGCTCAGACAGAGGAACAGGGTTTCTAAACTCAGTAGTTAAGACATACTGCGATAAAGAGGGAATTAAGCACGAGACATCAGCTGCACGCACCCCTCGGCGAACGGACTTGGCGAACGTAAGAACAGAACACTCAAAGAAGCAAGCAAGAACGCTCCTCGCATTCTCGGACTACCCTCAAAGTTTTGGGCCGATGCTACCGACACCGCTTTGTTACACTCAAAATCGCTCACTACCGACACGGACAACACATGAAGACGCCTTACGAACTGTGGAAAGGGAGAATTCCTTCTATTTCTCATTTTCATGTTTTCGGCTGTCCTTGCTTTATCCACAATAATGGGAAAGATCAGTTGAAGGTCTTTGATAGCAAATCTGATCAAGGAGTATTCTTAGGATACTCTCGAGTCAGCAAAGCATTCAGAGTCTTTAACTATCGGACTCTTTGCGTGGAGGAAAGCCCTCATGTTGTTTTTGATGAATTTGTTACTGAGAACAGGAAAGATACAAAGTCATATACTGAAGATGTCAGCAGCAAGCTACTGGATCTCGGACTGAATGATAAAGCTGAAAAGATCCAGCATTGTTGGTATGATGAGTCAGACGATGAACAAACTCAGACTCAGCCAACAATCGATGTAGCTGACCTAGTTGATTCCAACAACAGGTAACATCGGTCGATGAGGAAGCCCCTGTGGTAACTGAGACCTCTACTGAGAATGTAAACTCAGGGGGAACGATTAATGTTCCTGAGCTAAATGCCCCTGAACCTGGAAACTCAGTAGATCCTAACCTTCTTCTTGAATTGCTACGATCCCGAAACGATACTTCGAAATGCCTAATACACCCTAACGCCGTGCGAAGTAGTATCAGAAGAAGAAGCCCGACTCAGGCGTTCGTGGCTCGATGCTCATTCTTCAGATCTTATCATTGGAAATCCATCAGCAACTATAAGGACGAGATCAAGATTAAGTCAAGGAGAAAGCTCACTTTACTCTTGTTTTCGTCTCTGAGAAGAACCTCGATCGATAGAGGACGCACTTAAAGATCTTGGCCTGGGTCATTGCTATGCAAGAAGAGCTGAACCAGTTCGTCGAAATGAAGTTTGGGAGCTTGTCGACGGACCTGAGACATCAACACGTGATTGGAACTAAGTGGGTCTTCAAGAACAAGCGAGATGAAAACAACGTCATTGTCGAAATAAAGCTTGACTAGTTGCTAAAGGATATAGTCGGGCGAGAGGGAATTGACTTTGATGAAACGTTCGCTCCGGGTCGCTAGATTGGAAGCCATTCGTCTTTTCCTAGCTTATGCAACACATCGGGGATTTAAGGTATATCGGATGGATGTGAAGTCGGCTTTTACGAACGGCGTGCTTGAAGGAAGAAGTCTACGTGGAACAACCGCCCGGCTTTCAGCGGGGACATCAGTGTACGAGACTTAGGAAAGCTCAGTATGGGTTAAAACAAGCACCCGGGGCTTGGTATGATACCCTATCGAGACTTTCTACTTCGAAAAGGTTTTCGAAGGGGACGATAGATCGCACCCTATTCAACATAAAGTCGGGAGATGACATCCTACCGGGTGCGGATCTACGTGGACGACATTATTTTCGGCCGCGTAAACGAAGTCATATGTCGCCAGTTCGAAAAGATGATGAAAGAGAAATTCGAGATGTCCATGATGGGAGAGATGAATTATTTCCTTGGATTTCAAGTGAAGCAATCACACGAAGGAATCTTCATCAATCAAGCCAAATACACTCGAGATCTTCTCAAGAGATTCGGGCTGCGACTCCGGCAAGCCGCTACAAAAATCCCCATGAACACGAACTTTAAAATCGATCTAGACAAAGAGGGAGCTTACGTTAACTCTAACGACTATAGAGCTATTATAGGCTCTTTACTTTATTTAACGACTAGCCGTCCCGACATAACTTATGCTTTGTAGGTGTATGCGCAAGATTCCAAGCGAGATCCCAAGCGAAGTCATTTAGACTCGGCGAAGAAAATTCTGCGCTATTTAAGAGGAACATCGATCTTCGGGTTATGGTATCCTGCCGATGATAACTTAATACTAACTTGGTTATTCGATGCCGATTATGCGAGATGCGGGGATAGATCGAAAGTCAACTTCTCCGAACTTGTCGGTTCCTAGGCGGCAAAGCCGATTTCTTGGTTTTCAAAGAAGCAGCATTCGGTAGCAACGTCCACTACCGAAGCCGAGTACATGGGCTGCAGGAAGTTGTTGTGCCCAAATCCTTTGGCTTCGACAACAACTTAGAGATTATGGTATAACTTCGGGATGAAGTGCCCATCTACTGCGACTCCACAAGTGCATTGCCATAACTCGTAACCCGGTTCTACATACCGGATGCAAGCACGTGGATATCCGACACCACTTCATCGGAGACCATGTCGAGAAGAAGGATATCGAGGATGGAGAAGATCCATACCGACAAGCAAAGGGCGATATCTCGACCAAACCACTAGCCGAGAACAGGTTCGAGAGAACTATCGGTTGAGCTAGGTCTACTGGATCCCACTCGAGATGCGTCGGTAGATACCGACTACCGAGAACATCATTGTCAAACAATTGGTAACAATTGGGATCGGCATAAGGAATCGTATGACAGTCGGATAACTAAGTACGATGACTCGGTTGGGAAAGTCACACTTGCACACGCAGTGGGGGAACATAGTCATCAGCATGACAACCATTCTCCTTATACATAACGGTAACCCGGTGATAAGTTCAGTCAAGAGGTTCGGTAACCGCTGATAAGTTCGAGTTGAAGAGGTTCGGTAACCACGGTGATAAGCTCAATGAAGAGGTTTGCGTAATTTTGTGTACTTAAATTCTTTTTGAAGCATGCTCGCATTTATTGCATCAGTCGCTCACACTCAATAGTTAATGTGCATTCATTTCCCGCCATTAATAGTTTAAGGAAAGGTCAGTAGGAAACCTCTCCATTCGCATAAGCTGAGTAATTAATGTTGTCTGTCGCGCATTTAATGCATGTCTTCTCACTTACCTTTATTACGTCGATCTATGTTTTAGGCGGCTTTTGTAATCATTCCTTTTATAACATTAAATCTTAGCCGTTCATAGTTTTTGGAAGATTAAAACTCAGTCGTTGGATTGAAACTTGCAATCAAGCCAACATATACAAAATCTTTCATCTTCTATCTAATTCCTCACTTTTCGCCATTATCAAATCCTAAGAGCTTATATCGCAAATCAGTTTCCATCTCAAACTTCGTATAACTGCTTTGCCTGTGCATCTCTCAAGCTCTCATACTCGGTAATGTATTCAAATCTGCTGAAAAATACTGACTTACTCTATTTTCAAGTGCTAACATGTGTTTTGCAGATTTCTATGGCGATCGTACAGACTCCTGAACCGTTAGTGGAGATCATGGCCATCCGAATCCAGTTCGAACCCACAATGGCTTTCCGCCAGGTGGACATCCCATATCTGGAGCCTATGTTCGATGCTCTGGAGAGGTCAGGGTTGGAAACCCTCGTGACCAAGTATCCGCGTGCTCATCTGCCAAGGCAAGTGGCAGAAGCGTATTTCAACTGGAACTCTGTGGCCGCCGGAGAAGAAGAAGCTTCTTTCTCATACATAAGAGAAACCACTCCGAACAAGTGGAAGCCGACTCAGCACACCTTCAACATCCGAGAGGCTCTAGTCCTCGCGTTTCAGCTTCCTACGTCTGGTATCTCACCTATCGGATATAAGGAGAGGGAGATCAACTCCTATGTACAAAAGTTCTGTGGACGCAGTGATCTGACGTTCAAGACAGCTCTCCCGAGGAATCTTTTGCTACCTCAGTACAGAGGTGTAGTGTATGTGGTCTCGCACATACTGACAAGCTCAGCTGGATCATATGATCAACTGTCCAAACCTAGGATTCAGCTGATGATGGCTATTGACGATGGAGTAGAAGTGAATTGGGTTGATTATTACACGTCTCAGATGAAAGCTCAGGCCCAGAATTTCACTACTCTACCCACTGGGGAGAGGAGGTTGGCCAGTGTGGGTAAGCTTCTATTCGGGACTAAGATGTCAGTCCTAATAGAGAGTGTTGTACAGAGGAACTCAGTTTTTGAAGACTCAAAGTTGTACAACACTAAGCTGATGAAGTTTAAGACTAAAGAAGCGAGGGAGAAGTCAATTGGCAAAGGGCCACCCGAGCGTAAGAGAGCACGCTGCCGCCCGCCATCTCCCGCCGATGTGCCCAAGAGGAGGAGGCTTACAAAGCCACGACCCACCGAGGTCACGTGGCTCGGCCGATAACCGTCATAGAACAGGCTCCTCCTCCACCTCAAGATGAGCAAACCTTGTACTCCGACACAGGGATGGAAGGAGCCACCCTCAAGGATAAAGCTCAAGTCATCAGCTCCGATGACACTCAGTCGGACATTCGAGAGCCAACTGAAGAGACCGAATGGACAACAACTCATACCACTCGTCCGCGTGCTACGGTGAGATTCACGATCGATTCCGAGAGATAGCCGAGCATGAAGACTTGGTTGACATTGCCATCGTGGCAAGAGTTCAGATGCTACTGAGGTTTTTAAACTGGGATATTCTGATAGACTTTTCAAAAACTCAGTCAGCCATCGATCTACTAACGGAGGAGCAAGATTTACAGGCAGAGATCGGATTCGGGGAGCCAGCTGATTTGGCGTCCTTCGAGGATCTTCGAGCTGCTATGCTCTATCTTCTTAGCCTGCGTACCACAGCTCCTGCTGCTAATGCTCCGCCTCCATCTCCTCCTGCTGATGAGGGTGATGACCAAGATCAAGATCGGGAGATGGAAGGCAACCCCAAGGATGCGAGTTGGGAGGCTCGCCGAGGGACCAACTCCCCATGAGAAGAGCCAATCACCACCCCTGGTACATCAAGTGAGGCTCAGGGTGCTCCGAAGTACAGTCGGGAGCAGCTTCTCGTGTTTTCTGATCAAAGGCTCGGAACAAGCTCTTACCAGATTCAACCCATTGGTTTCGTGTCCTCCAAATTAGTGAATAAGGCAATCAGACGCCAAGGCGCTAAAAACAGACTTCTCGCCAAAGACGTCCATATCAAATGGGAGAAGTATACGAAGGCGTTGCATCGATAGCCTGGATAAGCTAGCCGTGGCATCTCCACTCCTCAAGAGGCTCCTTCGCGGCGATTTTAAGGAGATGATCGAGCGAGGCTTTGATAGCTCGTAAAGCGAGATCTATCCGCACGGAGTCGATTCTTGCTCCAAGCTCAGCACAAAACATTTACGCGAGCAGTGACTCATGCTCTCTCAACGATCCAAGCTCAAATGGATGAGCGAAACAAGTTGGCCACAAGCGGCCTCCAGGCATCGCTATTAAGCAACAGTGCGGCCTTGAACGAGATTCGGAAGGAGATGAAGGAATCTAATGATCTAGCCCTGTGAAACTCCGCCGAGAGTCACTGCTCAACTTAATCGATCTAGGGGCCGATCAAGAGAAGGACTGGGAGAAATGCGTGACTTGGTCAAAGACTTCGACTCTACGATTACTCGGATCAAGGACTCGGTATACAAGCTTGAGAAAGAAGTCACAACTATCCGTACCAACCTCGATAAAGGTGCGCGATGCCAAAAAGGGGGAAGGTATAATAAAAGATGAACCTGAAACGGATACAGCTGATGTACAGATTATCAGGGAAAGGGTTCAGGAGGAGAGACCCTCCACAGCTGAAGAACCCGCACTGCACTCGGGGGGAAAGGGCTCGGGAGGAAGGACCCTCTACTACTCGGGATAAGAACTCTTCGAGGTCCTTCTCCTAGAATTTCCACTTGACCCAACCCCCATCTCCTCTTCTCGTCGCTCACATTGAAGAAGTAGCAAATTTTATTGAGCAGGAGACAGAAGAAGAAGAGCTTGAGCCTGAACAATTGCCACCGCAGAGGCTCGGGAAGGAGATTGCAACTGAATCTACTCCTCCTTCCTCCCCGGTCCATAAATTCAAATCAAAAGCGGAGTAAGAGGCTTATGACCTCAAAATTGCCCAACAGCTGCAGGGATGAGCTCGACCATGAGCGTCGGCTTGAAGAGCGGCAAAGCGAAGAAAGAAGCCCAAGGGCAAAGCTGTTAAGGGCAAAGGCAAGAAAAAGGTCGGATCGGTCGAAGAGCAGAAGAAGAAAGCCCAAGAAGATTTTGCTAAGGCTCTTCCGACTGAGATCCAAGCTACTGCTCAGAGTATTCCCACTTCTACTCTAACACCTGAGCAGATAGCGGAAGATCAAGCGACACAGGGAGGCGACGCCGCAAGGTCTCGAGTCTCGAGCGAGGAGACAAGAGAGCAGCCCGCACTCCGCGAAAAGAAAAGGATAGCCGACTTGGCGAAAATGCGTAGCTTATCTCTCAAGCCAGCAGCTGATCCGAGGAAGCAGATCCCAAGAAAATCCAAGTTCATCAGGGGCCCATATGTTAAGAATATTCCTATCCCGCATGTGGATAAATGGGTGCCGGCTGATATGAACATTCATTGGGAAAGGCTGAAAGAGGATTTTATTAAAGGCTATTTTGTATGGCGCATCTATCCTCTCGACTGTCCAGCTGATCAATTATTTGACGAACTACTCTCGAGATTTGATATCTCATTCGGAGATCAGCCGGAGGCAGATTATGGAAGAACAAAATATTCCCTTCCGTGCTCCAGACTTTCCGACGTATTCCACGCCAAGAATCGCTAGTGGGCTGGCGTGCACGAAGGACATTGAGAGAGAGATAGAGGAAGCTGCTTTCCATCTGGGTTTGCTGCCTGACAATCCTCTTGACAACGAAGAAATCCAGGAGATCAGGATCAGAGTTTACAAGTATTATTACCTGGATCCTCCTGCTGAGAAGTCTGCCGATTTCAAGAATAGGACTCAACGCTTCAAACGTCAGCAGTGATTTCTCCTTTCTTTTTTATTTCTGTTGTAATAGCTGTAGGAGCTTGTACATCATTGATTATATATATATCAGTTCCTATTGCTTGTCAGACAATTACTCATTGTCTTTCAGCTCTTTGCTTCGTGTTTTCACGACTGATCACTAAGTGATCTGACACACACTCACATCAGTTTCTCTGATTTTGCCTATCTCCCACCTGCTGAAGTATTGAAATTATTTTTTCCTCAGAATGTTGTAAGGGGGAAATTGTTGTCAGTAGGATAGCATCTTTTATAGACTTAAGAAGTTAAGAGGTAGAGGTAGAGGTTTTGGCATCATCAATTAGGGGGAAATTGTTGGATATGAGTCGGTAAGAGATGATACTCGCTGTTGTTCGGTTAAAAGAAAATTGGGGGAAATCATAGTAGCACTATGGAATTGAAGATCCCAAAACCTAGCTGATATCAGTAGATTAGTGTGTCGTTAGGATTAGCTGATGTATAGGTTAGACTTGATGTATTGTTTATTATTTCTGTCTAAGTCCTGTACGGGGTAATTGTTGGACTGATCTTCTGTCGAAGATACTTTTCAGAACCCCACGTCATCGTTGTAATCGCTTATGTTCTTGATCGGCAAGACTGATCTTCCACTCGGTCGAAGACGAGCATCACCGACAAATCATCGAAGAAGACTACTCCCGGTGATAGTCATCAGCGAGAAGAACGAGAAACAAGCACGTACCTTCGCGGTCGCCGCACTGACCTACTCGGTAGATGCCGTGTCGGCCGACTCGGTGAAGAAGACAGAGACTTTTCGGCCATCGTATCCTACAGAAAAGCGACCCAGCTATTCAAGTCTTATCGAAAAGTTCAGCAGAAGACATACGAGGTTGTTGAACGGTCAACTTTGACATTCTCACCAACTACAAACCTCGACCAATGAGAAGCCGACAACGCTTACCTACTCTACACAGTAAAGCTGCTCTCATGAACAGTGCATTAACTACCCTGCTGCAACAGTTCGAATTAATGGCCGTTTTTCTTGGAAGCTTGTGACACGTGGCATCGTCGTCTCTAATGGACATATGCCATAACTCACAACTATAAATAGAGAAGTTTTTGAAGCTCAGAAAAAAGGAATTTCAAAAGGGACAAGCTCAAGTTCATAAACGCTCTAGAACACTCAAAGACCATCCAGAGGAAAACTTGCATACTTAGAAGATTTCTTAGTTTTTCTCTCTAGAGTTCTTACATCCCTTTCTTCTCTAGACTAAGCTCATTGTCATATTTATAGCTTAGATTCGAAGGAGTTCACATTTAGTGAATTGTTCTTATTGTAAGAACTCCTTCTCAGTTGGAGAAAATTCCCTTCCCTTTCAGACTTAGGTTTAGATTGTAAAGTCGATAAGGACTATAACTTAGAGGGAACTGTCCAGTGCACAGTATCCCTGCTGAGGCTTGCTCAGAATAATCAAAAAGTTCTCCTGCCTTGTTCAGGACCGTGGACGTAGGATCTTGCGTATCCGAACCACGTTAAATCGCTTGTGTTCTTTTACTGTTTTATTGCATAGCATTCAACTGACTTGAAAATCATAAGCTTGCATAAAAACGTATTTTATAAAGCGCACAACCAAAAGATTTAATTTGCTAAAACGTGTTTTCAAAAGAGACGAATTTCGGGCCCCACACTTTCCGCACAACAGTCTCCGACTGATTCTCAAAGTACTGACAACAGTCAGTAGGAGAGAGTTCAGTAGCTGACTCACTCTGTCCCGTGATCGAAGGCTTATTTGGCATCTGTTCATCGGGTTGCAATCATCGGCTCGGTGACCTTCATTGAGAAAAAGAAACCGAGCTCGGGTGTATTCACCCCCCCCCTCTACACCTGACTTATAGTCTCCGGACCAATAATTGGTATCAGAGCTCACGGTGTTCAACTGATCGCCGGTTCTGAAATACTGGTCCTCTCGAACTGATCCTGAAAACCGTTTTCACTGCATAAGCATCTTTTCAGCATCCTTATACTCTTACTCTTACAATGTCTGATATGTCAGGTATTAGGATGGTACCGATGTTCTCAATAGAGAACTACACGGTATGGCGCGTACGTATGGAGGCACACCTAACGTCACTCCACGACAGCATGTCAGATGTCCTAGAGTCAGGACCGATCATTCCCATGATCGACAGCGTAGTATTTGCTGCTGGATGAGTCGTGGGAGCACAAACTGGTGCTAAGGTTCCCAAAGACAAATCTGCCTTCACGCCTGAAGAGAAGAAGCTGCACAACCTTGACCGAGTTGCACGTAATGCCATATGCGACTACGCTCGGTGATTCACACCTCGGAAGGGTACGAGATTGCAAAACGGCGAAAGAACTATGGGACGCCTTGGCGTCTTGAGCCATGGAACCCCTCGGATCAAAGAAAACAAGCTTGAGCTAGAGCTTCGGAAGTTCGACGCCTTTGCAATGGAGCTTCATCGAAACCATTGACGAGCCGAGTGTCGATTCACCAATCAAGTCAATGTCATCAATGGGCGGGGGAGGTCGTTCACCAACAAGGAGATGAACACCAAGATCTTGAGAGCGTTGCCCGGGCGAAGTGGCTTCCATTTGCTACTTATTTACGTCGCTCGATCTAAATGCTCTAACTCCCGATGTTATATTTTCGGAATTAAAATCGGAGGAATTCGAGCATAGCTCTACCCCAAAAGTGCTTAAGTGCTCCAGTGACACACGGTTCGACCACGCCTTCAAGGCAACAATCAGCGATCGGAGCCAAGCCTATTTCCTCAAGCAAAGTTGTGGCCACATTAGTAGCAAAGTCTTACGAGACTTCAAGCCACGACCGCCTAGCACCGATGGCTCTTAAATATCGAGAGGAAAAGGAGAGAGTCGAAAGGCGAGGAAATACAACCGAGATTCTTCTTCGGGTAAGAAAGACTATCATAAGAAAGAAGAATCTAATCCTTCTACCGAATGCGAGGAAATCGGAGTCTCGCCGCCGGTCCGTCTAAAGACTCATTTGGTAAGAGCAAAGCAGAACATCCACCAGCCTACAATCTGCAAGAAGGAGGGACACTATCGCACGATTGTCCCGAACTCTCACCGCTCAAAGAGCGAACGGCGAGCCGAGGAGAAAGAAATTCGCCGAGAGACGGCAGGCTATATAGCCGGAGAGATATCCGACAACTCAATTGAGGAGGATACATTCATGTATTCTTCGAAGACGAAGCCGCATTCGTCGCAGCTTGAGGTCGCCGAGACAGTTCCGATGAGTCGACCGAATACCTTCTCGATGGCCGGAGAAGAGGCCGAGGTAACTTCTAAACTTAATATAACCTCTTCTTCACACAAGACACACGACACGTGCTCGGTCACGAGATGATCCTCTAGATGTGGTACAAGCCTACGACGATCTACTAGAGGAAGCATTCACTGAGCAAAGAGTTCGGCAGAACCATCCGGGAACTTGAACGGGTAAAGGCCGAGAATCGAGACTTTCTTCGATTGTCGGGTCTCTACCGAGTTAGTGGATCTAGTTGCGAGACTCAAGGAAGAGATTGAATCTCTTATGACTAAGTCTCGACTTCAAGAGACTCGGATCTCGGTTCGACCAAGGACAATTCGAGAAAGAGACCGAAATAGCCAAGCTCGGTCGAAGCTCACATACGTGCGGAATGACTATGACTCACTCGGAAGGAGTGACGAGGTCCCGGAGAGGTTTGATGACCGAACAATACCCGAGAGCGAAGGAGAAGCTTGAAAGCATGCTTAGAGCACAACGGCCAACCGCTCGTGAAAGAAGGCCTTGGCTACATTCACGAAGCTTCCACCTCCAAAAGCTCGGCAACTCGGGCGATAGGTTCGTCGGAGGAAAGGTGCAAGCCGCCGACACCACACCTCGGGCGAAGAACAAACAGAGAAAATGATTGCACCTCGGCCCAAGTAGCAACAAGCAATGACCAAAGGTTCCATGACACCAAAGGTTCCGACCAAGTAGCATTCAACCGACTTGAAAATCATAAGTTTGCATAAAAACGTATTTTATAAAGCGCAGGACCAAAAGATTTAATTTGCTAAAACGTGTTTTCAAAAGAGACGAATTCCGGGCCCCACACTTTCCGCACAACTCAGTCTCCGACCGATTCTCAAAATCATCGACAACGGTCGGTAGGAGAGAGTTCGATAGGCCGACTCACTCTGTCCCGTGATCGAAAGCTTATTTGGCACTGTTCATCAGTTGCAATCATCAGCTCAGCTGACCTTCATTTAGAAAAAGAAACTGAGCTCAGGTGTATTCACCCCCCCCCCTCTACACCTGACTTATCGTCTCCGGACCAACATAATTATTTACTCGAAACGTAGATCGACGCTATATATCTTAATTCGCAAATCGAATATATATCGAGACTCGAAACGGCAAATAAACGGACTGAATTTTGCCAAGTTAAAGTAGCATTAAATGCTTACTTAATTTCCATAAGGCAAATTGACACGGATGGTCCCTTTGGATGAATTGGTCCCTAATCTTTTTTTTAGTTTATTGGTCCCCGGTGTTTGCTAATTTGGATAAATTGATCATTCTGTCAAATTTGAAGTTAATTGAGTGTTAATCATAGGGGTATTTATGGAATAAAAGTTTCAGGGACCAATTCATCCAATTTTTAAATTAAACTTGATTTATTTTTAATTTTTTTTATAAAAGTATTCTTTTTCGGAAAATAAATTAATTTTTCATATATTTTTTTAATTAATTTTTTTCAACTATTTTATTTTATTTTTTTTCAAATAATTTTTTTGGGAAACTAACAAAATTAATTAATAATAATTTTAAGGACCAATTCATCTAATTTTTAATTATTTTCTTAAAAAAATTTGAATTAACTTTTTTCAAATTTTTTTTATTTAAATAAAAATTAAGTAAATTTAGATCAACTAATAATTTTTCCGTTTGACAGTGAAGGAGGAGAGCGGGTCAACACAACGATTGATAAAAAAATATTTTTCAAAATTATTAGGTAATCTAAATTTATTTAATTTTTATTTAAATAAGAAAAATTTAAACAAAGTTAATTCGAAAGATTATTTAGATGAATTGGTTCCTAAAATGATTATTACTTAATTTTTTTTCGTTTGCAAAAAAATTTTATTTAAAAAGAAAAACGAAAAAAATTAGTTGAAAAAAAAGTAAAATTTTAAAATAAAAAATTATTTGAAAAATTAATTTTTTTCCGAAAAAAATCATAATTTAAAAAAAATTAAAAAAAATCAAGTTTTATTTAAAAATTGGATGAATTGGTCCCTAAAACTTTTATTCCATAAATACCCTTATAATAACACTTAATTAACTTAAAATTTGACAGAAGGACCAATTTATCTAAATTGTCAAAAATTGGGGACCAATAAACTAAAAAAGATTATGAACCAATTCATCCAAAGTAGCAAACATTGGGACCATATGTGCCAATTTACATTTCCATAATACAAAAAACATATTTTATATTAATTTTCCAATATAAAAGTTCCTCGCTCGTGCCTCATCGGTTTGTTTTATGCGGGGGGTGAGTGCACTGCACCTCACACCCCAGCACATGACAAGTGTCCTTTCAATTTAAAAGATGGAATGTGAGGTGCAGACAAGTTAAAATAAAAAGACACTTGTCATGTGCTGGGGTGTGAGGTGCACACCCCCAGCATAAAACAAACCTGCCTCATCTCGCTCTCGCCATCTTCAAAATTCAAACACAAAGGGCCCACTTTTAAACCAAATAATTCCCACCAATCAATTACCACAGCAAACAAACAACAAATTCAAAAATTCTTCCATGGGTTTTTTCACTTTCACATCACGATTCTACTATCTCTAATTTTTGACTGCTGACTTGAAGAGAAAATCACAGCCATTGAATTTCAAAGAGTCTTCCCGACCAAGTCTTCGACAATTCATCAATTGTATTCACATATTGACTTCTCTAATTATTAGAGATAGTATAAATTGTACCACGATCTCCACGTTCATGAGCATGTATAACGTGCATGGTAGTTTGGTTTAACGTGCATGGTAACGTGCATGGTAGTTTGGTTTAACGTGCATGGTAGTTTTGGTGTAACCGTTCTTTTGTGATCCTTAAATAGGATCTGCATTTTTGTAAATGTGATGATGAAATAATTTACATACTTTTGGTTTCTGAAACTTGGTATCAGAGCCTTTGCTAATTTTCATATGGCATCGTCATCTTCTGCCGATTCTTCTCTTCCAAATTTTCATCCTATATCTCTTCGTCTTGATAGGAGCAACTACAGCTTTTGGCGAACCCAAATTCTTGCGGCTGCTCATGCTCATGGGTTCGATTCCTTTCTTCTACAAACCACAGCCATACCACATCCTTTTGTTACGGATGGTTCAAAAGAGACTACAACTCCTAATCCGGATTATCTGTTGTGGAAGCGGCGTGATCATTATCTTATTAGCTGGATGCTAAGCTCTATCACCGAGTCCATGCTGGGCCACGTCAATCGGTGTACATCGTCGAGGGAAATTTGGACGGTTCTGGAGAATCTTTTTCAATCCCAATCTCGAGCTCGAATCATGCAATTGCGCCTTGCATTACGTACGCAAAAGAAGGGTGACTTATCGGTTGATGAATTTATTACGAAAATGCGTACGATTGCCGATCAACTTAGTGCGATCGGCCCAGTGGTTACCGAGGAGGATCTCATTTTGTCGGTTCTCGGTGGTTTTGGTATGGAATATGACTCTGTTGTTGTTAATCTGACATCTCGATCTGATTCAGTTACTTTGCAAGAGGTGCAATTTCTATTGCAAGCGCATGAACTTCGTCTTCAGCAGCATCACGTGGAAACATCCATTTCTCCTTACGCTAATGTCGCTATACGCGGCCAACTCAAAATTCTCATCTCCCTTCGCTTTTCCATCATACTCTCGTGGTGGCTATTCCGGCCGTGGAAGTCGTCATGGTCGCGGTGGACGAAGTTATAATCGGTCTTCAAGCCGAATGGTATGCCAACTTTGTGGTAAAACCAATCATGTTGCTCTAAAATGTTTTAAGCGTTTTGATGTCAATTTTACGGGTCATGCTAATAATCACAACTCTGCTACTCATTCTCCTCATGCTTATCTTACTGATCTTGATGAGTCTATCTCCACACACACCAACAATCGGAGGGATGGCAGTTGGTATGTGGATAGTGGTGCCACGCACCATGTAACGAATGATCTTGCAAACTTGCAGTTGCATTCTCCATACAATGGTTCAGAGTCTGTGGCCGTGGGAAATGGTAATTGTATTCCCATTAAATCTATTGGCTCTTCTTGCTTTGGTTCATCTAAATGCATATTTTTGAACAACGTGCTTTATGTGCCTAAAATTGCTAAGAATCTACTAAGTGTTTCCAAATTTGTACATGATAATGGGGTAATTGTTGAATTTCATGATGATTTCTGTCTTGTTAAGGACAAAGTTTCCCACAAGGTTCTTCTGAAGGGTGCACTTCGCAACGGCCTCTACCAAATTGACTTCTCCAAAATACGCAAGCTACGCGAAGAGAAGAAAGCATGTCCTCAAGCTTCGGCTGCTGTTTCTAATTTAAGTTCAGTTTCTGATTCTACTAATGTATCCTCTAATGAGAAAAGTAGTTGTCATTCTACTGTTATTGATCTTTGGCATAATAGACTTGGCCATCCACATCTTTCTGTCTTAAGATCTATTTTGTCTTTGATGAAATTGAGTGTTAAAGGAGATACAACTTCATTTTGTGAGGCTTGTCAAATGGGAAAAATGCGACAAAAATCCCATGCTGTTTCGAAAAAGCGGTCTACAAAACCTTTTCAGCTTGTTTTTACGGATCTTTGGGGACCCTCATCAATTCCCTCTGCTGGTGGTTATTCTTATTATATCCATTTTCTTGATGACCACACAAGGTATACTTGGATATATCCTCTCAAGTTGAAATCTCAAGCGGCCGATGTTGTCAAACATTTTGTTTCTATGATCCAATGTCAATTTGGAACTTTGATACAGTGCCTTCAGTCTGATTGGGGTGGTGAATATCGCCCCCTTGCTTCTTATCTTGCTGGTTTGGGAGTCAAATTTCGCCATCCTTGCCCACATATACATGCTCAAAATGGTTCCGCCGAGCGAAAGCACCAACATATTGTCAATACTGGTCTTACATTACTCGCTCAATCTCGTCTTCCTTTTCGGTTTTGGTGGGACGCATTTGAGGCCGCCGTCTTTCTCATAAATCGACTTCCAACCCCAGTTCTCTCCTCTTCTTCTCCATACTATAAAGCGTACCATATCTTCCCCGATTATCACTCTCTTAAGGTTTTTGGTTGTGCTTGCTTTCCTTATCTTCGTCCATATAACAATCATAAACTCCAATTTCGCTCTTCCAAGTGTATCTTTCTCGGCCCGAGTTCTACACATAAAGGATACAAATGTCTTCATCCATCCGGTCGAATATATATTGCCGATACGCTTACCTTTCATGAGTCTGAATTTCCGTACCAAACCCTTTTTCCAACACCATCACCATCCAATTTCTCCTCTATCCCTCGTTCATGTCCTATCTTGGATTCACTCCCTCTTCCTTCATCTCCTACTACTTCTTCTTCTCCTTCGTCCTCTCCAAATCGTGACTCACTTTCTCCATCTTCATCAACTAACCCTAATTTCCTTTCTTCTTCTCCCTCCGACGACCATTACTCCCCTTCTTCATCACCTTCCTCCCCACGGAACCATCATCCTATGCTCACTCGTGCGAAGAAGGGCATCTTTAAACCAAAAGTTTTCCACACTCAATCATTATCTTCTCTTCCTACTGAGCCTACAACTGTAGCTTCTGCTCTATCTGACCCGGGCTGGAAAGCAGCCATGCAGACTGAATTTGATGCACTTCAGCGGAATAACACCTGGACTTTGGTTCCCCCTTCACCACAACAGACTTTAGTTAGTAACAAGTGGGTCTTCAAGGTTAAAACACGACAAGATGGCACCCTCGATAAGCTTAAAGCTCGTCTCGTTGCTCGCGGTTTCGAGCAAATAGCTGGTGTTGATTATATGGAGACATTTAGTCCGGTAGTGAAGGCCACAACTATTCGATTGCTCTTCTCTATTGCAGCCTCGTTTGGTTGGGAAATCCGTCAATTAGACATCAACAATGCTTTCCTCAATGGTGATCTTACTGACACAATTTTTATGCCTCAACCCGTTGGTTTTGAAGATCATCAACGTCCCCATCATGTCTGTAAGTTGTCTAAGGCTTTGTACGGTCTCAAACAAGCTCCTCGGGCTTGGTATGATAAACTTCGACAGTTCCTCAACTCTCAAGGCTTCCAACGTTCTCAATCGGATTTCTCTCTTTTTTATCGACGGACAAGTACTTCTTTCATGCTTATTTTAGTATACGTCGACGATATCTTGGTGGCTGGTGATAATCCTAAGTGTATCTCTTCACTTGTTCACTCACTGAGTGATGCCTTTGCTCTTAAAGATATGGGTGATGCTCGGTTCTTCCTCGGTCTTGAGGTGTCTCGTATAAAGAACACGTTTTACCTCTCCCAATCGAAGTATATTCTGGAGCTCTTGCGTAAAACAAATCTTTTGGAGTGCAATTCCACGAGTATTCCCATTACCACATTTCCCAAGTTGTCTAAGGCAGACGGTACCTCATCTTTCTCTGATCCTACCCTATATCGGAGTATTATAGGAGCACTTCAATACTTGACTCTAACGAGACCAGATATTGCTTATGTTGTGAACAAGCTTAGTCAGTTTCTTCAAGAGCCCTCAGAACTTCACTGGCAGTCGTGCAAGAAATTGCTGCGTTATCTTAAAGGCACTACCCATTTTTCTCTGGTCTTCTCTCCTAGCTACGTTAATCATCTTACTAGTTTTTGCCGATGCCGATTGGGCAAGCCGTCCCGATGATCGGCGTTCTGCGGTGGACATTGTGTGTTTCTTGGAGCTAATTTAATTTCATGGAGCTCGAAAAAGCAAGAGGTTGTATCGCGCAAAGTAGTGCTGAAGCTGAATATCGATCGCTTGCAAATGCTACGACGCATCTAATGTGGCTTCAAGGCTTGTGTAATGAACTAGGGCTTCAACTCAAAGACACCGTCGAAGCTATGGAGCGACAACAAAAGTGCTATTGCTTTGGCTTCTAACCCCGTGTTTCATGCAAGGACAAAGCATATTGAAGTTGACGTGCACTTTATACGAGAGAAAGTTCTTAAGGATATTATTGATGTCGGTTATGTACCAAGTGAAGATCAAGTGGCAGACATATTCACAAAGGCGTTGCATAGATCGTCGTTTACAAAGCTGCGTTCTAAACTAAATATTTGTGATTCGAAACCTGGTTAAGTTTGTTGGGGGTGTATTAGAGATAGTATAAATTGTACCACGATCTCCACGTTCATGAGCATGTATAACGTGCATGGTAGTTTGGTTTAACGTGCATGGTAACGTGCATGGTAGTTTGGTTTAACGTGCATGGTAGTTTTGGTGTAACCGTTCTTTTGTGATCCTTAAATAGGATCTGCATTTTTGTAAATGTGATGATGAAATAATTTACATACTTTTGGTTTCTGAAACTCTAATATTTCCCCAAAAACAGAAAAAAAGAAGTGACTTGTCAAGTTTCTTAGAGGGAGGAACTTCCATATTGGGACCCAATAATTTGCATAAACTTTATAGGGAAGTGAAATGAATGCAACCTAATAAAATTGGAAAACAAGAAGAGACTCCAAAATCCCTAGCCGCCGCCGCAGTTAAGGCAGCTCCGCTTCCTCGACCCCATTCGTGAATGATTTGTCGAGATTGATTTACCGGCTGAAGCTCGTCGTTCGTGATTGTAATTGTAATTGGTGATTTTTTCTCGATGGAGCGTGCTTTAGGAATGGCGTTCCCCTCATGCTCGACGTTAACTCTAGCGAAGCCGCGGTTCTTCACCGTCAGCTGTCGCGCCGGTTCCGCTTCCGCAGCCGAGAACGGTGAGTGCTTTTTTGCGTCAGAATTCACGGAATGTTAGGTTGACGTTGATGTTGGTGGTTTTAGGGTTGGTCGGAGGGCCGTGGAAGGTGGCGGACGCGAGGCTGGTGCTGGAGGACGGCTCCGTGTGGCGGGCGAAGTCTTTCGGTGCCTCTGGAACGCAAGTTGGCGAAGTCGTTTTCAATACGTCGTTAACCGGGTAAAATTGCTTTCTGCTCCATTTTTGTGGCTTATAGGAGAAGAAGAACTAAGAAAATTATGGATTGAAATTGATAGAGTTAGAATTGTGATATAATTAGGTATCAGGAGATCCTTACTGATCCTAGTTATGCTGGCCAATTTGTGCTGATGACTAACCCACACATTGGCAATACCGGTGTTAATTTTGGTAAGTAGATTGCTTTTTTTGGTCTGTGTGTAGAATTGTTGTTTGAAAAGGGATCTTATTTGGCATGTGTTTTTCTTTAATTTCCAGATGATGAAGAATCAATGCAATGCTTTCTAGCAGGATTGGTTATCCGGAGTTTGAGTATTAGGTTACATCCATGTTAAACTCTGTTTCTACCATGCTTTTTTTTCGTTTTTCGGTTTTAATACTTGATCTTATTCTGTCATTGGTTGGGAACTTGGAGCTGTTAACCTTTTGTTTATATTAAGTTTAGTTTCGTTTCGTTTTGAGGAGTTACGCATTGCGTTTGTTGTCTTGTATATTTACTGCAGTACTTCCAACTGGAGATGCACCGAAACACTTGGAGATTATTTGGCTTCGAGGAATATTATGGGAATATGTACGTTGGTGATTTTCTATCTCAATCTTCGTTTGAGTACAACTGAAATTGAGCTTCTTGATATATTACGGTGCAGATGACGTGGACACTCGTGCTATCACCCGTAGATTGAGGCAGGATGGCAGCCTTATCGGTGTATTGAGCACGGAGGAAACTAAAACAGATGATGAACTGCTGAACATGTCTCGTACTTGGGATATTGTTGGTAATTTTCTCTATCTAAGAAATGTTGAACTACACGAGCATGTAGATCTCAACTGCTTATTTTACAGGAGTGGATTTGATAAGCGGCGTATCATGTAAGGCTCCTTACGAATGGGTTGACAGAACTGGTTTAGAATGGGACTTCAATGTCGACCAGAGAGCCAAAGAGACTTTTCATGTTTGTATCACATTCACATGCTATACACAAATTTCTTGCAAAATTTTGAATACATTTTCCTCATTTATCACTCTGTTGATTATCTAATGAAGGTTGTTGCATATGATTTTGGAATCAAAAGCAATATACTCCGGCGACTGGCATCCTACGGCTGTAAAATCACCGTGGTGCCATCGATATGGCCTGCATCCGAGACCCTAAAGATGAACCCGGATGGTGTATTGTTCAGCAACGGTCCGGGAGACCCCTCAGCAGTTCCTTACGCTGTTGAAACCGTCAAGGAGATTATCGGAAAAGTTGCGATTTTCGGTATCTGTATGGGTCACCAGTTGCTTGGCCAAGCATTAGGGGGTAAAACCTACAAAATGAAGTTCGGTCACCATGGTGGAAATCATCCCGTACGTAATATCCGAAATGGGCGTGTTGAGATCAGTGCTCAGGTTTGTTACCTCATAATATTATTGATTATTATTAGTACTAGTATAAAACTGAGATTCTGGGGTTGTGCAGAATCACAACTATGCTGTTGATCCTGAATCACTTCCTGATGGAGTTGAAGTCACTCATGTGAATCTGAATGATGGAAGTTGTGCCGGGCTTGCGTTTCCCAAGCAAAAGCTCATGTCTTTGCAGTATCATCCCGAGGCTTCCCCTGGACCTCATGATTCAGATCCTGGTACTTTTCCTCTTAGTTTTTACTAATTCTAACAAAATGATATTCCCACTTCCGCGTAAGTGGTTGATCTAGAGTTGATCTAGCGTTCGATTCCCGTTAGGGTTGATTTAAAATTAATAATGATTAATTCTAACAAAATGCTATTTAGGAGTTAAGAAAAGAGAGGAGATAATAAAGTAAAGAGAGAAGAAGAATGCGATAATGAGAGGGTGAGTGATAAAGGAGGAGAGATAAATATTAAAATATGAGATAATGTAGTGATTTTATTCCCTTTTGTTGGAAAGGAGACATTTCAAATTGAACATTCCGAAAACGAAAATGAGCCATTCCAAATGGAACGGAGGGAGTACTAGTGAACCTCGGTATTAATGTCTTAAAACTTAATGTTTGCTATATGATTTGCAAATGAATGTTATTGGCTAATTCTTGCTACCTTTATTTGAAACTGGGCTAATTGGAGTATTATGTTGCAGTATTTGGCGAATTTATACAGCTGATGAAGCAAGAAAAGGCCGGAGTATGATAAATTAAGGCCATTTTTAGTTGATGCTGAATCCTAAGGAAATCTATTTTATTCAAACTATGTTGTGATTATAATGAAGAAGATCATTAATAATGAAAAAGATTATCAACTCTTGCTTTTTTGTCTTGTTTTTGAGCTTTTCTATCACCTGGGCTTGTAGCTTTATGAGAAAGAGATAAATTGGAGCTAAACTTGATAGCAACAAGGTTGCAGGTAATTTTCCTAGAGAACTCCATACGTCCCGTAGAATGTCTTTTTTTAATTTTATTTCGGGTCGTACCATATAATGTTTATTTTTAATTACAAATACTTTACTTGTGAGATGCATCTTTTTGTATAATTTTACACATAATTTTCAACTCTTATTAATAAATTGTGTTCACAAGAAATTAGATACGTTAAAATTTATGGAATAATTTTATAAAAAATCTTGAAAGTAATTTGCAAAAATTGCGTTTATACATTAAATAAAACTTCACTGGTAATTAAGAGATTGCAAATTATATTGAAGAATTTGGGGGAATCTTCTTTCGCACATTGGATTGGGATCCATTCACTAATTATGTGGAATGGGAATTAGATATTAATTTTAGATAAAATTCGTATAAATATTTAAATGTGATTTTAAAATCTTAATTTTGATATATCTAATTCAAACAAAGTAAATTTATACTCATTTCATCTCGGTATTGCAATCTCCACCTTTTTAAAAATAGATATTAGCCTCAAAGTACATTAAGTTCGAACAAAATATTATTTTGCACATAACTTTTAAAATGCTGATCAAAATACATGATTTTTCAATTCTTTAAAAATTGTACACCTGCAAAATTGAATCTGACGAGACAAACGGTGTGGTATTTAACGATCTTTAGTTGTCTAAATGCAGGAATTCACCGATTGATTCGACCGATTCAACTACTAAATTTTAATTCCGAGTATCGGAACTATTGTAAGGGCAAACCCGTGAGCTTGACTTTAGTCAATTATATGTCCACAAGAAATCTTTGTTGTCTCTCCTTTCTAGCCAATCTGTCCTTCCTAATTTCACGTGTATCCGAAACTACTTTGTGCCCACCTTAACTTCATCCTTCTATTTTATTCACTACCTAAAATTCCAAGAGAATAATAAGTGGAAAATAGAGAAAGGAAAAGATTTCATCTCCTTACACATCCAATTGGATAATGACCCACCATGATTAATTAGGTACAAAATTGTTGTTTAGTACATACATTTGCTGTCCGATTTCATAATTAAACTCGGTTGATTGTGATTATGACTGAGTTTAATGAGGCGAAATTAAACGACAATGTTACAGTTAAACCTTGATAAAGTAATATTCGATAAAATAATAATATCGCTAAGATAATAATTTCTTCCGGTACCTGTGAATGCATTAAAATAATGATCGATAAAGTAATAACCTCGTTAAATGAATATTTTTTCTCGATCCCAAGGTTATTACTTTATCGAGGTTTAACTGTATCAGACAACTAATTTTGTCATATATTTAGTAAATAGTAAGCTACATAATTATTGTACCAGAAATTTAGGACCTTTGTCTTACAAGTTGATGGCAACAATTCCTTGAGATTAATTTTTAATTTGATTTGATCAATGTATAACTTAAATTAATTAATTGTTTAAACTTTATAGCCAATTAAATTGTATACATTAATTACTACTAATACATGCCCACTTTATATTCAAATAAAGTAGTATTTGGAACAACTTAAATAAGTTGCTTTTATATATTTTTTTTAATCGTAGAAATATTTTTTTTAGTGTTGGGACTTAGGAATGTATGCTTATGCTTTTATTCTGCTTAAAATTAATTGCTACAAATACAGCAGGCCAATGAATAGGTACTAATTAAGTAGCACCACAATTAATTAACTACTGGATTAAAGAATATCGTATAGTATTAGGAAGATGATTATTGTTAATTAAAAAGGGGATAAGGTGCAAATATGCCCTTCAACTTCATCTTGAAGAGCAAAAATACCCCTAATGTATGTTTAGGTGCAAAAATACCCTTGAAGTTAATATTTTAGAGCAAAAATATCCTTAAAGTTAATATTTGAGAGCAAAAACACCTTCAACTATTTTATGCACAAATACTAAAAAAAAGCCCATTTTAACCTCCCAAAATAATTATTTTAACTTGGAAATTAAAATGTTCATATTTTCTAGTATATATACAAAATGAAACTTTAAAATATCAACAAAGCATAAATTCAACAACTTAAAATATTAACAGAAAATAATAATTAAAAATAAATTGATTAGGATGGATGAAGATGAAATGATAATTAACGTAATTATTACAAGTAATTAACTAAATAACTATTACTATTGTTTTAAAACTCAATAATTTAAATATCGAGCATAATTAACAACTATTATTAGTGAAGATGAGACATAGAATATTAACAATATTAATTACTAGTCAAATCAATATATTATTTATTATTAATGTTTTCTATACTTTTTATCCAAGTTTGCTTGAAATTTTGTTTGCTGACAATAATTTATTTTAAGAGTTCTCAGTTTCCATTTTAATATAAAGTTTCCATCTAAAATATAAAATAAAGATAGCACAGACGAAATTTATTATTATTATTGTTATTATTCATTATTATATATGCTTTAAAAAATAAATATTTAAATTATGAAATTAAATGAGTTTTTTAGTAGTTTATAATTGAAATAAAATGTTAAAAGAATTGATTTTTAACAAATTAAATCATCTTAGGGTGTTTTTGCTCTCAAATATTAACTTTAAGGATATTTTTGCTCTCAAATATTAACTTTAAGGGTATTTTTGCACCTAAACATACATTAAGGGATTTTTGCTCTTCAATGTAAAGTTGAAGGGCATATTTGCACCTTATCCCATTAAAAAACAATGAGCCCCAAATAGTAAATAGAAAGGAGAAAGAACATCTAGTTATTTGATTTAACTCAATAATTCGGTAGCACATGGTGGGATTAATTAGAAACGTGAAGACAATCTTGCTTTTAGGTCACCTAAACACAAATGATTATCGTACAACATTCTCCAACTAATCAATTAATTATTATTATTTAGAGGTTTATACACATTATGCTTCAGTTAGCCAACATAATATCACTTGCAATTTAGAATTAAAAGTCTATTATTATTATTATTATTATTATTATTATTATTATTATTATTATTATTTGGGAACTATTGTTATTATTATTATTATTTGGGAACTTATACAATGTTACAATATTTTTGAGGAAAAAAAACCCCTTACATCTCCCAATGATTAAAAATTTATATATTGTTAATTTAGTCATGATGTTTTGTTTAATGTAGTACTTTCACTAATTAAGTTTTATTTTTTAATTCGGAGTGTCTCATTAAACAAGTCCAATTTTGTAAATGGAAATAAATGATTGAACCACAACCACTCTAAACAAATATTCCCTTGGATTCAAATCTCACTGGAACCGCTATGTGTTGTCTGTCACTTATGGTTAGCCTAGGGTGGTTGAACTCTCATGTGTGATTTGCAGGCTATTACAGTGTGTACTTCGGTAACGGTTGTGGGTTACCCTCGTCATAAAAAAATGGACTCCACCACTTTATACTTTTACATCACATATTTTCTTTTTCGCCCATTTCTTAAATTCTCGTACACAAAAGCAATGAGACTTGATTAGTGAAACAGGAGTAGTATTTTTTGTGCAGTTTCAAATTATAGTAAAAAATTGAGATTTACTTATTATACACCTTAATAGAAATTGCGAATTTTACTCGTAAAAGAAAGAAATCAAAC
Organism: Lavandula angustifolia; assembly: GCA_028984105.1. Taxonomy (NCBI): domain Eukaryota; kingdom Viridiplantae; phylum Streptophyta; class Magnoliopsida; order Lamiales; family Lamiaceae; genus Lavandula; species Lavandula angustifolia. The sequence goes on from CM054812.1 coordinate 1,380,306, forward strand.
TCAAAAATTCAAATTATATGGAACAAGATAATACTCAAACTAAGAATCAATCACATTCCTAGAAATCTAATTACATAATTCTAAACCCTTAAAATAGGTAGTAAATAGTATCTAAATACACAAATTCATCAACTTTTGTTTTTTTCTTCTGCTTTTATAAACATACATATCTCTTTCTTTTTCACCAATATATATTCGATAAAAAATAAAAAATTCTAAAAAATAATTTAAATTAACTTTATTGTCATGGCACGACAACCTTATCAACAAATCTGTTCACCAGCGCCAACGCATTGCTGGTCACCTCCTTCACCTCCACCGTCCGATCGCACACGTCGGCCTTCAGCGGGCAGTCCGCCACCTCATCGAATCCGTCCGTACACGTGTCCTCATGGCGCTCATCCACGTCTGCACGTTGCTCATCTGGAACCGCAGCTCCTCTCCGGCGCCGGACAGCCGCCGCATCTGCTTGAGCGAGCCGCGCATCAGCCCCAGCGCGTCGCGGAACACGTGCGAGCAGTCGCCGAGCGCGGATGCCGCGCGCGGCTCGTAGGCGCCGGCCCCGCGGCTCAGGTTCGCCACGTAGACGGACGCGAGCGCCGTGCGGGAGAGGCTCACGCCGATCGCCACGGCGGCAAGCCGAGCAGGATCCTTCTGCACCACGTGCGCGAAGCCGCTGAGGGATTGGTAGCAGAGGTCCGGGTACCGCGTGGCGGCGCAGCTCGTGCGGATGAAATCGGAGGCGCTCTCCGCCGCGCCGGGGAGGAGGGAGGGGGGCCGCGGCCGGCTCTCCGGCAGCGGAGGCGGTGAGGAATAGGGTTATGAGGAGGAATGCACGTAGAGTCATCATGGCTCGAGTTAGTTGATGGAATGGTGGGAGAGTTTAAGTAGCAGTTATATGAGGATTCGAAATGACGGTAATGCCCTTGCGACAGAAAAAGCTCATGTGAATACGATTAATTTATTGGGCCGGAAACCGTAATTTTCGATTTTTTTGCAAAATGTTTTGTTGCTACTATTATTTTTTTATAGATTATTTTTTTTAAAACACGCAGTCGCTATTTATAGTGTAAATTCACTCAATTAACTTCCATATAATTTAAATCCATGACTTTTCGTGACCGACTATTTTCCTGTTATTTAACATTATAACTATTTTTAAATCTTATTTCATTATATACCAAATATTCCATAGGCTTAATTTTAATCATGACAACACAATTAATTTAGCATTTTTTTTTTTTTTTTTTTTTTTTTTGACGAGGAACCCGCAGCCGCTACCTTTGGTGCGCAGGTAAACATCGCTCCTGTGCAATAGCCGCAAACCACACGAAGAGTTAAACCACCCTTAATGTGACAGGGTGACGGTGCCACACATAATGGCGTGTCAGTGGGAATTGAACCATGACCTATCGGCCCCGGCCACCCACCTTCACCGCCATGCCATCCCATAAAGATGATCGTGTTTGGCTTAATTAATGGGTTTTAATTTCCCTCAATTTTAGGGATACCATGTGATGTTACTTGTCGATAAACACAAAAGTTTGTGTGTACCACTTTCGTATAACCTTGTGTATACCACAATATAAGAGTACTGACATGTGTTAAATATGTCTCACTTGATTTAATGAGAAATTTCACGTTTTAATACCTTTATGGTGTGATATACATAAAGGTATACGAAAATGGTACATACAAGCCGCTCCGACCTACAAGAGACTTTTACTTCTACATATTTGACACTTCCAAGTTTAAACTTTTTTTCATTTTGTGATGAAAAAATCCGCAACCGTTTTCTGATACACGCACTGAGCAAGTCCAATTCAAACCACGCTAGTAATAGTTTTCCAAAAACTAAATTTCTAGAATGTTCGAGTAAAAATATTAATGGGTTTTCGTCTCGACTCACAATCATCAAATTTGTTGCATATCATAATTGTGTGTGTGGTGATGATGAAGCATAAATTCATGGCGGCATATCTCCCTTTTCTGCACTGCATGTGAGCATCAAATTTTGGATTTTTCTCTAATAATCGAATGGTTGAAATCAATTCTTCTTTCCTTTCACATGAGAGTACTCTTTTTTATTAATTGTAATGAATTTATTCTACATGTAAAGCACATTCCCATTAAATGAATTTTTAAATAAGATTACTTGTCTTATGCTTAAGGGGTATAGGTGGTTCCGCTTTGAACCGTGAAATCGATCGGAACGAATCGAACCAAATCAAAAAATGTAGTTCGGTTTAGCTTAGCGGTTTGGTTCGATTTATTTTCTTAGGAACCGTTTACAATAGCTTCAGTTCGAAGTTTCAATAATTTTTGTACGGTCCGAACCGAACCAATATCTTACTCCCTCTGTCCCGCTATTTGTGGCTCACTTTCCCGAAAAGGGTGTCCCGTTATTTGTGGACACTTTCCTAATTTGGTAAAAAACTATTATCATATCTTCTACTCTATCATCTTCTCTCTCATACTTTATTACATTCTCTCCTACTTTATCATCATTTCTCTTATACTTTCCCATTATCTTACTCATCTTCTCTTTCATACTTTATCATGTACTCCCTCTCTCATACTTTATCATCTACTCTCTTAATTTCTCTTAATTTCCGTGCCGAAACCAATTGAGCCACAAATAATGGGACGGAGGGAGTATTTTTTATTTTTTAATTTAATATTTATCTTTCTTATATGAAAAAATAATTAAATTTAGATATTATATTTAAGTGAAAATCCATTCTAATCTATACAAGGGAAGAGAAATGAGTAATAACTCTGTATTTATGAGTTCGGAACGAGTGACATCCTATAACTATTATTCTTGCATTATTTAGGATTTAATAAATAAATAAATAAAAAGATGAACCGAACAAAATCATTTATAAGCGGTTCGATTCGGTTCGATTTCGATATTTAAAAACACATCGAACCGAATAAAATTATTTCTATGTGTTTGATTCGGTACCTAAAATACATAATTGGTAATGATTAGAACTCTTTAGTAATAATTAAATAAGAATTTCGTACAAGAAATGGAAGTTTTTTTTTCTGATTTATTACTAAATAAGAATTTCGTACAAGAAATGGAAGTTTTTTTTTCTTTCTGATTTTTCATTTTTAAAGGTAGAGATGGATATGCACATTAGTTGTTCTGATGTAGCAGACTGTCCAAATCAAATTTGGACAACATAGAACCTTCTGGCTTCTGGGTCTTAACTAGCTTTAGTTGTCTTCATATTATTATATTCCTAAAGTCAATATTTTATATGAGGAATTTTGAACTCAATCACTTGCTAGTTACTTTTCAATTTTCTATTGAGATCTATCTTGTAGAGATACTTAAATTAGATCGGTGATCGATTTCTAGGTTTCACATAATTCGAATAAAGCTTACTGGATAAAAACTATAAAGCAAAAAAATGGAAGCAAAATTATTCAAATTATAAAAGAGACTAGTGGTGTAATATCAACTTCACCACGATGAAGGAATAGTTGCTTTACGCAAGAAAAAGAATTAGAATATTACTTGATTTGATCAAACATTCTCAAATGGTTAGTAAAGTCATGACGTCAAAAATGCCAAGATGACTAATTAAACTCATAAAAAAAATCGATATTTAATTGTTCATTTATCGAATATTACTTTATCGAGCTGTAACTTCCAAAAAGTTAGTTAATTTATAGATAATGGCCTTTGATTTCTTTTCTTTTTTTGGAATATTGAGGAATTCGCAGCCGCTACCTTCGGTGCGCTCTGAGTAAACCTCAACTCCTTGTGCAGTAGTCTGCAAACCACACAGGAAGTTTAACCACCCTAAGGTGACAGACTCACACGGAATGACTTCAGTGAGGATTGAACTCATGATCTGTCGGTCCCGGACCACCCAACCTTGAACCCATGGCCTTTGATTTCTTCTGATTATAGAAGAGACATGTATGTATTTATTAAATTGTGGGAGGATGTATTAATATATATATCACATGTTTACACGGTGGAAGAATTGGGAACGGGTAAAAGCCAATGTGGGGCAATCACATGCACAAAGATTAATATAGTTTTGATATTAAGAATAGGACTACTGCATCCAAACAAATGCTCGTGATCAAATCGGCCCCAACACTCTCTCTAAATTATTTAATCAATCCTACTTTTTGTATTTTTGAGTTTTTTTCTTTTTGCAAACCACTCTCTTGAAATTGCAAATTTCACCGTTAAATTCTTAATTCTGAACTTTCTTATATTTATAGATAAATTTTTCAGTAATATTATAATGACTATTAGTATTATTTTGGCTTAAAAACATGAATGCAATGATATTAGTAATTTTTTAGAATAAAATAATATTCCCTCCCTTCCAATAATCATGAATTGCTTGTTATCGGAATGGAGACTAAAAAAGTAGGTAGAGATCTCTTAAGTGATGTAATTTTTTTATTTTTTAAGAAACAAGACAATAATAATGGGACATCCCGAAAATGAATACAAATCATGTTTATTGGGGCGGAGGGAATACTAAAAAATTATAACAACATGAACATAAGAAGTCAGTTTACTTATAAAGGTTTGGGTGTACCACATTCGTAAACATTTGTGTCTACCATAACACAAGAGTACTAACATGTGGCAAATGTGACCCACTTCTTTTAATGAAGAATGTCGCATATGAATACCTTTGTGGTGTAGTACACACTGAGATATATGAATGGTTATATACAAACCGCTCCGCCATTTTCTATATGTGTAAAACATTCATAATGGGCTTACTAGATGTTTATATAAGCCCACATAATTGTCCATTAAATGGGCTTCTTGCCTACTAGTGTTTTATATTAGGTCCATTATGTAAGCCCATTAATATCTACAAGCATCTATCCATTCACAAGGGGCCCATTATATAAACCCACATGAACAAAAGGAAGCCCATTATTGTAAAACACTATAAATCACATTCTCTTTATTACCCAATTAATATTTTCAAAGAAAATTAAATTTCACGATCTTATGCAACAATAGAGCTCGTTTGGAAGAGTTTATCAACAGTTAATTTCAACTTATTCTAAAATATAGCATTTGTATGCGCATATAGTAGAGATTATGAAAATACCTTATTCGAAAATATAATTTTTTTGCTAACTAAAAAAACTTATGAAAATAGATTATGATATCAAATCCCCACGACAATAATGTTTTTAACTATACTTCCACAATTTAGTAATTCCATCCCGAAATACATGGTGCGTTATAATTAGTGGATAAGAAAACCCTAATAATAGCCAATCAATAAAACCAAAGACTACAAACTTTTGTATATATAATTAAAGACTTGCCACAATTGAATCTTTGGCAGGCATTGATTAAATAATATGCATCATTTATTTCCCAGTAATGGAAGCATTATATAAAGAGTCCCACCACAAATTTGGGTATCTTTGCCCAAGAAAGTCTGCATCATGGACTATTCTAAGCCTACAGATGATGGCCAAAAATCCTCTCCAGTCATTCCTCCAAGAGAGACATCGCCTCTACCGCCACCGCTGGCCCAGCGGTCTAACGGCGGCGTTCCGGGCAAATGGACCACCGGCCTTTTCGGCTGTTTTGAAGATATTCCCAATTGTAAGTTGGTGTTACAATGTTGAACATATGGTGTATTTGCAACTGCTTATTATAAATAATTCTTATTTATTTTTTGTTTAAAATTAAAAATAATTATTTTAAAGCAAAATTGTGGAGTTTTTCAATCGATTTTAAAAAGCTGATGTTTTGGTAAATTAAAAAATTATGATGTTTTAAGCACAAAAATCTCAATAGGTGCTTAAAAAAATTATTTAATTAAACAGTTTAAATGTTTAATTTTAAATAAACAAACGCTAAAAACGGGTTTTGCAAACATTAAGTTCTTAAAGCCTTTGCAAACAAACTCATAATTATGAACATCCATTTTAAAATTGCCATTTGAGGGATCCTCTTAAATTGTGCTGAATTTAATTTTTTTAATGTAGGTTTTTGGGAAACAAAATCCTTTTCATCTTTCGAAATTGTTTTATTCTCCATCTATCTTCGAAATTGAAATTTTGAAATTTTACATGCATTTCACACAAGTTATATACGATTTGTTTAAAAAAAATTAATTGTTGTATATTAATTTTATATGTATATATATATTTCAATCTATTTCAGGTTGTGTGACATTTTGGTGTCCATGCATAACATTTGGACAGGTTGCAGACATTATTGATAGAGGATCAACTTGTAAGTGTTTCTTTATTTTAATTAGTTAAAAATGTTATATTTGGTGAGATAATATTATGCAATAGTATTTATTATTGATTGCATATAATAAAATTACAACTACCCTACAAATAATATGGGATGTGATTAAGTATAAAGTAAATATTGCATAAGACCCATTTCACTTTTGATGAATATCCACATATCTTAACTTTTATCAGTTGCGGAAATAGGAAGCGTGTGAGTGAATCTCTACCTCCTAAGAAAAGTACGAGAATTTCAATTTTTCTTTATATTTTACAGCATGTGCATCTAGCGGAGCATTATACACCCTGATCGCGATGGTAACGGGATGCTCGTGCATCTACTCGTTCTTCTACCGCTCGAAGATGAGGAGGCAATACGGCCTTCCGGAGTCGCCTTGCCACGATTGTCTCGTCCACTCGTGCTGCGAAATGTGCGCCTTGTGCCAGGAGTATCGCGACCTCAAGAACCGCGGCTTCGACATGGCAATTGGTACGTAGTTCGTATCGTATCGTATCGTATGACGGGTCAAGATTAATTCATCACAAAAATCTCATTTGATTGGAATTTTTGCAACTTATGTGTAGGATGGGACGGGAATCTTGAAAGACAAAGCAGGGGACCCACCACTGCGCCGGTTGAACAAGGGATGAGTAGATGAGATGGAAGGAACGGCTGTGATTTAATACAATGTGTTGTTCGAAGGCGGGATTTGTTTTAATATCACGTGTCGTTTATTTTGCCGGTTTACTACAAACTTCACATTACAAAGGTTAATTGTATTCTTTGTAGATATATTTATTTATATGAAAAAAAATACATATACATGAATTGGTTGGAATGTGAATGTAATATTTCTTAAATATTTATTGTAATTAATAATTTATTAATATTATGCACATCGAAATCTTGAATAATTTTCTATTTAGTCTTTCTCTTTCGAAATTATAAAGTCCGTCCATAATTTTCAATTGTGAATTCATTGTTATTTACATTTCACAATCTCAAATATTCTGAACTTGTAACCTAAGTATCATTCTTCTATTATACTTCATCCCTCCCGCTATTCTCGTCATATTTTCCTAATCGGGTTGTCCGTTATTTCTAAAATAAGCAAAAACTACTTTTAAACAAAAAATGAAGTGGGTCATTCCTACTTAATATTCATTCACATAATATCATACTCTCTCTCTTCAAAAATCTAACTCTCACATGATTTTCGTTCCACTTCGTACGTAAATTTATGATTTTTTACTTTTTAAAAAATTAAAATTATTTTTTAAAATACAATATTAAAAAAACGAAAAAAAAAATCGATTGTCTCAATTATACCATGCAAAAATTTGGATAAATTTTCATTTCTTCCACCAACCACTCCTTGAAAATTGTGCTCACTTCTTAATACAATTAAAACTCATAAAATACATACTTAAAGGGAACAAGAATAGCCTGGACCGGAATGAGAGTATTATTTTGATTGATACATTTTTGTGTAAGCCATGCATCGTATTTATATGTGATGTGTCCTACTTTATTGTTGGTGAGAAAATTTACTTATTTTAGTTGAGAAACAAAGTTGTTATTGTTGAGAAAATTTACTTATTTTAGTTGAGACTTGAGAAATAAAAACTACTTGTATATAATTCGGAGATGTTTTTATATCCCAATAAGTATCATACATGTTACACTGCTTAAATAATGACATGCGATATATGTAATTTATAAAACTACTAATATACATATAAATAGTATGCTAAAATCACGAGATATCAAAACTTCTTGATTCTTATATAATTTATGCATAATTATTATATATTTATGTATAATTGTTATATTTTATGCTTTATACTTTTATGCTTTTGTACTTCTACATAAAAATATGTATAATGTAAAATTATATATTTTTTGCATAACATATATAATTATTATACATAAATTATATAAGAATTATGCGTTAAATGCATGTTCTCACATGATCCATATATAATTGTGCTTATGCATCAAAAGATATTAAGGAAATTTACAGTCATTTCAATGGTGAAATTTCCTAGAAGGGATAAAGTTTTAATCTACACTTATTAAACACAATTTGACCCATACATTCATTACGCAATAAGAAAATTATACCCACTAATTTAATTTAGGGTCACGTTGACAATTACTAGAAAAGTCAATTAAATCAAAATTACTTTTTAAAAATGTTGAGATATGTTTTGGTTTAAATATATTGTATTATCTATTTTTTATTTATATTGGAAATTTGTTATTTTTTAAATTCAAATTAAATAAATAAACTTAAATATTTCTAAAATTTAATAAAATATTTTTTTGATTGATAAAATGATATACTACTCCAAGAAATATTTTCTTGATTCCAAACTCATTAAATATCCACATGATAGTTTGATTTATAAAATCATTTTGGCGAGGGTTTGAGAGTTTATCCTAAAAATAATCCCCGAACCCTTAAATTCTAAAATAAGTTTACAATTTTTATTATTTTTAGTTTCGTTTTTTCAGGTTATGCAATTTATCAGTCTTTTATTATAACATATTATATTATATTCTAATATTTCAGTCCATTATATTTTCACTAATAATAATCAATTGATTAAAATATCAGACAAATACGAGGAAGTTTCTGAATAAATTATGTAATATTAAGCCCACTGTTTATGAAGCAGAACCCACGCGCAAGGCATTAAAAAAGAAGGATTTTAATTTAATACCCATAATACCCCTGCCTTGCACTAATTTTTTACGAAATCAACAACCACTAAATAGGGGCAAAATAGTCATATAAATATTATTATCAGATGGTTCCACTCCGAGTCCACAGTCAAGAACGCGTTACGGTTGTATCATCAACTCTGGTGGCTGACGCGCGAGGTGACTCGTTCAACTCACTCAACTCAACTCAAACTCCCTCTATATATTACTACCTCCACCGCTTCTTCCTTACCTCCGAAAAATCTTAATTCCCACACTCCGCACACCATCAATCATGTACTCCTCGAGCTCAACCGACTACAAAAAATTCTCCGGCGAAGCCGAGCCGACGGCGCCCGATCTCAACACGCCGACCGGTATTCCGGTGAGCTCCACTCAGTCGTACTACTCCGACAACAAGGCCGAGCCGCGTGCGCCTATTCCCCCCAAGCCGCAGGTCCCCTGGTCCTCCGGATTGTTCGGTTGCTTCTCCGATTGGCGCACCTGTAAGTTTTCGACTCGCATCGCGGCGGCGCGTCTTGTCACGCGCCGCATTAGTACATAATTTAGTGCAATTAAGAGTGGATTAATGTTCGTATTTTGCTTAATTGCTCTTTCGCTGTGTTGATTAGGCTGCTTAACCTTCTGGTGCCCCTGCATCACGTTCGGCCAGATCTCCGAGATCGTCGACAAAGGCTCAAGCTGTAAGCATCATTAATTCTTCAATTCATTGAGAAAAGTTCCATTCCTGATCACAATTACTTAAATACTGTGATTCGAACCTGAATACGAGTATCGATCTGACGGATTTTGATTTGGCGATGCAGCTTGCGGCCAGAACGGAGCGCTCTACACATTGATCGCTTGCGTCACCGGCTGCCCCTGCTTCTACTCCTGCTTCTACCGATCCAAAATGAGGCAGCAATACTCGCTTCACGAATCTCCCTGCGGCGATTGCCTCGTCCACTGCTGCTGCGAATCCTGCGCTCTCTGCCAAGAGTATAACGAGCTTAAGAATCGCGGATTCGACATGTCCATCGGTAAAAAATTTGCCCGTGTCGTTAATTTTACAATTATTAATTGAGAGTGTCGATCACCCATCGTTAGTTTCCCGATTATGAATTGAAAGCGTCGGTAATCCATCATTAATTTTACGATTATTAATTGAAAGTTTTGGTAATCCATCGTCAATTTACATTTGTTAATTGAAAGCGTCGGTAATTCATCGTTAATTTTACGATTATGTGTTGAATTGACGTGAATCAAATGGTGGAAATGTTTTGGTTATAGGGTGGCATGGGAATGTGGAGAGGCAGAATCACGGGGTAGCCATGGCTCCGATCTTTGAAGGAGGAATGAACAGATAAATAATTCAATGTTTGCTATTGTTTTTTATGTAGTAGTAGAGTGATTAATATAGTTTGACGTGTATGTTGTGCATTATGTAAAATTTGTATTATTAAGCAATAAATGAACTTTTTATCTATTTGTTTTTTAGTCGGACGTTGACTCTACTTTTCCCTTTTTTATATTCCCTCCGTTCTGCTATTTGTGGCTCATTTTTCCGAAAGGAGTGTTCCATTATTTATGGTCATTTTCTTAATTTGGTAAAGAATTACTCTTACTCTATCATCTTTTCTCTCCTACTTTATTATATTCTCTCTCTTACTTTATATCTTTCTCTCATACTCTCTCATACTTTAACATCTACTATCTCTCATACTTTATCATCTATTCTCTTAATTTTCGTGTCGAAATCAATTAAGCCACAAATAAAAGAACGGAGGAAGTATTTATGATAAGAGTCTTAAATTATTTGAATCATTACATTGTGCAATTGCCATATCGATGGGACATTACATATCGATGGGCCTAATGTCTACTTGTAGTATATTCTAAAATCGCAAAAACTTTAGTGCAACCGGTTGCAGGTGCAACCGGCTGCATAAGATATATAAAATATTAATGTACAATTAGCAAAAGCGAGCATGTAGTGCAGTTGGTGTGCTGTTGGGTTCTCATCCGAATGATGCGGGTTCGAGACCCAACAGCACCTAAATTATTCAAAAATTTTGCACCTAAATTATTCAAAAATTTTAATTTGACATTAAAATATAATAAATTTATTCTTTTCGTTTTTTTTGTTAATTTGACATTAAAAATTTAATTTGTTTTTTTTTCAAATTACATTATGATACAAAAAATATAATAAATTTATTCTTTTATTTTCAAAAAAATAATATGATTCAAAAAATATTAATATGTACATTATAATTTATTCTTGTTAATAAAAATATAATATGTATAATTTTTTTCAACTACATCACCAACAAAACTTTTTTTTTAACATTAAAAATTGAATTTTTATTTTTAAATTACATTATGATACAAAAAAAAATTAATAAAATTATTTTTTTTATTTTCAAAAAAATAATATATGACTCAAAAAATATTAATATGTATTTAGAATTTATTCTTGTTAATAAAAATAAAATATTTTTATTTTTTTTCAATTACATGATAGGGAAATATGTGGAGATGATAAAAGTATCACTTTATATGAAAAATGTATCAATTATTCTCGAATATATCATTTGTTCGAATAAAAGTATCATTTCTTATTAACTAATGTATCCCTTGTGATGAATCAAAGTATGGTTTAGACTTCCCCTCAGGGTATAGTAAAAATAAGGAAAAATACCGTAGCGGTTCCACGACTAAAAGGGTTTGGAAATGCTAGCGTCCCGAAGGAACGCTAGCTTTTCCAAACCCTTTAAAATGCGAGTGTTCCGAAGGAACGCGAGCATTTTTAACCGAGAGAAAAATAGGGTTTAGACTTCCCCTGAGGGTACAGGTAAAAACAATGAAAAATACCGTAGCAGTTCCACGACTAAAAGGGTTTGAAAATGCTAGCGTTCCAAAGGAACGCTAGCTTTTCCAAACCCTTTAAAAATGCGAGAGTTCCGAAGGAACGCGAGCATTTTTAACCGAAAAAAAAGTATGGTTTAGACTTCCCCTCAGGATACGGTAAAAACACAAAAATATTATTGCTCAATAGGAATGATACTTTTCTTTAAGCAGAATGATACTTTTATTTACAACATGTGATACTATTACTCAATAAAAATGATACTTTTCTTAAGGAAGAATGATACTTTTCTTAAGGAAGAATGATACTTTTGTTAACAACATGTGATACTATTGCTCAATAAGAATGATACTTTCTTAAGGAAGAATGATACTTTTCTTAAGGAATAATGATACTTTTCTTAAGGAAGAATGATACTTTTATTAACATGTGATACTATTACTCAATAAGAATGATACTTTCTTAGGGAAGAATGATACTTTTCTTAAGGAAGAATGATACTTGTCTTTAGGAAGAATGATACTTTTGTTAACAACATGTGATACTATTGCTCAATAAAAATGATACTTTTCTTAAGGAAGAATGATACTTTTCTTTAGGAAGATGATACTTTTCTTTAGAAAGAATGATATTTTTGTTAACAAAATGTGATACTATTGCTCAATAAGAATGATACTTTTCTTAAGTAAGAATGATACTTTTGTTAACAACATGTGATACTATTGCTCAATAAGAATGATACTTTTCATAAGGAAGAATGATACTTTTTTTAAGGCAAAATGATACTTTTCTTAAGGAAGAATGATATTTTTCAATTGGTTGGAATAAAAATATTACTTATTATAAACAAATTTATCACTTTTGTTAAATAAATATATCAATTAAAATGAAAAAAGGGACAAACTTGATTTGAAAAAATATGAATTGGTTGGAATAAAAATATTACTTATTTAAAACAAATTTATCACTTTTTTAAACTAATATATCAATTAAAATGAAAAAAAAATATTATAAAAAAAAAGGACAAACTTATTCTGAAAAAATAATTATAATAAAAATATGAATTATTATAAAAAATATATCAATTAAAAATATTTTTCAATTGGTTGGAATAAAAATATTACTTATTTAAAACAAATTTATCACTTTTTTAAACTAATATATCAATTAAACTGAATAAAAAACATATTATTAAAAAAAAGGACAAACTTATTCTGAAAAAATAATTATAATAAAAATATGAATTATTATGAACAAATGTATCATTTTTTTAAAATTAATATATCAATTAAAATAAAAAAAACTCAAAATTACACCGCTTTGGGACTCAAACCGGGTATATGGGATTTGAGCCCGATAGCATAGCCAACTCGCACTACCATACGATTGTTGAAAAATACTACAAATCTTACCTATTTAACTGTAAACGTCCGGTTGCACCTGCAACCGGATGTACAGGAGTCCAACTCTTATTATTTTAGGGAAAAATTCATTTATGAAACATTATACTATCTCCGTCTTATTATTAATGGCGTCTTTCTTTTTTGCAAGAAAATTGAGAGAATATGTAATAAAGTAGAATAGATGAGTAAATAATAAAGTAGGAGATAGAAGAATGTGATAATGAGGCCATAAGATCATCTGACCCATTCTCGGTGGCCCACCAATCACGCCTCGCCACGTGTGCATTGGTGGACCACCTTTTTTAAATCAAATATTAATTTAATTGAGTGGGGGCCACTAATGCACGTGTGGCGTCGCGTGATTGGTGGGCCACCGAGTGTTCCTCCCAAAATGGGACAGAAGATCCGCGTTGGATAATGAGAGAGTAGGAAAGAAAAAATGATAAAGTATGAGAAATAAATAATTATAATAATTATAGATATAAAATGTTAAAGTAGGAAAGATGGAAGTATTTTTTACCATTTTGAAATGTTACCACTAATAGTAGACGTTCAAATTAGAAAATGTAATACTAATAATAGGATGAAGGTCACTTTTGGTATGTTATTTTAATTTAAACCAACTTTAAACCATTATTTTGTAAAATAGTTTGATTTTAATCTGTTTTCTTAATTTGTCAATTTTGGTTGAATTTTAGTCCGTGAAAAAAAATTTAAAAAATACATTTCAACTTTGGTTTCAAACCGCCAGATATAGTTTATTGGTTTTTTAAACTATTTTTCTAATTTTTTATGTTTGATTTACTGAATTAATTTAATTCATTATAAAAATTAAGAAAACTACGGTTTGAGTTCGGAACAAGGTAAGCATCAGTTATAAAGAAAAACATATAATCTGTAAAATGGATTATTTTTATAATCGAGAAAAAAATTATGTTCTTATTGGGGATTATTTGCAATATTTTATTTCAGACGTGTCATCTACACTTACAAGCGTTTAAACATTTTTAAATTGGACCAAAATTGAAAAATTGATCAATTAGATTAAAATTGGATTATTTTTTATAAATTAACAGATTAAAATTGGACTACGACAAAATAACGGATCACATGAAATGGATAGTGGACCAAAATTACTTTTTTTTCATGCCCGAAACGACACCGTTTCAACTAAAACTAAATAATCTAAACAAGTGGTTTCAATTCATCATCATCATCAACTTATCTAATTCTTTCGTCAAGATTTTATAGTTTTAGCAGAACTGTCTTTCACCTTCCCCCTTTCTCAAGATTCAAACTATCAATGGCAGATTCGCCAAACGAAGCGATTTTCTTCGTCTTGCCTTATCTCCCTCTATTCGAACTGCTATCCATGGCTCGAGTCTGCGCATCGCTGAGAGATGCCGTGAGGAACGACACACTGTCATGGCTGAAAATCGTCGTCGATCGGCCGCTCAATCGCCGCCTCTCCGACGACCGTCTCGTCGGAATCGCTTCCAAGGCGGAAGGCCGACTGCAACTTCTTCATCTCATCAGCTGCTTCAATATTACCGATCACGGCCTCCTCAGAGTTATCACCCAAAATCCTCACATCACCAAGGTATAGATCTATGAACTTCGTATATTCATTTTCACGATCATGTGAATATTTGATGATAGCGATGAATTAATGTAATTAGGTTTAGAAGATAAAAAATTGTGGATAAGAAATGGTTGGTTGATATTTGCCTTTAGATCATTTGTGTTGATCAGTTTCAAAAAAGTGTCACATCCTATGAAGCACTTACAATCATATTTATCGCAATTAAGATTAAAAATTGATAAAAAAAATGAAATATGGTTATATATAATCACAGTTAGGGGCGGATTTAGAGGACGTGTGACAGTTTCTGTCCTTCCAAATAGTGATATTTATCTTATTTACTTTCGAGTAAACCGTCACATTGATCTTTCACCTTTTCCTATATCATTCCAATTAATTATTCATTTTTTAATTGAGGTATATAAACATAAATACTATAATTTCGCATATTATATTGATCATTACTCTCTTTCGTAACATTAACTCTATTAGAACATTAAAATACAAACTTTTATTTCATTAAATTATTCGTTCAAGTAAAAAAATTAGGTTACTTAATGTTTTAAAATTAGAAGAAATGTGGTGAACGACGAATATGCCGAATGATATTAGATTATTTAGGTTCATATGAATCAATTGAAAGATGAAGAATCAATTTTAATATTATGAGAAAAAATGAGAAAAATGAAAGGATTAGTTGTAACAAAATTAAGATGTTTAGATTTATATCATTCCATTAAAAGTAAAAATTAATGTGAATGTTAGAAAAAAGATGGAGAACCAATTTAAATTTTAACTGTTTACTCTTTTACTTAATTTTTCAAAATTTTATTATTTTGCCACTACTCGCACTTCCAAATAGTGATATCTATCGGTATTTTCTTTAGTATTTTCGAGAATTTACTATTTTACCCCTACTCGCAGCTCCACGTACCGGGCTGCGCGAGCTTGACACCAGGAGGGCTAGTTAGAGCAGTGGAGCAGCTAACCAAAGGCACCCACAGGCTCAAGAGCCTCAAGATCAGCGGCATCCCCGGCGTTGACAAGGAAGCCCTGCAGACGCTACAAAGCCTAATCGACCCGAAACAAGAGAAGAAGCGAGACAAGATCTTCTACCACGAGGAGACCGATTCTTCTCCCATCGACGTCGACATATGTCCGATCTGCAGCGAGGTGCGCAAGATTTTCGACTGCCCTCGTTCCCCCTGCAAATGCAGAGGATGCAGCTCGTGCATAACGAGGTGTACAGAGTGCGGCGTGTGCGTTCAGGAATCCGAGGCGGCTTGCTGTGCCGACGCATTGTGTTTGGCTTGCTGGCTCGAGCTGCCTAAATGCAACTTCTGCAACAAGCCTTACTGCAGCCGCCATGCCGATCAGCAGCATAGAGATTCCCAGTCTGTGGGATTTATCTGTGCTACTTGTCACTCAAGATTCAGTTGAAAATTAGCCGGATCTTCTGTCCTATTTTGTGAAGACCACTCAGTAGCCTACCAATCATACGGTAACACGCGTGTTTTTACCAGTGGCCCACCAATACACGTGTGTCACCGCGTGATTGGTGGGCCACTGAGTGGTCCGCCCAAAAATGGGACAAAGGATGTGCAGCGAAAATTAGCAAGCCCGGATTGGCTTTTGGTCGCACAAATACAATACAGTATAACATATAGTCAGAATTCATAGATCCACGATCAAGAAACGAAGCTACTTAGTGAAAGATATGAGAGTCATCAAGTTTTTGGTTCTTGCCCTGCTTGTATGGTGCGGCATTCATCACCCTTCAATAATAATCCAACCGATATGTTCGTCAAAAACATTAACGTATTGGATCGAAGTATTTGCATTCTTTAATTACTAGGAGTGAAGATTCAAAGTACCTCTCCTTACGCTTCTCCAAGAATCGGGCCAGAGATGCTTTCCGTGCCTGTGGAACAGCTGCGAAAGAACTCCGACGTTGATAGCATAATGTTACAAATAAATGATAGCATTTCATTAGCAAAGGTTAAATGAGATACCTGATGACATAATAGCGGAAGCAGGAACGGATCCTAATGGTGACACCCGTTTAGGAGAATCAGTATTTGATACCCTGACGTCGTCATTGTTAGCGCCCGGCTGATCAATGGGGTGAGAAGAAACAGACATAGGGCTCGGGAGTTCGGAACTTGGAGGGGTATTCATGGATTGGTTAATCAACGGCTGATCCGGTGTTGGAAGTTTGGAGGCGGGAATTTTCGATTCAGTCGTCTTAGACTCAGCGTATATGTTTCGAGCCAAAAGCATGATAGCCTGAGCCTACATAATATACCCAGAAAAAGAAAATTACTTAATACTCCATTTAGCAGAATACACTAATAAGAAAAAAAAAACTAAACTTTCTATCTCGCACAGAGAGAGAAAAAACCTTCTCGGAGGAAATGCCATCAAAGACGGTAACTGTTCCACCATAAAAAACAGTCAACTGAGCCGGAGCATTTGAAGCCGTAGAATTGTTCCTACAAAGATCGAAAGAGTAGAGAAAAAGGGTTTTCCAGAATCAGATATATTTATATATCTACACATCATCTCTTAGTTAAAAGGGTTTAGGTTATAAAGATGAGAAACTAATAACATAACCAGATTACTACGATAGCATGAGGCAATATCAGTAAAGACTGGAGCTCACCACTGTTCGGTTGTTCCAGTCGTAGAGGGAGCAGAAGTATTTCCACCAAGAGAATGTTGCTCCATGGAAAACGGATTCACAGGATAAGCCGGAAGCCCGTTCTGTTGCGTAGATCAGATGTCAAATTAATAAATGCAGGTTTCTACAATCCATACATAACTTATTTACTATCGGTTGAATAGATAAGATGTTTCCATATACATTTTATGTTCTTTTTGTTGCATGTATAACATTTAAAAGACGCTCGTGTTCCACATTAACTCCCTGAAGTTTCGTCACGAGAAACGAATACAGCAACAAATCCAAGCTACAGCTAAATCAACTTAATAGCATAAAAAGGAACAAACGAACCAGATATTGTTGTCTATAGATGGACGCGAAACACGTGTTAAATCAGACTCAACTATATTCCAAGAGATGCAACATCATATCATACCTTTGCTTGTTTCTCATCTTGTTTACACCTCAAAGACATAAACTCATGGAGGGCCGACGCCTTATTTGGTGATGACCGTGGAACGCAACAGCTCTTTGAAAATCCTTTCGGTAAAAGATTTTGCAGGCAAAAATCAAGTCAGAAAGTAACTCAAGAGGATAAATAAGCTCCAAAAGAAGCATCAAGATGAAGTTTCTCCACATGTTCAAATCACACATTATGTTATATGTTCTGCTTGTGATTTACCCTAAGATCAGGAATGGAACAGATGAGATTTGATTGCTTGAAACGAGTCAACTCAGCATCCTTCGATTTTCTCCCCAAATTAACACAAGTTCTAAGAGATTCAACCAAAAATTCACAGAGATCATGACATCAGTTCATCACAACAAATAATTTTTCAATTACTCGCATCATCAACTTAGAAACACCAAATTTCAAAAAGAAATCCTGAAAACAAACACGAAAAAGCAGCTGAGTGAAGTATACAGCGTAAAACTAGGACGCTTAGTAAACCAAATCGGAACAGAAGTTGAATTTGTTCATCAGAAAACCATCGATTTCACCGTAAAATAAACGGAATTTCGTCAAGCTCGAAGAAGAAGGAGAAGGAGAAATCACCAGAATATTCGCAGGTGCCCTCAACCAACTCTTCCTTGACAGCAGGATCCTTAGAGTTCAGCCCCATGAAATCTCGCTCCATATCTCACAATCCGAAGAAATATCAGTCAGTAGTTGAAGAATTGAAGAAAGAATCAAATAATTTTTTAAAGGAGATACCAATTTCTCGCACGAATCGAAGCGCCTCTAGAAAGCCTAACAACTGCAGTTGCTATTCGAAATATGATCTATTTATGTTTACGAAATATGGATTTTCATCCTTACTATTTTCGTTATTTTATTACTGAAATTCGCAGTTCCTATTCGAAATTAATCGAAACTTCCAATAATTTACTGCTGTGTTTTAATTAATATATAAACTTTGCTAGATTGTATTATGTGAATATCAATAAATCCATCATCATACAACTCAGAATATATCAATTTTACATGCAAGACAGCCTGTTTAATTACACTGTAATTACCCCTTAATTGCACCTACCTATTAATATAACTCGAATATATGTATTTATCGTAGCATACACAATTTAATTACATGCTGCCATGTGTAAAATACTTTAATAAATTTAATTAGATTATTTTAAATGAAGTTTATGCCATGTTTTAATTTCGAAATTCTCTAATCAGACGTCATGTCACTAATTCATATAAAATTCTGTTAATGAAGGGCATTTGCTTTAAGAGTATTGGTTCTTTATTCTTTACTCCCTCCATCCCGCATGAGAATAGTTAAATATCGATAAAGTAATAACTTTAAAATTGAGAAAAAATATTTATTTAATATTAATTTATCGAACATTATTTTAGTTATTGACCCCATATCGAGAACGAAAAAAATTATTATCTTAGTTATATTATTACTTTATCGAAATTTATGATATTCATTTTCGGATCGTCCCACCCAACTTATTTTGTTTCCTAAAAAGAAAATAATTACTACACAAACTCCTACTTTTTTTTGTGAAACTTATCTTTCCACACACATCGCCCACTCATTTTAATCTCAGTGCTGAAAAAAAACATGATAAGTCGGGCGGGACGGATGGAGTATTATTTTATTTCATAAATCATAAGACTAAAAGTCAACTCAATCCACGTTAATGACCAGCTAATATGAAGACAAAAATCATAATTTTGAAAAACCAGTTAATTTTAATCATGTAATGAGAATTATGGTAGTATTAAAGGTGCCAATCATAGTTGTACTCCCTCCGTCTCAAAATTCTTGTCCAATTTGCTTTTTACACGGTTTTTAAGGAGAGTTGTTAGTTGTGTGTAGATTGGTATAAAGTTGTGGGTCCCACAAAAAAGTTGTGTGTAATAATTTACTAAAAAAGGAAAGTGGACAAGAATTTTGGGACAACCCAAAATGGAATAGCGGACAAGAATTTTGGGACGGAGGGAGTATTTAATAAACTATCAGGCCTAAGTGGCCCAGCTCAATATACAGATTGGGCTTTGAGCAAAATTGTATGATCCGTAGAAATAAATGTAAAAACTCTTAATTTGTTACGTCATAAATAAATAAGAGAAAATATCGATTTTTATCTCTTAAATTAGTCTATGTTCGTTTTTTGTCTTATAAGATGATTGTGGATGATTTTGATCGTATAACTTTATAAAATGATCAATTTTAGTCTTATAACTTTATAAAATATTCGGTCTTGATTCCAATAGAAATTGTCGAACGAAAAAAATGCATGAACTATATACACTATTTATTGAAAGACAAATTGAACACTTTATAAAGTCATGACAAAAAGAACAATTTAATGTTGGCAAATTGGCCTAAATGGTCCCCAAATTTGAGTTTTTTGGCCAAATTGGTCCTCAATTCGAATTTCTTGGCCAAATTGGTCCCCAATTTTTTATATTTTGGCCAGATTGGTCCTTCCGTTAATTTCACCGTTAGTCAACGATTAGTCAACCAAAATTTAAAAAATATATTAAAATATTCAAAGGGTACTTTCGGAATAAAATTTCGAGGACGAATTCGGCCAAAATATTTTTACCCAAAATTTTCTTTTAATTTCTTTACAGTAAAATTTACTAAGGACCAATTCGGCCAATATTTTTATCGTAAATTTACTGAGGACCAATTCGAAAAAAATATTGGTAAATTCCTTTTACTATAAAAATACGCCAAAAATAATTCTCAAAACTAACACTCTTATTGGTAAATTCCTTTCAACAATTGTATTCTTTTTCATTTTTATTTATTATGTAATTATATTAATAAAAAATATTCCATTTTTTATATAAAATAATAATTATACTTTTTGTTTGTTTGAAAGAAAATTAACTGTACAAGTAAACAAATAAAAAATATTTCTTTTTAATTTAGAAAATACGATACACAACCTACAAAATAAATAAAAAAACTAACAAATAAATGTATTTATTTTAGTTAGAAATATGATTTAATTACAACAAAATATATTTTATTGTAATTTAGTAGTGTAAAAAATAAAAAATATTGTCCATGTAGATATTTATTTAGTAAGGAAATAAATAGGTGGCAAAAAGAGTGTTAGTTTTGAGAATTATTTTTGGCGTATTTTTATAGTAAAAGGAATTTACTAATATTTTTTTCGAATTGGTCCTCAGTAAATTTACGATAAAAATATTGGCCGAATTGGTCCTTAGTAAATTTTACTGTAAAGAAATTAAAAGAAAATTTTGGGTAAAAATATTTTGGCCGAATTCGTCCTTGAAATTTTATTCCGAAAGTACCCTTTGAATATTTTAATATATTTTTTAAATTTTGGTTGACTAACCGTTGACTAACGGTAAAATTAACGGAAGGACCAATCTGGCCAAAATATAAAAAATTGAGGACCAATTTGGCCAAGAAATTCGAATTGATGATCAATTTGGCCAAAAAACTCAGATTTGGGGACCATTTAGGCCAATTTGACTTTAATGTTAGATGGTCCAAAAATGGTCAAATGCTACATTGCACGAGCAAAATCGAAATTAATTTAGTGTAATGTAACCTTTTAAAATTGTTCATTTTTTGGTCTTATAATATTCGAAAATGTCCGATTTTAGTCTTACAACGACAAACGTAGTTCACATGATTTTTTCTGTTCGACAATTTCTATCGGAAGAAAAAAAATAGATCTCTTATAAAATTATCAAACTATAATTAGCCACTTTACAAAGTTATAAAATCAAATCAAACACCCACAAAAACAAACAAATACCACATTAGTGGATTAAATTCGAATTTTTCTCATATGAACACACATAATAATATATTCTTGGTTTCTATATTTACTCTAATTGAACCAAAGAATACTATGAACAACAAACGAAAGTCCATTGTACATCATATTTCGGCTTCCAATCAAAATCAATTGAACATCACAAAACGCTCAGCCACAAATCCTCTCCAATCGCCGCCTCAGCTCCGCCGCGGAAGGCCTGGCCTCCGCACTCGGCGAAGTGCAGGAAAGCGCGAGGAGCAACAGCTCCACCACCCGATCCTCCGACTCCTCGTAGCTAAGCAGATCAGGATCCATCACCGCGCTCGTCCCCTTCTCCTCCACCGTCGATTGCACCCAATTCGGCAGCTCGATCCCCTCCTCCGTCAGAATCCGATCGGGATCCCGTCCGCTGAGCAGCTCCAGCAGCAGCACGCCGAATCCGTACACGTCCGCCTTCTGCGAGGCGCCGCGCGTGTCCATCACCTCCGGCGCGCGGTAGCCGCTGAGGCTGGAGATGGAGGAGACGAGGCGCGTGAGGCCGAACTCCGATACGCGCGCGTCGTAGTCGTCGGTGACGAAGACGTTGGCGGATTTGATGTTGCCGTGCGCGGATTTGGGGCCGATGGAGTGCAGATACTCGATCGCCGACGCGGCGCCGATCGCGATTCGCGCCCTAATTTCGAACGAAAGAAATCGGCTGTTTGTTCCTGTTCATAATAGCAGATTGTTAGGGACGAGGCTAATTGTGTCTTTTCATCCAAATTAAGAGAGAAAAATTGATTTATAGCACTATAACTTAATAAAGTTTTCCATTTTTTCCTATAATTTTATAAAGTGTTTTATTCTGATTCTCTTACATAAATTGTTAAATTTATTTATAACAATATTCGTCGATGGACTGAAATTGGATATTTTGTAAAGTTAGAGAACAAAAACTGCAATTTTAAAAGTTACATGATACAAAATGATTTCGATTTTGTCCTACAATGTAAACATTTCACGCTTTTTAGATCATTTAATCTTTAAAAGTGTTTATTGTGTGTAATTTTACAAAGTGCTCAATTTTACCTAACGAATAGTAAATTCACGTGTATTTTTCTATTCGACAATTTCTATTGAGGATTAAAATCAAACACTAGATAAAGTTATAAGACCATAATCAAATACTCGCTTATAAAGTTATAAAATCAAAATCGAATTTAATCGGACCATAAAAGAATAAATAATATATTAATGGATCAAAATCAATATTTTCCATAATTAATTAGTGGAGAGAGAAAGTAGACTAACCGTAACCGTGGAGGAGAGTAAAGAGACTGCCTTCCGGCATGGGCTCGTACAGTAACAGCTTCTCTTCCCTACCGTAGAAATATCCTCTGATCGGCTCCAAATTCTGATTATCAAACGCGCCAAATTCCTCCATTTTTGCTCGGAATTCAGCCTCAGAAACGCAGACATTCTTCAATCTCTTCACAATCACTTGAATCCCGCTCTCGAAGTACGCCTTGTACGTCGACGCCACCGTCCCTTTCCCCATCACCTCCGCCGAAGCGCTCAGCAGCTCCGGTAAGGTGAAAGCCTGCACGTCTCTCCGTAGAAATACTAATCCATCTCCGCCGCCGTTGTTCTTCATCGCCGCCGGCCGCGGCCTCTCCTCCCCTTGGATTGAATAATCAATGTTTCGATTGAACGGGGAAGGGACCGGAGACCTCCGCGGGAGGACTTTCTGGCTTCTATTTGTTCTCCACAGAATTAGCAAAGCAAAGAGGATTAAAATTAGGGCAGCGAATGATCCGATTGCGATTCCGGCGATTGCTCCGTTTGAAAGCTTGTTTGAATCCCCATTACTGCTTGGACAATTAGTAAGAGGCTTACCGCAGAGTGAGGTTCCGAGAAACGATTGATCGGAGAAAGTTTGTAAACTCGCCGGAATTGCGCCGGTTAATCGGTTGAATGAGACATTGAATCTTCTTAATTTAATTAAGCTGCGCCAACCTGAAATTTCTCCGGTGAATTGGTTGTTATCCAGGTACAAAATCCTCAACTCGGTCAGATTATTGAACCGGGAAGAGATTTCGCCGGAGAAGTTGTTTCCGGCGAGATTGACAGCTGTAAGCTCTGTCAAACTGAAAAAACTCGCCGGAATTTCACCGGAGAAGGTATTACCTTGCAAGTGAATCTCCCTCAGCCGAGTGGAGGAAGCAAGATCGGAGGGGAGTTCACCGGAGAGAGCGTTGTTCCGTAGGCTGAGTACACGGAGTTCGGTAAGGTTTCCGACGGAGTTTAACCGGAGCTGGCCTCTGAGTCCAGCTCCGGGCAAACGGAGTTCAGTGACGCGATTAGTTGTGTTATCACAACTCACGCCGCGCCACGAACAAGGGGAGGAGGAGGTGTTCCATCTCCGAGTTTGGCCGCCGACGGCGGCTTGTAGGCCGAGGAGGGCGGCGCGGTCGGTGGCGAGGTCGGAGAATGCGGGGACGAGGAAAGTGAGGAAGAGGAGGAGGTGGGAAAACATTTTTTCCATTTCTTATGTTAGTTTGAAAATTAAAAAAAGAATTGATGATATTTGGAGTGTTTGAAGAGTTAAGGAATTTATTTGATTATTTTTGTGATTATAATTATAATTTGTAATAACGACAGTCAACGGTCGTGTTTTTGTTGCTATTCAGAATTGCGTGTAGAGAGTTGACTCGAAGGTGCAAGGAATTGACGGATGTGGCAAGACTAATTCTACTGTGTCTTTTTTGGTTTTGCATTTCTAATGAGTGGACTTACATTATTATATATGGTCCACGTAATAAAGAACATAGACTTAATTTTATTAATTTTTTTTTGTTGGAACATTTTACATATTTGAAATACATGTTTGTAATCACAAAAACTTATGTTACCACTTTTATATACCATTGTGTGTACCACACCACAAGGGTATTGTCATGTGTTAATTATGGTTCACTTGATTTAATGAGAAATGTCATAAGTCAATATCTTTGTGGTGACAGTACACGCAGGGTATACGAAAGTGAGTACATACAAAGTCGCTCCGATTTGCAATAGCTTATTTAAAGCACTTAGATTTTTTTGTTTATTTAAAATTAAACATTTAATCTGCTTAATTAATCACTCAATTGAGATACTTTTAGTACTTAAAATTGTATTCCCTCTATTCCATTAGTAATATTTCATTTCCATCATTTGGCTATCCCAATAAGAGTGTACAATTTCTAAAAAGGCAAAAAAATATATGAACAAGAAGAATCAACCACTCAAAAGATCAAAAAATACACTGCATAAAACATCATTTTCTTAAAAAGAAATGAAACACTAATGATACAGATGAATAATTTTTGAATTTATCCAAAATATCTGCTTTTTTATATTTTTCCCAAAAACCTGTTGATTTTTGCTTAAAAATAACTATTTTCAAATTTAAATAAAAATAAATAAGAAATAGTTATGATAAACATTTGCAAACACACCCTAAATAAAAATTCATCTACATCCTTGATTTTTTAGAATTAAAAAAACTATTTATACTATAGGACGAGATCTGGTCTTACTCTTATCTTATGATATACTCTCTCTGTCTCATAGAAAGTATCTCTTTTTTATGGGGCACGGAGATTATGAAATTTGTATTGTGTGGTGTATATTATTTGACTTTTGGACTGTTAATTTAGGGTCACAAATTCTTTTCTTTTTTTTAGAAACATAATATTTTTTATTGACGGTTCAAAAAGGAAAATAAGAGACTTTCTATAGGACGGAGAGATTATATTATCTTGAGCCTCGAACTGTGTTTTAATTTTTGCATAAGAAAAGTAGTATAATAGAAGGATGGGATTGTAGATTAGTCAATTTTAGAATATTGTGGAATGCCACCGGTAAAGGGAATAATTAGGTAATAAAACATCTTGCCAAATAATTGGCAACATTACTACTACCTTGAGGAAGCTTTTACTCTATTTTTTTTATAATAGAATAAAATAAAATCACAATCAGTTAGTTAAAATTATACTAGTTGATAACAAATGGTGTTGTTTTTTGAATTTTTTTTAATAAAATTGACCAAAAAAGTTCAAAGGCGTGATCATCTGAATTTTGCAAGAAAAAATATTCAATTTGTAAGAACAAGTTTTAATTCGTTTTATAATGGGTTGAAAAGTATTTAACTATTTTGTTGAACAATCCAAATGAAAATGAAAGCATAACTATTTACACATTTTCATTAATGGGCTGGGCCGTACATGTTGGGCTTTGGAAGTATCAATGAGGCCCAATGAAATATGAAATGATTTTCTCAACTTGTAAAAACTTTTAATAATATATTTTGCTTCATTAATCAAATCTCATTGCTTTTGGGTACGAAAATTTAGAAAGTGAAGATAAAAAATGCGTAGTATAAAAGTATAAAGTGATGAGGTCCATTTATTTAGAGTGATTGTGATCCACTTATTTCTTTCCATTTATGGAATATTACTTGTTTAATGAGACACCCAAAATAAAAAAAATAAGATTTGATTAGTAAAATGGAGGGAGTCCATAATTTTTAAGCCCACCGCCATATAATTAGATCAATCAACTTCTTTTTATTAAATCAAAAACAAAATGCATCGCCACTATTACCCTCCATCCTATTATAATTGTCTTATTTTCTTAATCGGACTGTTGCGCTATTTATATTATGTTTTCACAATGAAAAAAATTAAACTCCAAATCATAAAATAAAGTGGATCCTGACTTACTCACTACTCATCCTACATCTTATACTCTCTCTCCAAAAATATCTATCTCACAATATCATTCTTAATTTTTTGGAAACTTTAAATCATTTCTTCAATAACAACATTATGTTTAGTCGTAATATTCTACCTAATTATTAACTGCTTGATAATATAAACCTGTGTGTGATAAGGATTGTTGTACTAATGAAATGACATAAAGGGTTTAGTGATATAATATTCTACCTAATTATTACCTGCAAACAATATAATAAGACCAAGACCTATAATTGATGAGAGAGAAGATTCTGCACACTTATGGATACATAATATATTTATCTCCATTTATTAACTTAAAATAATTTTTGTCGTACTTTTTTATACTATAAAATAAAATACCCCCACATTTCAATTACTACATAAAGTTTAGAGAATATTGTCTCCATCATTGTTGTTAGTGCTTTATCTAGACTAGCTTTGTCACATTTATCTTCTATAGCTTGACTCAAACATAATCATTTCCATCTCGGAAATTAAATGCGGAAACACCATAATGAGATTCGGTTTTATATTAATTTAGTAATCATAATGTAGCGATCATATAGATATTGGTGATTTATTTTAAATAAAATTAATAGGAAATACTCCATCCATCACACTCACCTTGCAACATTTGAGATTAGTCACGAAGTTTAAGATCATAGTGTAAAGGTGTATAAAGTAATATTGTAAAGGTCTAAAGTAGTGATGTAAAGTAAAAGATAATAAGGTCCACTTGTTTAGGATGATTGTGATCCACTCATTTTTTTCTATTTTACGAAACATTGCAAGATGAGTAGGACGACCCGAAAAGGAAAATGTTGCAAAATGAGTAGGATGGAGAGTAGAACATATAATAATACTCCTTAAGATAAAAAAAATAAGAAGTAATATGCACCATTCCTCTTATTATTGGATGATTTCATATGAATGTAATCTAGAATATTCCTTATATATTTTATTCATAAGAACAAAAAATATAAAAATTACATATAAAAAGTGACTGAATATGCATAAAACATAAAACGAGTCTATTTTCATATATAACTCTATTTTCTTACTGGACCCATATCTAATTTAATAAAATTGAAATTTATTCAAGTCGGGTGGATCCAGAAACTCAAGTTAGAGAGTTAAATTTACAATTTTAAGATAGAGACAATCAATCGAATTGAAGATTAATGAGACTTAAGCACAAATGAAGTTGAACAATTACCATAATGGATGGCATACAACATGATCCAAAATTAGTTCTATCGACCAACATAACAAATTGAGGTAACAATTAAATAAAAATGGCTAGCCTAATGTACCAAAAAAAAAAAGTTACAATGATCTATATCGTCGTTGCAGAATTTACACTCTTGTAAAAAAAGTGTACATTTTTTATTCATGAGAATAGCAACAAGATAAAGGTATGGACCAACTGGAATCTTCATTTTGTTGCTTATTTGCCTCCACCTGCAATAAACAAAAAAATTAATATTTTTTTAATTAATTATGAGGATTTTTTTTTTTTTGTAATATTGTGTTAATATTTACTATAGGTGGATATATTTTGTATTAACAAATTTACCTTTCCGATCCAAAGCTTTACTCAAGAAAGAGAGGAAGACGACGAGTACTGCAACACCAGCTACAAGTCCAATAAAAATTGCTAGTGTTTTCTCCACCTCATCATCATTTTCTGAAAAATTAAAAACTATTTCAATCGACGTGTAAAATTTATTAAAATAAAAATTGATGAAAAATTGAAACTAATGGGATATAATTGGAAAAGATTATGGCAAAAAATAGAAAAATACGAAGCGTAGTTACAAATGTAATTGACACTCTTCAATTAATCATGACACTATAACTACAGTTAAACCTCTTTAAAATAATAATATTGGGACTGATGAAAAATATTCGTTTAATGAAATTATTATTTTATCGAATATTATTTTAATTCATTAATTCCAATCGAGAACAAAATAAATTATTATATAAACGAAGTTATTATTATATCTAACATTACTTTATCGATGTTTAACTATATATATTAAACGTATTTTTAGCACCAACTTAGCTCCGAACCTGATTATCATAATATTATAATATAAATAAATCAAATAATTTTCAAATAAAAATTTAAGTTATAAGGTAAAAAAATTAAAATTTATTTGAATTCTTCGTTGACAAAAGAATGATTTATAATTTAATTTTAGCAACCTACCGCTCTTGGACGTGTAGCCACTCTCCGAGTAACGCGCGTAGCACTTGGACAGAAACATATCCCCCCAAGTGGCGGACCCGCACTGGCTTTTCAGCCGTCCGATCGCTTCGTTCAAGCAATCCTGACACTCCCCCACGCTCAAATCCTGCACGCACTGCGCCACGCCCTGAATCCTACCCGACCGGGTGACCCGAAAAAACTCCCCGCCCGCACCCAGATACGCCAGCACGGCGTCCCGCCGAGTCAACACGTCCGAGTCCGAGTCGCCACTCTCCATCGGGCCACACTTATCCGCCACCACCGTCTTGTCCTGGTCCCCCACGAACGACGCGTTGTCGTAGCGGACTAAGCAGCCCTCCAGCTGCAACGCGCCGCCCGACGCGCCGGCACAGGTGGAGCCGAGGTGTGTGACGGCGTCGGAGACGCAGCGGTGGCAGTCGGAGGCGGCGAGGTCGCCGCGGCACTGGAAGAGGGCGTAGACGAGGTCGTTGGAGGCGGAGGGGGGGAGGGCGATCTTGAAGGTGTTGTAGAGTGAGTAGGAGGCTGAGTTGACGATCGAGGTGAGGACCGAGTTGACGTTCGACTCGTAGGGGGAGCCCGGGTTGTACTTGAGTTGGGAGCAGCCCACGTAGATGAACGAGTCGATGGAGGAACTCGAGCAGATTGATAAGTGTGAGAGGATTATTATGAGGAATATGTGAATAGGAGAAGAGAGAGAAAGAGGGTCAGCATGCATGTTCATGTTCTTGATGAGAGAGAGAGAGAGAGAGAGAGAGAGAGCTATGAAGATGTGATCACTTCAAATGCTACTTGTAGTGTTTAATTGAAAGGTGAGTCTAAGAGTCGAGTCAAGTTGAGTGTATGTGAGTTTGGGGGGTGGTTGGGGTGGGGTGTGTGGAGGGGGGGGGGTTGTTACGTAAGGAAGGGGGGATCAGTATGGAATATGATGGAGTAGCATGTGAAAAGAGAAAAAATATTTAAGGTGAATTTTGAGTATGTAGGAAGGAGTATAATGTTGTGCGTGGATTGGTGAATATAAATAGGTTATATATGTGCAAGGGAAGTTTCCTGAGTTCTATTAGTTGGTCGGGGCCGGGCCGGGACGGGACCGGGCCCTTCGGATCATCTCATTTTTAATTGATCGATCCGTAGATGGATCGAGCTATCGAAAATTTAAGAAGAAAAATCAATTTTTATCCATCATCTGTTCACTTTTAGTTTATGATACTGATTATAACCAATTTTAATCAGTCATGTTGGTAAATTTTGGTCCATTTTATAAAAATAAATAAAGTTGTCCATTTTTGATCTTTTTCACGTGTGTATACGCGTCGATATTTAAAAAATAAAACAAAAAAATAAATTTATTTGCAAAAATAACTTTATTTTTTAATTTCACAACATTAGAATATTTTTTTAAAATTTTCAAACGTAGAATTTATTTATTATTCTAATTTTGGGGGATGTTTACACGCGCAAAAATGACTAAAATTTGATAAAATTATCCAATTTTGCAAAATGGACCAAAATTAAACTATTTACCAACTTAAAATGGATCAAAATTAGTCATGACCAACATAACGAACTAAAAATAGACATAAGACAACATAATGGACCAAAATTGATGTTTTTTTTCCCCAAAATCTAGCCTTTTACGGGCCATCAACCACTATATACTAAATTATGTATGTACGACTTTGTGCTTCAATATTTTTTATGTTTGATAATTTTATACAAGAAAGAGTCTTAAAAAAAAAGGAGTATGATCGTGTAATTTAATTGCGTCCCACCTAATACGTTTTGACTAGTAAGGATGGAATAAACCGAATTTGTTGAAAAGACAAATTTGTACGTGTGTGTTTCAGAAAGGGGATTCCAATGGGGACTATTTCTTCCTTCTTTTATGCGACAAATGTAACGCAATTGTTATTTGAAGTGCGGGATTGATTGGTTTTTTATTAAGGTTTCGAGAATTTATACGTGATGTCTCTAAAAAATCAAGAATTTCTGGAAGCTTCGTGGGTCAGCAATGGCTTTAATTTCCTCACTAAGCAATTAATCACCTAATGTTGATTTAACACCTGACATGTCGAACCTTGACTTGACTTAATCTGGAATTGATGTTATAACCCCACTCATTGTGCTCTAACTTATAAAGATATACAGAAGGTTCAACCACTCTAGACTAACGAGACATGTTGATAGTGGCGGATTCAAGGGGTGCGTCTGGCGGTGGCGACACATAATGGTTTTGGTGGGTTTTGAACCCCGCTCCTTGTGCAGTAACAACATATAGTGATTTTAGTGGGATTTAAACCCAGGACCTATCGATCCTGGGCCACCCACCTTCACCACTACGCCATCCCAAGGGGACTGACATGTATTATTCTTATCATGACATGTAAGGGAAATTTCTGGAATTTTGTATTTATTCTTACAATGTCATATAAGGGAAATTTCTGGAAATTAGTCTATAGACGTGACAAGTTTCAAATACGGAATGGGCTCATTTATATGCAAGTGCATTATTTCAACTAAGTATAATTATATATAATTATGGCGATTAGTAGAAAATGAAATGTAATTAATGATGGATAGCAATTAAGATCAGATGATCTGGCACTATAACACTATGGATAAGAAGAACATTACATCATCCCAGAGTTAAGGAGAGTTCGATACATGGATTTACAACCCTATTATGGGAATGCGAGAGAAATGATACTTATATAACATGTTTGGTACGTGGGTTTCGACACCCTACTATTGATTTCATATTTGAATAGGAATGAATTTTCTCATACCCATGATCTACTTGGATTTGAGTTTCCAAACCCATAAGGGTATCAAAAACAATTTTTTTTATATATTACTCCCTCCGCCCCATGAAGCTTGCAACATTTGTGTTTCGGCACAGATTTTAAGATAGTGGGTGAAAAGGTAAAGTAGTTGGTGTAAAGGTATAAAGTAGTAGTGTAAAGTTAAAAAATAGTGGGGTCCACTTGTTTAAGTGAATGTGGTCCACTCATTTTCTTTCTATTTTAAGTAATGTTGCAAGATTGGTGGGACAACCCGAAAAGGAAATGTTGCAAGATTGGTGGGACGGAGGGAGTATATGTTAATAATAAAATTAATTTTATAATACTTAGTTAAAATAAAATATTAGTTAAGAAAATAATTATATAAATAAAACTTAAAATTTGTCAAATAATAAACATTACTATTATTTAAAAATATTTAAACATAATTTATAAAAATGTTTTCAATTTAATAAAAAGTAAATACACTAATCTCTTAAAAATATATAATAACGTAATAATATTAAATAAAACTTATTTTGTCGAATGATAAACATTATTATTTAAAAACATTTTAACATAACTTTTTATTAAAATAAATATTCACTAATCAGGTAAAAATAGGTAGAAAGTAACTTTACAATTATACTTTAAAATATTATATTATTTTTTTGCAAATAATCAAAATAAAAGATAATGTATTTTTTATTAAAATATTACTGTATTAAATTTCACAAAATAGAAAAACATGACTCATGTCATTATTATTTATCACGTTAGAATATTCACAAAATTATTATAATATTTTTAAATATAAAATTATCCATTCTCATTGAAGCCTAAGTACAGCTAAACATCATATTTCATTATCATACTCATTCACTAGTAAATGTCAAACATTATTAAAGGAATCACTCATACCCATACCCATTACCATTGCCATACCCGAATTCTTACCAAATGGCCACTAAAAATTACCACTAAATTTAGATAGTTTTAATTAACTAAGATTTACGTTGATTTATATAGTTTTGTTTTACAAAGTGTTATATTTGTAGAAAGGAGAATTTGATTCTATTAAATTTATATTCCTTTCAACTTTGCATATTTAAAAGTTGTATAGGGAAAAAGGTAAGGACAGAAGGAGCGTCATCTGACTTTACTATTGGCAGTATTTGGCAAGAGTTATTCCTGCAACATTAAAATTCATCTATTTTTATTTTTTTAAATGAATTAAATAAATTAGCTGTTAAACTTAAAATGAGCATGGAAGAACCTTACTAATATTATTGGATAGGGTATTATTTGATGTTACAGTTCAACCTAATGACATATAAAGCTTTGATCATATAATTAGTAATTAAAAAGAACATAGCAGCTAATTATATCAATTTTCATATAATGACATATAAAACTTAATCATATAATTATTAATTTAAATCAACTATATCAGAGATTGAATACTAGATCAAATACTTATGCAAAAATGACAATATCAACTATACTACATATTGTCAGTAAAAAGTTTGATCATATAACCAAGAAGATCCGGGATTACAAGAAAATGAGGGGCGAATAATTTTTCTTCGAAAATTACACAACATCTTGTTTGAAGAACTCGCACACCCCTTATATCCGCCTCTTTATATAACAATCATTTTATATTTATTTTGTGTGGAATAAGGGGTCCAGTAACTCAGCTCATGGCATATTTCTAAGTTGGATCCAAACCTCTCTCTCAAAATATTCCTACTTTATAGAAAGTATATTTATATTTATTGTAACATTGGAATATACATTCTCCATTCGAACTAAACACGTTCAAAAACATAACACGAGCTTCTTTTTTTTTGCCAAAAATCACACAAAATATTATCTCGGGCAGATACCAATAACATGTAGTATGTTTGGTATTTCCACTTCAGTGATTAATCTAACATTCAATCCATCATTAAAATTGATTTAAATTAATAATAATTCTTATTAATTAAACATACAATTAATTATGCGTTGTTAATTATATTCTATACAGCTCTTTATACAATTTTAATTTATTTAATTTTTTTTAAGGATACCATATCTGTCATATTTAATTATTTTATAAGTTTCAGAAAAAGGTATTGCAGGTCCACTGTTGAAAGCCCCAGCCCACATCCACTGTTGAAAAAGTTATTGCAGGTCCACTGTTGAAAGGCCCAGTCCACTCTTGAAAGGCCCAGCCCACATAAAATTGATAATAAGGCTTCGTTGGGCTTTTTAGCAAAGCCCGAATCAGACCCGATGGAAACCAGCCCAAGACCTTTACGGCCCGCTACAAAGCCCACTTAAACACGTATTTACATAATTTAAGATACTTAAGCATGTAAATAAAAAGTGAAGATTAAATTCAATCTTAAAAAATTAATAAATAGCCCATTTCAGCACACACCATCACATACATCAAATTTCACACACTCATTGCACATTACAACATACACCCAACCATTAAACACACAAACAATAGATGCATCGATCGATGCTAAATCAACATCACGATCGAATCCAAGTCGACGAGAGCGAGATCCCGATAATCGGATTAATCTTTGGTTCATCAAGCATCAGACAAAGTTCTGCATAAAAGGGGAACAATTTGCAGCTATGATTAAACCAACTTCTTGTTTATTTACCAAATGTGATAATACCAAGAACAGGGGATAATACACATTTGTAAGCTAATCATATTCATAATTGAAATTGAAAATTACTTTTTCTTCTTTGCTTCTTTCTCCTCAGCCATTTTCTCAAACAAGCTTCCATCAAGAGCTGCTCTTACTGTGTCTTTGTGCAGCAACCCATCTTTATCCTTGCAAAGCATGTAGAGTATCTTCCACTCCGAGTACGCAGCCCCCCTGTTGTCGGATCCATAATTTATCGCAAGTGACGAAAAAAGAGAAAAAAGGGAAAAAATCGGGCGCGGATTCACTTTCGTTTCTTATTTTAATCACTAACAATTTTAACCTATAAAGTTGTAAGACTATCCAGTTTTGACCCGTTTTATAAAATCAATCAAGTTTGTCTGATTTTGTCCCGTTAAAGAGGCATGCTAAAATTTAACAGTTTACAAGGGTCAGAACTGATCGTGATTAAAATAATCGAGAAAATGTGAAACGAATGACGGGTTAAAAATGAAATAAACATACCATCCACCATAGTCCTTTGGTTCCCTATGGGATTTCAACAAGTTTTGCAGTTCTTCCGAAGTCAAGGCATGTTTGTGAGTAAGGGCATGCTTGGAAAAGACCTCCTCAAATCTTTGAGGAAGAAACCTAATTCGAAACAAAATCAGGAAACAATTACTTACACAATTAAGGATTTCTAGATAGATATTATTGTTAATTAAGGCAAGTGGAGTATACCTTCCTTCGTTGTCATAGATGCCGGAATCACTAGTGTGCTTGGCCATTTTGATGTTTTTGACCTCAATTGGAAACTTAAAAGAAAAGGGTTTCCCCTGCATCCAACATAAAACCGTATTTATTTAATATATGTGGTTTGTAAACTATTGAACATGCAAAAAAGAAATGGTTATTAAAATATGCATAATCTCAAACATCATAGATTAATGTGGGCATATGTTTATGTTCAAACTATGAACTGTTTTTTTTTTTAAGGAGAAAAATAGGTGAGAAAGAAAATATAGAGAAAGATAAATGAGAAAAATACAGTCGATTTTAAATAGTGTTTGATATTGGGAAATAGAGAAGAAAGATGAGAGAAACGAAATGGTGTTATATTCTAAAAGACAAAAATACTCATAAATAAAAAAGAAGAGACAAATTAATGTAAGGTCATATTTGAAATTTTCTTTACCCACAACTCTTCTCCCCCAATTTTTCCCATATTTGAAGAGAAATGAAATTTAGGTGGATTCAT
Organism: Lavandula angustifolia; assembly: GCA_028984105.1. Classification (NCBI taxonomy): domain Eukaryota; kingdom Viridiplantae; phylum Streptophyta; class Magnoliopsida; order Lamiales; family Lamiaceae; genus Lavandula; species Lavandula angustifolia. The sequence continues at coordinate 1,415,738 of CM054812.1, forward strand.
CGCTTTATCTTCAATTCCTACTTCTTATTTCTCTTCTCAACGAAATACCTAAAATTCCTATTTCTCATCCTCCTACTTCTTTCATCTCCATTTCTCTTGAACCAAATAAGGGATACTACTACTTCTTCCATTTCTCTTGAACCAAATACGGGATAAAGGTGGGTCTAGGGGGTGCCCGGTAATACTGTCCACGAATTGTGTAAACTTTTGAATTTTAATATTTTGAAATTTATTATTTCTCAAATTACACGCTCAATTTTTAATTCTAGATCCGCGATAATGATATGTCGGGAGTTGCATTAAAATGTAAAAGCTAGTAATAGTGAAGTCCATTTCCCATTACTGAGGCCAAAGTGTGAAGGAAATTAAAAAGACGAAAAAAGAAGAAAAGAGAAAAAGGAAATTAAATTAAATTAAATTAAGAAACGCAGAACTACATATTCATACCCGAATACTGTAGTACTGTAGAGGAGAGAGAGAGAGAGAGAGAGTTTACCGGTCTAGTTTTCCGACTGAGACCGACGTTTATAAACACGGCGGCGACGGAGGACAACAACAGATTCGCTCCAATTGCTCGAAATCCTAAAAATCAGCAACTCTTACCATCAAACACAACCAAATCTAGAAAAAAAGCCCTAGAATTTCATCCTAAGACGACTTCTACACATACGAATCGCTCAATTAGAGAGAGAAGAGGGGAGAGAGAAACCTTCGAAGGTTTCGGAGGGGTAAATGATGCCGTCGTTGTTCCGATCGAAGAACATTACGTGTCTCTGCAAAGCGCTGGTCGTCTGATCGCCGTGATCCTCCATTCCTGATTCTAGCATGCGATTGCGATCTCCGATCGATGAATTTCGAGAAGAAAAGGCGAAAGGAATTGCTACTTGCCTCGCTGTCGCTGTTAGTACTTGAAAGTTGAAACGGAATTAGAATCGCCAGCCACACAAAAATTGTGCTTGTTGCTTTAGTACTGTTGATGGAGAGAGAAAGTAGTGAGAGAAAGTGGGAGCAATTGCGATTTGCGTGGGTTTATTGCTGTATTGGCGTTTTTGGGGGTATTTATAGAGATTGATGGCAGATTAGACACAGAGAGAGAGATGCATGACACTTTTATTATGGATTATGAGGATAAAGAAGAAAAAAGCAATGATTACGTCATATTTTTTTCATCTAATCTTTTTTTTTTAAAAATATTTACGTATGATCTAACGGACATTTCAAAGATTTCAACATATCGTGTAAAATAGGTGTTGAATCACACATTCTCATTATCGTATCTAGTAATCGAATATATAGTTGTTACTATTATTTTATATTTTTGACTTATGTATAAATTACAATTAATTTGTAAATAAACGCTTTCTCCTCTTACTATAAGTGATACGATTTCTTAATTGAGACGTCCTATTATAAATAACTCTTTTTTTTAAAAAAAAAGTCAACGAATGTGTGGAAAATCAAACTATCAAAAAGCCAAATGATATACACTATAAAATAATACTTTCTTAATTCTCATACCGAAATTAAAAAAATGGATCACTTATAATAGGACAATTTTTACATATAATATTAAAATCTTCATCATTATTACACCCTCCATCCCATTTATACTCTTTTGTGGGGTTTCAAATTACGTGACTTTTTGTGATTCATAATGCTATTTTATTTCCTTATATGGAAAAAAGACAGTATGAATGAAACAATCAAATATAATATACAAGACGCTATGATGGAATTGAGGGGGTAGTACTTATTTTAATTTTCATAATTTTTAATTATATATAACCAATATTTCGTATCTTATACAGTATTTTTAAAAAATTAACGTATAGTGTGAATAATGTATAATTAAGCCTCGATAAAGTAATATTCGATAAAGTAATAATCTCGCTAAGATAATAATTTATTCCGGTCCCGATATTGGTCAATATACTAAAATAATATTCGATAAAGTAATAACATCGTTAAATGAATATTTTTTCTCGAACCCAAAATTATTATTTTATTGAAGTTTAATTGTATCTTGTTTGTGTCCCGTGCCAATGTACCATAAAATAATCAACCATTTTCTTTATTTAGTCACAATTTTCTCATCATTTTAATCATACATAAATTAAGTATAATCATATGCGGCAAATTTGATTGATAGATCATACGGAAGATTCAACCGAGTCGACATAAAACAATGTGAACTATATAGGGTTACTAGTGTCTTGTTTTAAATGGGCTTGATATTAATTACTAAAAAAAGTGAATAAAGTTGAGTGATGAGACTGATAATTAATTTGTTTTATAATAATTGTTACATGATATGTCGGGAATAATTTAAAAAACTTCGGCAACAACTCATCATTAAGATGATTGCACAAATTAGCTAGATTTTCCAACATGCTTAAAATTGTTTTCCGTTGAAAATTCGAAGTACTATTACTTATTTTCAATCATAGTATTTAATTATCTGATTATTTTAGTGTTGATTATGTGAATATAATGAAATACTCTCACCCTCCTGTGTAACTTGTCTTGTTGTCGTTTTTGGATTGTCCCGTTTCCTAAACATAAAAAATACTACACAAACTCCACTTTTTCTTTATATATAGGCCCGCTCGTACACACAACCAATCACCTATTTTAATCTCCGTGCTCAAAAAATGAAAAGAAATAAGACAAGTCAAATAGGACACTGGAAGCACTATTTTGTAAGTAATTGTAATTGTATATTTTGTTGTGCGCAATGTAGTAATGTGCACACATCTACCGTGAGATTTATACATTTGTTGAAGATACGATGCAACGATTGCGTGACATTTCAAAATACAAAGAGTACAAGTGACTGTTACAAAAAAAAAAATAATGATAATATAAGATTTAGTTAAATAACGACCTTATTCAATTATTAATTTTTGTATAGTTTCTTTTGATATGATGAATATTCCCTCCGTCCCACCTAGCTTATCGACTTTCTTTTCGGTGCGCTAATTTAGAAAAGTTGGTATAGATTGATAAATTTGTGTGACTCATATATTAATTAATAATTTAGAATTGATTTGTGAGGCAAAAGTGTGAGATCCTTTTAATTAATTAATATATTTGAGTTGATTTGAGTTGTTAAAAGTGTGAAATCTACTTTATTTTTTAGAAACTAGATAAGTTCGGTGGGACAGTCCGAAAAGAAATAGTGAACAAGTTTGGTGGGACAGCTCAAAAAGAAATACTAACAAGTTCAGTGGGACGGAGGGAGTAATTTTCGGATAATGATAGTGTGAATTTGGTTGGTGGGCCCTACTTAGAGAGTGTAGGGCCTGATGTTTTGGACTAACCGTCAAGCTTCAGACACTATCACAATTTTCTTACGACTTTTTCAATTTCTTTGACTAAACGTCAGGTTTCCCCCCCTTTTAATTAGAGTACAATATTGACGAACTAATTTTAAAGGAATATAATTTCCTTTATCATGCAAAATATTAAAAGGAGGTTCTGTAAATATTCTGAATAATCACTAATGGTAGTATATATACATACATATATAAACATAACAAAAATGTGATTCTTTAAACAACAATCACAAAAAAAAAAAAAAGAATTGAGTTCTAATGGCGGATTTTTTACATCAATTCAGGAGCGGATTTAGGATTACAAAGAGGGGGAAATTTGAAAATTCGATAGAAAAGATGATGAAATATAAATTTTGAAGAGACGAAATATAAAAAAAATCAAAAATTACACATAAATAATCGAGTTTCGACATGAATCAGACGGGCGCCCCCCTTGGATCCGCCATCTTCAAGAGAAAAGGAATGCATCATACACATAATTAACCGAATTAATTAACCGTAAAACAACTCGGGCTTTTGCTTTAGCTTCGGCTTTTGCCTTTAATTTTTGTCAATTCTTATTCGCTCCGAAATATATTGCCAATTAACTTTATTTTATCATCGACTTATGTACAAATGACACGTTTAATTATGCTGTTTGTGATATAATTTAAAAAAGGAAATGCTTTATACGTATCTCCAGCTAATTTATTTGATAAATGAAATAGTATTAAATAAATAAAACACATTCTTAACTTAAGACGTAAGGAATACTAATTTTTATTGTAATGCTCTTTTCCCAATTCCTCCCAGCCTGCATAATATTAACATAGATAATATTTAATTTTTAGTTACAAAAAGTATAGACCATTTAATTTACAAATTTAAATATGGTACTCCCTCCTATTTAAAATAATTGTCGTTCTAGTGCATTCATTACTTAGAAAATACAGTTAAACCCCGATAAAGTAATATTCGATAGAAAAATAATCTCGCTTAGATAATAATTTTTTTCGGTCCCGATATAAGTAAATACACTAAAATAATGTTCAATAAAATAATAACCTCGTTAAATGAATATTTTATTTCGGTCTCAAGGCTATTACTTTATCGAGGTTTAACTGTAAGTGTACTTTATTTAATTGCTTTAAATAAGCTTAATAATTAGCAAATAATAACAATTCTTTTTTATTTATTTTTTTGATGACTAGGAACCCGCAGCCGCTACCTAGGGTAAACCTCGCTCCTGTGCAATAACCTACCCTAAGGTGACAGACACACATAGCGTTTCCAATGGGATTTGAATCCATGATCTTTTGGTCCCGAGCCACCCACCTTCACCGCTACGCATCCCATGGAGAAAAAAATAAAACAAAAACTAAAAAACAATTCTTACTTTGTGTGACAATTGCCAAAACGAGACTTATTTTAAAGGGAGTAGTATTTACTAGAAAAAAACGTGGGGGCAACCTTAAACAATTGCTTAAAGCTTCACTATCTTTGGAGATAATCTTTGCTTGCTTCTTGACTTTAAATGCGTTTTCCACACTTGTAAGAGTGTCCAGAAATGTAAGAGAGAAGGGTGAATAGTAAAATTTTGAAGTCCGAATCGAACCATATACCGTATACCTACTATATGATTGGAACCGAAACCGCCGGTTCCTATTCCGTCCATGTCTGGTTCGAATAATGGGTTCCTCTATACGGGGATAGGTGACATAGCACAATCTAAATCTTTCCTGCTCAGTCTGCATCCGGTTCGAACCATCAGTTGCCCTATGTACGAATAGGCGATGTAGCACGATCTAAGCCGTTGATTTCCAAAATACAAACTCCAGCGGTCAAATTACGAAACTATCGGTTACAGTTCCGAACAGTAGAACCGGCGGTTCCAAAAACTTGGGGAAGAAGAAGAAATTAAAAAAATTCAAATATTACACACGAAAAACGGGTTTCCGAACAATCCGAGCTTAAGACCAAAGTTCAATTCACAAGGTACAAATCACAAGCATCGAGCACGAAGCACGGGTCATGGGACAAAGACGACGACTTGATAATTCATTCGCTTGTGCACACTAGTCATATTCCAAACCCTAAACGATATCAAAGATGCGCAACCCTATAGCCTCTTACCAAACCATTCATCCATGTCATCGTCGTCTCCAGAAGCAGGAAAATCGCTTGTTCCTCGAAAGATATACGAGTCGTGCCTGGCCGACTCTCTCCCTTCATGTCTCACGATTATAGTTTTCGCAGCCATTCCCTTTTTCCACGAATCGTGTCTATGCACGTCTCGGGATAGGTCGCTTTTACCTCCAAGAACCGGAAAGTCCTTGAAATCGGACGCTTGATAACTCGGGCCGTTCCGATCTTCACTTTCACTCTCAACGAATTTCAACGAACCGCCGTCCTTAAAGCTACCCGGCCTCTCTCGGGCAACATTAGCTTCATTGTTTGATGCAATTGGTCTCCTATGATCACATTTCAGACACAACACATTTCTTCTGAAGTTGACATAATTGCACCTACAAATACACATCAATTTGAACCAAGTGTAGAGAAAAATCCATCCATCTAACTATGCAAATTTAAATCACGAACGCGTTAAAGGAGGTCTTACGAGTCACACTCCCACTCGCCGGGATTCAATTGTCGCTTCGGAGGGTTCTCCTTGCACTGCATACACTTTGTATTCCTAGCAAAGTTGAGAAAGTTGCACCTACAAAAAAAGTTATCGAATAAACAAAAGAAAACACGGCCCACAAATACGAGTTGATATTCTACGGATCGTACTTCTCACATATCCAGTCTCCCTTCTTCAACGGAAAATGCTCTTGTTCTTCCGATAATTTCTTTAGCCTTTCCGAGAATAACCCGTTACACCTCAAGCACTTGACATTTCGAGCAAAATTATGGAAATCGCATCTACACATATATCAAGAATCTTCATCAACATTATAACAATGTGAATGTTAATTGGATGCAAATGTATGCTATGAATCTTACTTGGGGCAGATCCAATCACCTTGCTTCATCCTTTCCGTGACACCGCCGTTTTCTTGGGTGGATGAGGTCGAATCTTGCGGTGGTTCATGATCGCGGTGATTGACCTTGATTTCCGCCATTTCTTTCAACAATGTTCTGACTGAATCCTTAACCCTTTTGTTTAAAGACGGCTTATTCGCTACGGACCCAACGACGGGATCAAGACCGTAGGTCAATAAGAAGCGCATAACATCCACAGTTCTGCCTCCTTCATCAACGCGAGCCATCACGTATGCTCTGTCACAATCGCCTCTTAGAATACACGAGCTGCAAACCTACTAAAACAGATCAATTATCTTAAAACAGAGTAAAGTTAGCATGACATGATTTTCTTAATTGTACGACGTACATTTCCTTCATTCATCCCTAAATGAGCTCTCAAACGCTTTCCCGAGTTCACAACTTTCCTATCCGTGTTCGGACATCCGGACCCACCGAGAACCATAAGGTCTTCGCTTGAGAAGTATCTGCATATCAGAGTCTATACCATTCATATCAAACAAGAACTGCAATTGCATAGCAAATAAGCATTACTCAATTGAAGAAAGAATGAGTAAACAAAATCCACAATTCAATAAAAGAATTTGAGGCATTGGATACAAATAGCAGACTAGTAATACAGTTAAACCTCTTTAAAGCAATAATACTCGGACCGGGAAAAAATACCCGTTTAATGATATCGAACATTATTTTAGTCTATTACCCCACGTCGGGATCGGAAGAAATTATTATCTAAGTGAGGTCATTACTCTATCGAACATTAGTTTATCGAGGTTAAACTGTAATTCAATGTTACACCATTGAAATAACAAGGAGCAATGTATATTGATGATACTACACCAATGTATTTCAGTTTCAGCCAATCTAAATACTAAAACAATTTAACATAAACAATCTTGCTGCATACATTTGTTCCTAAAATCATAACAAAAGGTCTATTCACTAAATCCATAAGCCACACAGCAAATACTCACCTATAAAATAATTAAAAAAAATTCAAGGCAAAACGAATCATTTCTCACAAAAGCATTAAGAATTAAACCAAACCAACAAAGAGGGACATCAATAGAAACGGCACCGTATAAGCTGGTAATTGTCGCGAGCAAAATTCAAACAAGCAGTTCTTATCAAGTTCGCCTCTTTACTGCCCAATTCTCCATTACTCGCGAAAGGGTTTCCGATTTCTTCAAAATACCCCTTTTTCAACAATTTCTCCATTAAATCCACCCACTCACGCCATGGATGAGAAATCTGGATGCTCGAATGAACTCCTTGCTGTTTCTGCGGCGCAACATCTTCTTCCCCTTCCTTCTGGGTAGGATAACTGCGCTGGGTTTTTGACGATTGGATCTCGTGAGCTTCATTTAGGATAAATTGAATTGCAGAATTATGAACTGAACGAGTTCGGGAATTGGGGTTGTGAGTAGAGGAGAAGCGCGGACAAATTTTAGGGTTTTTCAATTTGGACTTTAGGGTTTTGAGGTAGCTAATTAACATTGCGGATTGTCGTTCATGTAGTGTTAACTGAATTGGTATGAAAATTTGAATTCTGAGTAACATAGCAGCTGTGTGAGGGTTATATTTGAATATAATTACATCCCACTTAAAAAAGTCTTTTTTTTAAACCATAAAAAGTAATTCTTTGTTCAATTTTTATGACGAGAAATTCGCTCATTTTTATTAGTCGTATTTTCATTTCTACGTAAATGTTTGATTTAAAATTAATTTATTATTCAACAACGTTATGATCAATTTAAATTAATAATAAATTCACTAGAATCATACTGAAAATATAAATTACATTGAACACTTGAAGTAATTAGGCATGACAGACTCATTTTCATAGATTTCTTTTTTACTTTGTCTCATAATATAAGGTTAATGATCTTCTATCCCATAATTAGAGTTTCACTATATGTCTTATCAATTCGGTAGTTTCATGTGTATTAGTAAAAAAAAATATTATTATTAAAATACACACATCACTACCTGATTGATGGTGTAATGAGACTCAAATTGTGAGACATAAGATCCTCACACGATATAACACAACATTAAAATACACTTCATTCTTGCGAGTCGATTTTCAAATAGTTCAACTATGGAATATTTTCAAACTTCATAAAGATAAAAATAAATATTTATTTAATTTAATAACTAAAGCGCATAAATCTTGAGCCCTTTGATCATCCCTACCTTGTGGGATATCCATGGACTACAAAGATCTAAAATTAATTATTTACAAATGAAAAGTAAATTAAAAAAGAAGCATCAATAGATTGATTTATTTATTAATGAAATGGGCTAAGGTGGGGTTTGTTGTGTAAGGCTTGATGACTTGAGCCTATTCACCAATATGTCCAATGCTTCTCTCATCCAACACTGCTGGCAAGCCTCTCTTGCTTCACTTACACTCATCTGCACACCAGTTATAAAATCAATCAACATTTAATTACATCTTCCCAATTTTGCTTTCCAATCGTTAGAATCACCTTGGGCACAATATAATTATGGGGCCGATTTAAAATATTAAATTTCAAGAATAAAAAAACACCACGTGTTCATATGTAAATGCATGAAATTATCATGTGTTCATTTTACTGCAAAAAAACACTCTTGTGTTCTATATAATGTTATACGAAAACCCCTCTCGTCAAAGTAGTGTGTTTATCTCATTCGCTCTTAAATCTTAATATTGCTAGTATCTAATGAAATTACTAAACTAGATAAGAAAAAAATTAAAACACTAAATAAGAATGAGGCGAACTTTGAAGAACTGAGAATGAATAGATTCAAAATGTGAGTTACAATACTGACGCGTATGCTTTTGAATTTATCAAAATTAAACATTATATTCAATATTTTCAGACATTGTACATCAACAAAAATATAAAAATTTTGTCCAGACACACTCATGACAATTAAAATACACTTGTTTAATTTTAAGAATTTTTTTGCAACAAATTTAAGAACACACAATGTGTTTTTTGTAATAAAACCAACACAATGTACTTTTACGCACCTTCATCTGAATACAAAGTGTTTTTTTTCTTTTCCTTTTCCTTTTCCCCTATTACTAACATAACAAAAACAAAAAATTATCTTGGACCGGAGCACACTCGAACACATGGATGCGTTCGCCCCTAACAGCACCCCAAATTATGAAATTTATAGTTTTTTTTTATTATCCTTTCAAAAAATTATTTTTTGTCCCCGAATTTTGTATATTAACATCCTCATAACTATAAAACATAAAATTTTCGGTCTCGAATTATAAATCTTGGATCCGCGATAAGAAACATACCCATTCCCTCTTGCGTGCAGTCTTTTCCGGCCATTGCTCGAGCTGTTGAGTGACAAGCAAGGGAAACATGAAGCCTTGGTGGTAGAGTTCACGGCTCTTGCTCTTGAATATCCACCTTCCTAATTCACACTATTACAACAATATACTAACTCAATTGTCATACTATTGTACAATAGTAATTAAGAACATTATTAATTTTTTCAAATCACTAGAATAATAATTAAGACAATAAATAAATAAAAATAATGACGTACTATTATTTTAGTATTGTAATATTAATTACCTCAACTTTTCCGACAACTCCGGCTTCTTCGAGCGTCTCGCGAGAAGCAGCTTCTTCAACGGACTCGTCACGCTCCCACCCTCCCTGCATTTTTAATGCATATTTTTTTCAATAGTTAGAAAATACGTTAATGCACGCACATCTAATAGCGAGTATTTTAAGAAAATGTCGTAATGGTAGGGAAGAACTATTTCCCTATTTTTTTCTCGTAAAAATTACTAAGTTTTCAAGATCATTATAATATATTATATGTAAATGTAATTTATAATTACAATAATTTATATATATAATTAAATTACATAATTGCAATTTGTTTAAAGATGAATAGTCATAAGTATCTGACCTTCGGAAACATCTTTGCTTCACTCTTCTTCGAACTGACGACCAGAACTTCCAACTCGTCTCCCGATCCACCATTCGTCTTCACATTCTTGTATCTATAAGGAATGCATCTGCAAAAATATTCAAAATCACTAATCAATTCTCATTAATTTTGCATTTTTTAAGTCTAATATTAAATCGACCCGATCCGATAGTATCCGTTTCGAAAATGTTCAATGCATGATCATATCATACATCCTCATTAAGACGGTAGGATTCATAAAAACTACATAAAAAAAGTTAATCATAGTTTTATAAATTACTAATGCAATTAATGATGTTAATTTTGACTGAATTTCTTGTAATAATTAGCAAGAAAAAACAAGGTAACGTTGGCTCCTTTAGATTTATACTACAGCTAAAATTAATTTCTCAAAGCATAAAATAATTTCAAATAAATATGAATATGATGGAATCCCGTTTTATTCTAAATAAAAATTAAATAGAATGATAAAAAAGGTTTTTCCCTGTCTCTTCGCATCGAGCAAAAAAATAAATATTTGTTCTCTTCTAGAAAGCATTTTTTCGTAAAATCTCGTCTAATAACAAGTGAAAACTACTACTATAAGATTACCAAAACTTAATTTAGCATATATATAAAGTATTCTTAATATTTTAAGCTTAAAAAAACTCGCAAAACATTAACATATTAATTTCAGACAAAATTCAGAAAAAAAAAGAAAGCAAGAATTAATTCTTACCCTACGACGAGTCGATGATCTTGGTCGCTGTACCTCTGCAAACTCCTTCCTGTTCGAGCAGCCATATAATATTTATATTATATGTATGATTGAAGAAATGATGAAGTTGCAGTTGAAGCAAATATGGATGAGCCTCTAGCATGTATATATAGATAGAAGAGAGACGTGAATGCGGATAAGGACAAACGGGTTTCGATTACGGGTTACCCTCGGCATATTTATTGAGATGTAGACATGAACTCAATGTACAGACGCGTCACGACTCGGACTGGGTTTCAAACGTTGATCCGAGTCCAACCCTACTCACTTTTTCTTCGACGTTTCTCCCAACTACCCTTTTTCAAATAATTACAAATAATAATTAATATTAGTAACTTCTACAATTAATTCAACAATTTATTTAATACTACAATAATATTCCAAATTATGTGTAATGCAACACTCGAATGCAATAGAAACCATATTCTACACTCAATAATAAATCTTTAAAGTATTGAGTTGCTTTATGAGAGTTAGTTCATTATCATAGCAAGTTCGAGGAAGTTGCAATTCAATAATTGGGCTTCTTTTCTAAAATTCATAACCGAATATCTTTCTGGCAAAGGAATGAGAAATCTTTCTCCTGTTACATGAATCCAATTTCATTTCATCCGGTAACAATGTATTTGTCATTTGATCCAATTGCGAAAAATAGGGCTTCTATACCAAAAATACCATCGATACTTAAATTCGTCGGCATATAATTATCGGGGATCAGTTTGCCGGCGATAATAATTTCATCAACAAATTTTGGAGGAGACACTAACAAATCATTTCATATATCAATTACATAAATACGGAGAAATCGTGTCGAATAATAAATCCTCATATAAGTTATGTATAAAGGTAAATAAAATTGAGCCTCTCATCCTTTAAAAGCTTATTTAAAAAGTTAAAATGATCCAATTCTATAGTTAGTATCTCTTATACACCTTTTATGAATATTAACGTATAAATAATTTTTCAAGTGTCGATAAATAATTGTTTTTAAGTTTTTCTCAAACTAGGTGCATACGTATAATCTACTTTTGATACTCAAAAGGTAATGCAAGTGCTTAACCTAGTATGAATTTGGCTGAAACTTACACGATAATTTTCAATTTATAATACTAATTTGCCTTTTGCTACTTTTGATATTCAAAAGGTAATGCAAGTGCTTAATCTAGTACTCCCTCCATCCCATTTGAAACGGCCCGTTTCAAATGGGTACAAGAATTAAGAAAGTTGATGGTTTAAAATGAGAGAGGGATAGATGATAAAGTAAGAGAGAAAAGATGAGTGAGATAGTGAGAAAGTAAATAATAAAGTATGAGATAAAAAATAATTAATATAATGAGAGTAGATAAAGTGGGTGAGAGAAATGATAAAGTATGAGAGAAGTTATTTCCTTTTCTAGAAACGGGTCGTTTCAAACGTCCCGAAAAAGAAAACAGATCGTTTTAAATGGGAAGGAGAGAGTATGAATTTGGCTGAAACTTACACGAGAATTTTCAATGTATAATACTAATTTGCCTTTTGCGTAATCCTACACTAATTTCTAGCCAACTAGTTTCATTATCAATTTATGATGAATGTTCATAATTTGACGATATATATTTTTTTAATGATGACGAGGAACCCGCAGTTGCTATCTTTGGTACACACAGAATAAATCTCGCTCATGTGCAATAGAATGCAAACTACACAGGATGATGCGCACATGGTAAACCTCGCTCCTGAATATATAAATTCCAAGCTATTCAAGAGAAAGAGAATTTTTCTATCAGATTCTGATCAATCTTTATACAAATATACAAATTTACATATTAGTATGGGAAGTCGTGAATCATGATATGGACCAAAACTTTTTTAAAAGTTGATCAATTTAAATTGAGAAATAGTACAAAACGATACGAATATACAACTATCTATCTAATTGAAGTCTTGATTAGATTATGATCAATCAAAAAAAAAAAAAAAGCATATACAACTTTACAAAATAGCGTGAGGATTCTGATACCAATTAGAACTTAAGTAAAAAGTTGTTTGGGTCAAGTCGGGACTTCTAATAAATTCAATCATTGGTTTAAGACTAAGGTATATTATAAAGAGTACAAAGAGTGGAGTTATCTTAATCATTTTTAATTATTTATTCTGTCCTATTATAATTGATTTAATTTTTTTCGGCATTGAGATTAAGAAAGTGGGTGGATGTCTCGGGATCGACTCTAGGGGTAAAGTCGGTGAAGCCACGTTAGACCCTGCCGAGAGCAAGGCCCCGTCGAGTAATTGCCTTGACAGTTAAGGCATTAATTCCTTATGTATTATTTTATTTTGTATAATGTTAGGAACTCATTCGTCGAATTAAATCATACAGATATTATAGATCTCGAAACCTCGCTCCTGTGCAATAGTCTGCAAACCACACAGGAGAGTTAAACCACCCTTAATGTGACAGGGTGACAGACACACATAGCATTTTCAGTGGAATTTGAACCCATGACCTATCGATCCCGGGCTACCCACCTTCACCGCTATGCCATCCCATGGGGACATAATTTGACGATTTCATTTGTCATAATTAGTTGCAAGGGTGGTATCAAACTAAAAAAAAAAAAAAACTAGCTAATCTTAGGTTTTTAACATTGGAAACGAACAAATATATTTGATTGAACTTTAAAAAAACACGAGAATTATAGACCACGATATATAACGGAGAGTTATATGTTCCATTTGGGAATGAAGATTTATTATGTGTTTGCAACAACTTAAATTATCTAACTTATGACTTAATTTAAGGAAAAATCTATTTGTAGTGTTTGCAATAATTTATAATGTACAAAATTCTCTACAATCAAGTTGAAGAAGCTCAAGTAGGTTAAAGTTTGGTTGAACCAACTTTTCCAACTTAATGGAATATTCGTACTTTCGGAGAAGTTATGATTTGACATTGTAATTCTTTAATCTCAAAGTATGCTAGTACAATATAAAATTTGTAAACACTATTATTTCAACTTTTTCTACTTTTAAACAGTATTTTGCAAACACCCAACTAATTCTCTAAATTATAACTTTTATCAAATTCTCCTTAAATTAATAACTTTAAAAAAAGTTAAAACTATTGCAAACACCCCCTTAATGCTTTATACTACATTACTCTCCCCGTCTTATTCCATTAGTCAAGTTTCCCGTTTCGGGCAATATCACTTCATTAGTCTCACTTTTCTTTTTTTAACTTAAGATATTACTCTAATACTCATTATGTTCCATTAGTAGTGTCTGATTTATTTTGAGCACGAAGATTAAGAAAATCATATTGTGTAGTGTATGCCGTTTGATTTTTGGGTGATTAATTTGTGGCCACAAATTCTTTTCCCTTTTTAGAAACAAGACATTACTAACGACATTCCTTTCAGAAATACAAGATACTACTAATGTGACACATGCAATACTACTTTACACACAATAAACAACTTTTTTAATTTCCATGCTAAAAAGAAACTTGATTAATAGAGTGAGACGGATGGACGAAGTATATGATAAAAACTTAATTTAGTCAATTATAATATATATTGAGTTCAAAAACTTAGCAAGTAAGTTACTAGGAAATTACTAGGAAATTACTAAATGGAAACAACCCACATAACTTAGCAAGTAAATTACTAGGAAATTACTAAATGGAACACGTGGCTCCCGCATCGTGGGAAAAATCTTGCGAGGCCGGTTTTGTCGATTCGTTCTCCAATATACTTATGAGCGATTTCAGTTGGATTTGAATTCACGACCTTTCGGTTTGAGTTATCCATCTTCACCGATATACCATCTCAAGAGGACTAGTATATAAATTCATTAAACCACACATAATGGTTTTGGTTGTTCAATAAACCTCGTACTTAAATTCAATTTATTTAGGCACTAATCAATTCTTTAACTTGATTTAGTCGGAATTTGAAGAAAGAAAACATCATGATCCTCTACTTTTGGCTGTTATCAACGGAAAATTCTATCCGACTAGGGACTTTGTGGACAAGGACGAGACATATTATCATTTTTTTTTCTAATGTGTAACTAGTTTTACATGAAAAACATCAATGTTAGATGACGTGACTTGTCCAGGATTACAATATTCAAAGCTTGATTACGAATTTAGCTTAGGGTAGAGTTTTTCAGTCACTATCATGATACTCTTGGCCTAGGGTCGAATTTTGTCATTACCAATCATGCTATCATGATAATCTAGATTTCATCAAGAAATTCTTTTTTTTTTAAATTGTGAATAAGATCAAAATAGATGAGACACTAATGTACTTTTTGAAACAACTTAAATAAGTTGATTTTGAGTTTTTTCTTTACAGAATTAATTTTTTTAATGTTTAGAATGTAGGCTTCTGTTTTTTTAAGTTTAAAATAAATCTAAATAAGAGGGTGTTTGCAAATGCTTATTATAAGCACTTCTTACTTGCTTTTGCTTAAAGTTGGAAAAAATTACTTATAAGCAAAAACATGTAGTTTTGGGTATTAGGGTTAAAAAACAACTTAAAGCAATATAATTAATTTTTTAGTGTTTGGTTAAAAAATAATAAAAACACTTGTTTAAAATAAAATCTCAAATTTCTGGACCATGAAAAATAATTAAAAATTATTGTAAATATTAATTAATGTATATCCAAAATTTTAGCAACTTTAAGCAACAAAAAGCAGCTACTTTGATGCTTTTAACTTAACGTGTTTTACTGCTTAAAACTGCTTAATTTTAGCTAACTGACCACATAATTTTGTTTTGCAAACACATTAAAAGTACTTAATCAGTTCAAAAAGCTAACAAGCACTTTAAAAAATCTCTTGCAAACACCCCCTTAAGTAAAAGTTTATAAGTTGGCTAGGAGTTGCCTTTTAAAAACAGAAGTCAAATACAGAAAATAGCTTATGAGATAAACATATTTAAATAAAAACAATTGTTTTCAACTTTAATTAAAAATAAATAAAAAATATCTATAATAAGTATTTACAAATATACCATGGAAATACTAATATCTTAACGACATATGATTTCGAAACCTCTCTACCAAAAGCTTCTTAAATTGATTAATTAGCATTATGCACAATTTAAAGTGTGAAAAATCCACGTGTGCGGCCAAAGAGTGTTTAAGTTCCTTTTTTCTTTTTTACCGGCTAAGCTGAGTATCTACCTATAATTAATTATATATTATATTTGTGACTACACCTGCTACCCATATTTCATCGAAACTACCCAAAATGTTCCTATATGCCCTACTAGTTTCCAATTTATTATTTTGTCATGTACAGCGTCTTTTTTTTTTTGGAATAAGTTTGTGCATGAAAATTTTTCTGTTTGTGATTTACTTATGTAGTACTCCCTCCGTCCCACTCATCTTGACGCGTTTCTTTTCGGCACGAGAATTAAGAAAGTGGATGATAAAGTATGAGAAAGAGATAAAGTAAGAGAGAGAAGATAAATGAGTTTGTGAGAGAGTAAATGATAAAGTATGAGAGAGAAATGATAAAGTAAGATAAATAAATAAAAAAGTAAGAGAGATAAATAAAAAAGTAAAAGATAATTTAATAATATTTTTTAAAGTTATTTCCTTTTAAAAAAACGTGTCATTTTAAGTGGGACGTCCCGAAAAGAAAAACGTGTTAAGATGAGTGGGACGGAGAGAGTATATGCTTAGGCTCACAGTAAGAAAAAGTTTTTTTGTTTATATGTGTTTAATCAATGAAACCCTTCTTATACAATATTATACAATACATTTCAAATCGTATTCTACTAAAAAAAGAAGTAAAGTATAAATATCTCTCCTCTTTGAATCATTTTTTGAACAACGAAATCTCTAATGCTAAAAAAATGGATTATCCGCAAGATTAATTTAGAAAACTAGTAGAGATATGCAAGAACAAACTATTTTAATTGGAAACATTCCTCTAATGAATTCCCTAGGAACTTCTATAGTAAATGGAATATATAGAATTGTGATCAATCAAATACTTAGTTCAAATAACAGTTAAGGTGAAGTAGGGTCAGGGACGACCAATCTCTTTATGATAAACAAATCAATTTTGCAAGTTCGTTATTACAGGTAGTTCCGACAAAGGATCGGACTAATGGTGTATACAATACTTGAATTCTCGATGTAGATGCTACATAGTTGGTTCTCATCCTTCAGAGACTACGAGTGTAATAGGAGCATCCGTCGACAAAAGGATCACCCTAAGATATTTCATGGCTATTGAGAACGAATTAAATCATATGGTTCTATTTCTCAATCTTTCTGACTTGCTCCTACGGAACCAAGGTCGAAAAGATTGAAAAAATAAGTCATTCACAACCACTAATGAAGGATTCCTCGAAAAGTTAAGGATTAGTAATCTTTTTAAGAAATCGAACGGATTCGGTCTTATACATACGCAAGGAAGGTAATCAAAAAAGAAAGAAGATGAGTTCTTCTTTCTTTTATCACTTAGGAGCCGTGTGAGATGAAAGTCTCATGCACGGTTTTGAATGAGAGAAAGATGGGAGGAATCCTCTTTTCGACTCTGATTCTCCCACTCCAGTCGTTGATTTTCTTTCTGTTATTTTGAAAGTAGCTGCTTCAGCTTCAGCCACTCGAATTTTCGATATTCCTTTTTATTTCTCATCAAACGAATGACATATTCTTCTGGAAATTCTAGCTATTCTTAGCATGATATTGAGAAATATAATTGCTATTACTCAAACAAGCATGAAACATATGCTTGCATATTCATCCATAGGTCAAATCGGATATGTAATTATTGGAATAATTGTTGGAGACTCAAATAATGAATATGCAAGCATAATAACTTATATGTTGTTCTATATCTCCATGAATCTATGAGCTTTTGCTTACAACTTTCCTTTTTCAGCGCCACTGTTGATAGAAACAATCACCATTTTTACTGTTTGTGATAACAGTAACCATATATCTCCTTATATATAAGGGTAATAATTTGGTCTACGTATCGGAACTCATAGACCTATCTTTAAATGGACAATTAGCCTACCTCGTTATCTAAGTTCAGACCATTTTCTAAGCCCAATAGAAGAATCTTAAATTAGAGTCTACCTTCCGGTCATGAGATTTTTTTTTATTTGTTGTTTATTGTATTAAATTAGATGGGGAAATCCAACCAAACTATTAGGCTCGTGCCACGCGTCCAGTTAGGAGATGCTTCACGTGTGAGCTAGCCTTGCTGGCGGCCTACCACCTACAAGTGCAACCGCCTTTCTTCGTGCTGTCCAATTCTTTAGTCTTCCAATTATGACGTCATATTTAGATTTCTTGAAAATTTGTTATGACTTCTTAAGTTGGTGGAAAGTCAATAGAACTTAAGATGTGATCGAAAGGAATTTTATTAATTACTACTCCCTACCTCCCATGATTCTCGCTCAAAAAAATTTCTGCAAGATTGTGTAAATGTTGTAGAACACTCAAATAAAATGTATAATAATTTATTATTTTTTTTATAAAAAACAACAATTATATGACGACTCAAAAAAAAAGTGAAACAACAATTAATATAGAATGGAATGAGTACTTATTAGCTTCTGTTTAAATACTTTAAATAAGCTTGTAAAATAAACTAGGCGGTAAGTTAGTTAAAATTAAACAATTTTAAGTAGCCATTAAGTTAAAAACATCATAAGAGATTTTTTTTTGGAAGTTGCTAAAATTTCGAACATGCATCAATCAATGTTTGTAATATCTTTTGTTTAATTTTTATGATATATAAATTTGAGATTTTATTTAAAATAAGTAATGTTATTTAACAAAATATTAAAAAATTAAATTTTATTACTTTAAGTTGCTTTTTAATATTAATACGAAAAATTTCCCTTTTGCTTAAAAATAATTTTTTCCACTTTAACCAAAAATAAATAATAAGTATTTATAATAAGTATTTGCGAACATACCTTATTTTAATTTATTAATATTACTGTTTTCATCCTGTTATCCACATTTTATTTTTTCGAACTCGATAGATTAAAATTAATTAGAGTATTACCATAAAAATAAAATATTAATAATGGGACGTTTCAAAAGATAATGCAATACATTATCACTGTATACTTAAAGAGTCATGTCTCCTACTTACTTCCCGCGAAATACCGAAAATGCCCCTACTTTTTCAAATATTAATAATACAGTTACAGTGGCAGCCTCGTAAATTCTACAAAATCTTACACCTTTAATACAACCGTCCTTCAATTAGCCTCGTGGGCTATAACCCATCTCCTCCCCACGTCATATCGTGTAAAATGACGTCTTAATACACTATGAAGCTAATATATTTTATTATTCCAATGATCATGCGGTGGTCACAAAGAAATATTCTCTCAGTCTCGCTATTAATATTCATTTTTTATTCACAAAATATGTATTTTATAAGTTTTAATTATATTAAGAAGTTGACACAATTTTCAATGAGTGATTGGTAGAAGAAATGAGAATTCATCAAATTTTTTGCTAGGCATAGTTTTTTTTCTACATTTTTATTCATATTGTATTTTAAGAAATAATCTAAAATTTACAAAAAGTTAAAAATCATAAAATTTTGAGTTTCGAGTGGAACAAAAATCGTGTGAAGATAAATTTATGGTGACAGAGAGTATGATAATGTGGGGATGAGTAGTAAGTAGGAGGGGTCTACTTCAATTTTTTGTTTAAGAGTATTTTTTGCTATTTTAAGAAAGAAAACAGTAATAGCGGGACAAACCGATTTAAAAAGTAGGATAATAACAGCGGAACGAAGGGAGTATATATTATTTAGATTAAGTTTGCAACCCGAGCTACAAATTTTAGATAGATACAAAAAAGTGTTAATATGCACTATTTGCCAAAAAATCATAAAACATAAACAAATTTAGTCTTCTACTATCCTAAAATACAATTATAGTCATTTTGTCCTACTTTTGTGTCTGCAACTAATCATTTATCTGTTTTCCTTGTTTGTCGAGACAAGGACGTCAGAAGGATCGATGGAGGGTCGACGTAAAAAGAACAAGGCCTATGGGAGCCGAGGGAATTCTTAGTATGTTATTCAATTGCAGGGCCGATCGACATTGTTCCTCTTTAGGCCCACCCATCGACCCTTCTGACATTCTGCAGTTATAACGCCCCCTTTTCTTTCGGCCGAGAGAGATAACGTACAATTATTGAAGGATCGATGATCATCGCCGTTATTCAAACTTTATAATGGCCTCAATTATTCTCTTTAGGCCCCCGTTTCTTTCTTCTCCTTTTCATATTCACAATTATTGCTACAAAGCCATTTCTAACCAACCATTAGTTTTTTGTCGTTAGCAAAATTGCAACCATCCCACAACGGCATCATTAATTGAGAGAGAGAGAGAAAGCGCCATATATAACAGCAACATCATCTACCTCCTAAAACTCCAAAACCAAATTAGACTAAGCAGCTGCAGGAGATGGCGAGCAAATCATCCTCCACCAGAAACAATCCCATCAATTCTACCGACTTAGAAAGTGGAGTAACTTTAAGCGGCAGCGGAAGTAGCAGTTGGGGGAAGGAGGCGGAGGCGGAGGCAAGGCCCCTTCGGATGCGAGTAGTGCACAGAGTTCCACCACAGATGCGGATGAAGAAGAAGAAGCCCCTCTTCGATCCCTCCGTCATGTCGCTCGGGCCCTATCACCACGGCCAACCCCAACTCCGTCAGTTGGAAAAGTTCAAAGACGAGATGGTGAAGGTCATTTTCAAGGTGGAGGAGAGGCGCCTCCTCTTCCGCAGCAAGATTCTGTGGCGGATAGATGATATACGTCATTTCTACGGAGGGCTGTCCAGAGATGAGTTTGACGACGACGTATTGGCGGACATGATGCTGCGCGATGCCTGCGCGCTCTTATACTTTCTGGAGACTGGTGCATGGATAATAACGAGTTCTGAGGCTGCCTACAGTTCCCTTGGCTCATTCCAATTCCTTCAAGCGTTAGACGATATGCTTAAGCTGGAGAATCAGATCCCTTGGTGGTTGATGAAATCATTAATCAGCTTCACCTACGATGATGATGATGATGACGGTAAGAAAGGGAAAGAATTCCTCCGCAGGTTGTTTAGTTTCCAACTTTTTGGGAACCCTACACATCTCAAACAAATTCCTTGGCATGAAAACAAAGATGAATACTATCCTCTTCACTATCTGGAAGCGACTCGTAGTATCGCTATTGAGGTGGATAAGATTGGTATTAATCGCGTGGAGGAGACCACCTCCCACCAATTACATCAGGCGGGAAAGCGGTCATTTCGTTCGGTGAGAGAACTCGGAGCAAAAGGCATCTACTTCAAGCCCAGCTCTCGTTTCCTCACTGACGTCAGTTTTACTTCTTACTCCATGTTTGGGGTACTTCGCCTTCCTGTTCTGGTAATGAGGACAAGCAGCAAAGCTATGTTCTCCAACATGATTGCCTTAGAGATGTCCCCTAACACGCCGGGCGCAGACGGTATATTCACTTCATATATGACATTCATGAAGTCGATGATCCAGAGCACTGAGGATGTTAAGCTGTTGCAAGAGAATGGGGTAATAGTGAGTTTCATAGAGGATAGTGAAGAGATCTTCAGAATTTTCAAGGAGATGGAGACATTTGGAGCAGGTGTGCTGCCATTTTATGATGGGACAAAGATCAGAATGAACCAGCACTGTGACAGCAAATCCAAAACATGGATCGCTGACCTCTTCAACACAAATTTCAGTAGTCCATGGACAGTTGTAACTTTCCTCGCGGCCGCCTTTCTTCTCTGCCTCACTTTTCTCCAAACTTACTACACTATCAATCCCAAATAAACTGCCACTTGCATAACTCTTCAGTCTGTGTTAATGGTGATTGGAAAATGTGAGGCTGCTGAAAGCCAACATTACTAGTTTGTTCTCCTTTTGGGGTTAAATATGTAAAATTGCGTTCATGATTACTGCTCAATTTGTGGAAATGTGGAAATTGATTAACATCTTGTTGCCTTTGAATAATGTGGAAAATGACTCCCA
Organism: Lavandula angustifolia; assembly: GCA_028984105.1. NCBI lineage: Eukaryota > Viridiplantae > Streptophyta > Magnoliopsida > Lamiales > Lamiaceae > Lavandula > Lavandula angustifolia. The sequence goes on from CM054812.1 coordinate 1,437,822, forward strand.
AATAACCAGGCGATGGTAGGGAGAATTTTCCTTTGCATTTGTAAGGGCTCAGATTCAATCGGATAATAAAAGATAATTTTAGGAGATCTCGCTTGAAAATTAGACTACATATTAATTATGTACGATAGACAGAACTATAGACACCGACGTGTTTCACGTTTCAATCCTTTCAGTAGTAGCACCACACACTTCACTATCAAACTTAATGGGACAAGATGTAAAAGTTGAAACAACACATAGCTTTGGCCTCTATGACCACCTAAGGAACTTGAACGATGCATATTTTTCAGATATGTCTTCAACATGTCGTTGAACTGTCTTAATCGAGGAGTTTCCTGCATGGACCTGCACCATCGTGTTTAGCGGTCATGAGAAATACTTAAAACACAGAAAAGAAGAAAAGGAAATAGAAACTGACCTGTTTCAAATGCCTAATAGTTTCTGAATCAGTCGGGATAACATGGTAGTAGCCCACGCACATCAGTACATTAGCACATGTGACTGGCCCGAATCCATCAATCACTTTCAGCTTCTCAGACAAGCTTAATGTACCATTTGAGACTCCAGGCAAGGGATGTTGCAGTTCTGCCTGAAGCTCACACAGTCATTGAAAAGGTAAAGAAGAAAGAAAGCAATTGTCAACAGGTGGATACTCTCTCTTCCTGTTCTGGTCTCGACATAGGTCAATGCACTAAAATAATATTTGATAAAGTAATAGCCCCATTAAATGAATATTTTTTTTCGGTCTCGAAGTTATTATTTTATCGAAGTTTAATTGTACTTTGTCCCAAGTTTGTCACTTCATTGTTACATATTAATCATGGTTAAAAAAAAAGATATTATTCATAAAATTATATGTATTTTGTCTCAAGTTTGTAGTGACGGAATGCTCATGGATAATGACGGAATTTTCCGTCACTAATAAGCTAATTTCTTGTAGTTATGACAAGAAGGATCAATTCGAAAGACGGATTATTTTTATAATCTTGACCAATTCAATCGAAACCTGTCCCCTCAGATAAGACGGCAACAGGTGAGTTTGAGGCATGTTACTCCACCACCTCTATGGCTGTTTTGCTGCTTGCTTCTCCTTACTGGTGGATCTAGCTGCTTGGTTGCTTCCTTTAGTGAATCTGCTTAGATTGAAAAGAGGAGTCAAAAATGGTTAATTGGATACTGATACAGTATTTTGGATTAGATATCGTTGGAAATATTTTAATCCCAATCCTCTAAACACTTGCTGCCACGTCCACATTTTCTCATATCCATACAGTAGGAGCCTAGAATTGTCAACACCAACTCCTCCTTGAGAGCCTTGAGGGAGAAGGCAAAGCATTTGACATAACCATTCAGAATAGGCATTTCTCACCTAGACATGCATAGTTGATAGTTCTTAATAACTGACAATTCACCACTTAGCACTGCTCCTCTTCATACACATCTAATTTAATTAGTTGATATTAGTGAAAAATGACTGTTGAATTCTTTAATAATAGACAGAAAATGAATAAAATGAGAGGAGCTTGGGGTTGAGAGAATTACATGACAGCAGAAAAAACTATATACAATTGAAGCAACAACGGAAAAGGTAAAAAGACTCCCTAAAACCAGGCGACGGTATGGAGAATTTTCCTTGGCATTTTGCAAGATTCAGATTCAACAAGGAGGTCATTTGACAACAGAATGAATGATAATTACAGGGTGATTGAGCTTAAAAAATAGTAAAAGAAATAACTAAGTGCGACAAGCAGGACGTTACAATGTATGGCTAACAAGCTACGGCACCTGATAGCACAACGGCCAATAGTGTTTCATGATTCCGTCCTTTCAGTAGTAGCGCCACAGAGATCATGCAGGGATAGTTTGTTTCTCTTACTTGGAAAAGGAAGAAAAGGAAAAAAGAAATTTACCTGTTTTAGATGCCTAATAGTTTCTGAATCCGTGGGAATAACATGGTAGTAGCCAATGCACATCAGCACATTAGCACATGTGAATGGCCCAAATCCATCAATCACTCTCAGCTTCTCAGCCAGCTTATCGTAATCAAACAAGCTCAATGTACCACCGGTACATTCTAGTTCTCTCAACTGAATTCTGCCTTCAACGGGAATACTTAAAGAGTCATGTCTCCTACTTGCTTTCCGCGAAATACCGGAAATGCTCCTACTTTTCAAAATATTAACAATACAGTTACAGTGGCAGCTTCGTAAATTCTGCAAAATCTTACACCTTTATTATAGCCGTCCTTCAATTAGGGTCGTGGGCTATAACCTATCTCCTCCCCACCGCCAAAACTCTCATCTCGCTCTTCTCTCAAAATCAGCCTCCCTCCGCGGCTACGCCGAAAAATTTCTGTAGACTATAAACTGCTATTACAACCACAAAAGTAAGTCGGAAAACACAAATAAAAAATAAAGCTAGAGATCAAAACTTCGTCGAGTCGAGAAGTCCTCTCTCCGCAAGACGAAATACGCCCCGGTAGTGCTCTCGGTGTTGGCAAATCGTCCCAAAAGATGAAACGACGAACGTCTCGAAGATTGCAGCACCGCAAAATCTACGAGCTCCGGCGAACTAGACTTTTCCGGCGAGGACAGGCTGCTGAAGACTTGAGCTAAGAATGCAACTAGAATGCTTGTGAGATGTGGTGTGTTGTGTTCAAATGACATGCAGACTGATCCTATTTATAGGCAGTCCCAGCCCAGGTGAAAGGTTGTTGAGTAACATCTGTCAATTAAGGCAGACTGACGTGTCCAGGGGAGTGGGGAGTGGAGATATGGAAGGTTGGTTGCTGAAGAGTCTTCTTCCTGCACCTTCCAAAAAGATACACTCTGGTGCAGCAGGAGCACTGCACCACGGAGAGTGAATAATCCTGTGTAGCCGGTCCATTACACCAACGACTGGGCCAGCCCACCTAGCCCAACGAACAAGCCCGACGGACCATCCAAATGACTAATTGCCAAGATCCAAGATCCAAGATCCAAGATCCAAGATCCAAGTCCAAGTCTAAGTCCACGGACACGGACACGGACTGGAACCGGAGCCGGGGCCGGGGCCGGGAACGGACGCGGTGCGGCGCGGCGCGCCGCATGTGAGGCGGTCGGCGAAAAGGCTCGCGCGCATGAGCATATGTGGCCCAAGGCCAACACATGTCACTTAGTTATCTCCTACAATGTGGTAGAGACTTAAATACCAGACAAAATGTTATTCATTAATCGATGTGGGACATTGATTAATGTAATAACTCTCCAAAAACCCGAAAAGGTAAGTTTCTTCACTTTAGGTAACATATTAGTTTTGTCCCCCAAACTTCGAGCCACTATTTTTCACTCACCGAAAATCGGAATCGAGAAATTAAGCACACTATAATTATCTACTCGAAACGTAGATCATCGTGATATATCTCAATTCATAAATCAGATATATATCGAGGCTCAAAAAGACGATTCAATGGGCTGAATTTTTCCCAAGTCAAATTAGCATTAAATGCTAATTAACTTTCCAAAAACAAAATATATATAAATATAAATGTATATGTTTAATTCGATTTTCCAACAATCCCCCACATGAGTGGAAATAGCCAAATACATGCATGCAGACACACAGCTCTATCCTCAAGAGACAATAAAGCATCAGGGTAGGTGACAGGTGGCTTGTGACCTTGAACCTTCCTTAGTCAGTGCTATCGAGCATACCGGCGGATTAGTGGACACGTGGCCTTGAACTATTCCTTCATGGTGTATACTTAGACAATAGCACTAACACTATAAAGTCTCAACCTCGTCCGTTCTCACGTTTGTGTCCTTTACTGGCCATGGACAACCTCTTTGGATTCATAAGTGTTACATAGAAGCGGCCCTCACTTCTCACTTACATAGGTGATTCTTACTCGAGTATCCTGCCATACTCCACCTTCTCAAGGTATCTAAGAATCATTAAAAGTCAAAGACTTAACCTCACCACTTGACAGGTCACCAACACTCTCGAGCTCTTTTAGGGAATAGACTAATTGAGTGCGGTATCAACAGACTCATATAGCTTAGTTTTCCCATTGAACCAAGTTCATGGGTCCAATGTACAAGGTTGGGTATCCACTATAATCGTCTTTAACTTTTGGATTTAACTCCCATTCCCTCTACGAGCTTATACATTTGATCTCGATTCAAACTCTTAGTAAGCGGATCCACTAGGTTATCTATAGACTTGACATAGTCTACAGAGATAACCCCACTCGTGATCAAATATCTTACGGTATTATGTCGACGACGAATATATCTCGACTTACCATTATAGAATCCACTTTTTGCCCTACCAATAGCCGCTTGGCTGTCACAGTGAATCATCACAGGTGGCACGGGTTTCGTCCAACATGGAATATCTTCAAGAAAATTACGGAGCCATTCGGCCTCCTCACCGGCTTTATCTAAGGCTATGAACTCAGATTCCATAGTGGATCTGGCTAGCACGCCTGTTTCGTGGATCGTGGATCTCTAGGACACAGCTCCTCCCCCTATAGTGAAAACATAACCACTAGTAGACAACGAGTCTTTAGTGTCGGATATCCAATTCGCATCACAGTACCCTTCAAGTGCGGGGGATGTCTCGAGTAGTGCAGCCCAAAGTTAAGAGTGTATTTCAAATACCTCAGAACTCTTACAAGAGATTTCCAATGCTCTCTACTGGGATTACTAGTATAGCGACTCAGTTTGTTCACCGGACAAGCTAGATCAGGTCTCGTACAATTAGTGATGTACATAAGACAACCAATGACTCTAGCATAATCCTCTTGAGCAACAGGATCACCCCTATTCTTGCTCAAGTGAACATTAACTTCTAGAGGAGTCTTTGCCTGCGCACTATTAAAGACATTAAACCTCTTAAGCACTTTCTCAATATAATGAGATTGAGACAAAACAATCCCTTTGGGAGTTCTTTGAATCTTCACTCCAAGAATAACATCAGCAACTCCCATATCTTTCATATCAAAAGTTCTCTTAAGCATACGCTTGGTGTCATTTATGACTTGAAGGTTTTGTCCCATAATTAACATATCGTCTACATAAAGACAAACAATTACAAAACCATTCTTTGTATTCTTTATGTAAACACACTTGTCACATTCATTAATCTTAAAGCCATTCGACAACATAGCATCGTCGAATTTCAAGTGCCATTGTAATGGTGCTTGTTTCAACCCATATAGGGATTTCACCAACTTACATACCTTTCGCTCTTGGCCAGGTACTACAAACCCTTCAGGTTGTTCCATATAAATTTCCTCTTCTAAATCTCCATTTAGAAAGGCAGTTTTCACATCCATTTGGTGAATCTCAAGATTGTGCAAAGCAGCAATTGCGAGAAGTACACGAATAGACGTAATCCTCGTTACAGGCGAATAAGTATCGAAGAAATCATATCCTTCAATTTGCTTAAAGCCTTTAACCACTAAACGAGCTTTATATTTGTCAATTGACCCATCTGCCTTATACTTTCTTTTTAGGATCCATTTACATCCTAAGGGCTTGCAACCTTTAGGTAAGTCAGTTAAGACCCAAGTGTGATTCTGCATGATGAAATCAATTTCACTTTGGACAGCTTCTTGCCAAAGTGGGCCATCGGGTCTAGAAAGAGCTTCTTTTATAGACCGCGGTTCTTCATCCAAAAGAAAGACAACATAATCAGGACCAAAGTCCTTAGCAACTCTAGCTCTAGTGCTACGTCTTGGTTCTAAAGTTTCAAGATCGACAGCTTGCCTCTTACGTGTATCGGGTTCTACCCCCACATTTCTAGAACTACTAGCAACTTCTCTTGCTTCACCACTAGAGTTTGACTCAATTTTATTATCCTTTTTAGAAGGATAGATATGTTCAAAGAATATAACATTCCTTGACTCAATAGTAGTTCCAACATTCATATCGGGCACCGCCGACTTATGAATGACAAATCGATATGCACTACTATTCAGTGCATATCCTATAAAGATACAATCGACGGTCTTAGGTCCGATTGTAACTTGCTTAGACAAAGGCACTACTACCTTATCCAAACACCCCCACACTTTGAGATATTTATAGGAAGGTTTCCTTCCTTTCCACAACTCGTAAGGAGTTACATCTCTACCTTTTAGAGGTATTTTGTTCAATAAGTAGTTAGCCGTCAAGACGGCTTCCCCCCACATGTTCTGGGGCAGTCCAGAACTTATTAACAAAGCATTCATCATCTTCTTTAGAGTTCGATTCTTCCTTTCAGCCACACCATTTGATTGAGACGAATAGGGGGCAGTGGTTTGATGAATAATACCACTTGTCTTACACAACTCTTTAAAAGGAGCTACATACTCTCCACCTCTATCACTTCATACCATTTTGATTTTACAATCAAGTTGGTTTTCGGTTTCTGCTTTGAAGTTAGTGAAAGCTTCAATCGCCTCATCTTTACTCCTTAAAAGATAAAGAGTACAATACTTAGTGCATTAATCAATAAAAGTAATAAAATACTTTTTCCCACCCCTAGTTTGTACAAACTTCAAGTCACATACGTTAGTGTGAATGAGTTCTAGAGGTTTTGTGTTCCGTTCTACAGAATGAAAAGGCTGCTTAGCCAATTTTGCTTCAACACAAACTTCACATTTGGTTTTGTTAAACTCATTTACTTTAAGTAGATCGAGATTAACTAATCTTTTTATCGCATTTAGATTAACATGTCCTCATCTAAAATGCCATAAATCGGAACACTCAATCAAGTAAGAGGAAGTAGCTTTGTTTTCATTATCCTTGGCCTCAATAGGCTCCTGGCGTAATGCCATCACAGACAGTTTGAAAAGGCCCTTAGAGAGGTAATCTTTTCCTAAAAACATTCCAAATTTAGATAAGATAAATTTGTCCGACTCAAACACTAGTTTAAAACCTCTCTTGACTAGTACAGAGCCGGACACGAGATTCTTCCGGATATCGGGGACATGCAGCACCTCTCCAAGAGTAAGGTTCTTGCCGGAGCTCAACCTTAGCACCACAGTACCATAGCCAACTACCTCAGATGAGGCTTGATTCCCCATATTGAGCTTCCTCCCTTGGCAACTCTTGTACTTAGTGAAGCGACTTCGGTCACCCCAAACATGTGCCGTGGCAGCGGTATCAATATACCACTTCCCTTCATTCTCCACGACGTTTGCTTCTTCAGTGACAATGGCCGCAAGGTCGGCTTCAGTGAGGTCAATCTCCAACATATTGGCTTGACAAGCCCTCTTCTTCTTCGGCTTTCGGCAGTCCTTGGACATGTGGCCGGATTTGCCACAGTTGTAGCAGTCCCTTTCAAACTTGCGGGATTGCACCTTGCCCTTCCCTTTGGGGTTGCTATTTGGACGCCCTCTCTTTGCATTGTTGGAGTTGCCACTTTTCTCAGCAAGGTTGACTCTTGGCTCCACGGGTGCTTTGCCCTTCCCGTCTCGAGTCCTCATGTCGGTCTCGATGCGGAGCTTGACCACAAGGTCCTCAAGCGTCATTTCCTTTTGCTTGTACTTCAAGTAGCTCTTGAAGTCCTTCCAGCTCGGGGGAAGCTTCTCAATTACAATTGCCACGATAAAAGCATCTGGCAAAAGCATACCTTCGGCGTGGACGTCATGGACAATGAGTTGGAACTCTTGCACTTGCTCCATGACCGGTCGAGAGTCCACTATTTTGTAGTCCAAGAACTTGGCGACTACAAACTTCTTGGTACTGCATCGTCGATGCAGTATTTTCTTTCAAGTGCCTCCCAAATTGCCTTGGAGGTCTTTACATTTGCATATACACTGTACAGACTATCATCTAGTCCACTAAGCAAGAAGTTTTTACAAAAATAGTCAGAAGTTAGCCAATTATCATAGGCTATGCGGACTTCCAAGTTCTCTTCGTTGTCACTTGGAGGGGTGGGTGCATTCTCCATCAACACAGTGGTGAACCCCAATGTTGTCAGGTAGAACAACATCTTCTGTTGCCACCTCTTGAAGTTGGCTCCACCAAACTTGGTCGGCTTCTCAGCAGTGGGCAACACTCTAGACGAGTGCAGAGGTGACGTCAGGGTTGAGTCTCGAAGATTGCAGCACCACAAAATCTACGAGCTCCGGCGAACTAGACTTTTTCGGCGAGGACAGGCTGCTGAAGACTTGAGCTAAGAATGCAACTAGAATGCTTGTGAGATGTGGTGTGTTGTGTTCAAATGGCATGCAGACTGATCCTATTTATAGGCAGTCCCGGCCCAAGTGAAAGGTTGTTGAGTAACATCTACCAATTAAGGCGGCCGACGTGTCCGGGGAGTGGGGAGTGGAGATATGGAAGGTTGGGCTTTGAAGAGTCTTCTTCACCGCACCTTCCAAAAAGATACACTGCACGGTGCAGCGAGAGCACCGCACCACGGAGAGTGAATAATCCGGTGTAGCCGGTCCATTACACCAACGGCCCGGGCCAACCCACCTAGCCCAACGAACAAGCCCGACGGACCACCCCAAATGACCAATTGCCAAGATCAAAGTCCAAGTCCAAGTCCAAGTCCAAGTCCAAGTCCAAGTCCACGTCCACGGACACGGACACGGACACGGACCAGAAACCGAGCGGGCCGGGGCTGGGGCCGGGGCACGGGGCGCGGTGCGGCGCGGCGCAGCGTGCCGCGTGTGAGGCGGTCGGCGAAAAGGCTCGCGCGCATGAGCATGTGTGGCCCAAGCCCAACACATGTCACTTAGTTATCTCCTACAATATGGTAGAGACTTAAATACCACACAAAACGTTATTCATTAATCGATGTGGGACATTGATTAATGTAATAACTCTCTAGAACCCCGAAAAGGTAAGTTTCTTCACTTTAGGTAACATATTAGTTTTGTCCCCCAAATTTCGAGCCACTATTTCTCACTCACCGAAAATCGGAATCGAGAAATTAAGCACACTATAATTATCTACTCGAAACGTAGATCATCGTGATATATCTCAATTCATAAATTGAATATATGTCGAGGCTCAAAAAGACGATTCAACGGGCTGAATTTTGCCCAAGTCAAATTAGCATTAAATGCTAATTAACTTTCCAAAAACGAAATATATATAAATATAAATATATATATTTAATTCGATTTTCCGACAATCCCCCACATGAGTGGAAATAGCCAAATGCATGCATGCGGGACACACAACTCGTCCTCAAGAGACAATAAAGCATTAGGGTAGGTGGCTTGTGACCTTGAACCTTCCTTAGTCGGTGCTTTATCGAGCATACCGACGGATTAGTGGACACGTGGCCTTGAACTATTCCTCCATGGTGTATACTTAGACAATAGCACTAACATTATAAAGTCTCAACCTCGTCCGTTCTCACGTTTGTGTCCTTTACTGGCCATGGACAACCTCTTTGGATTCATAAGTGTTACATAGAAGCGGCCCTCACTTCTCACTTACATAGGTGATTCTTACTCGAGTATCCTGTCATACTCCACCTTCTCAAGGCATCCAAGAATCATTAAAAGTCAAAGACTTAACTTCACCACATAATAGGTCACCAACACTCTCGAGCTCTTTTAGGGAATAGACTAATTGAGTGTGGTATCAACAGACTCATACATCTTAGTTTTCCCATTGAACCAAGTTCATGAGATCTCCAATCTACAAGGTTGGGTATCCACTATAATCGTCTTTAGTTTGTGGATTTAACTCTCATTCCCTCTACGAGCTTATATATTTGATCTCGATTCAAACTCTTAGTAAGCGGATCCGCTAGGTTATCTATAGACTTGACATAGTCTATAGAGATAACCCCACTCGTGATCCAATGTCTTTACGGTATTATGTCGACGATGAATATGTCTCGACTTACCATTATACAACCCACTCTTTGCCCTACCAATAGCCGCTTGGCTATCACGGTGAATCATCACGGGTGGCACGGGTTTTGTCCAACATGGAATATCTTCAAGAAAATTACGAAGCCATTCGGCCTCCTCACCGACTTTATCTAAAGCCATAAATTCAAATTCCATAGTGGATCGGGCTATGCACGTTTGTTTCGTGGATCTCCACTAAACGAGCTTTATATTTATTTTTGACGATGCAAAAATAAAAAACATGATACTTTCCATGGGACGGAAGAAGAGTATCCCTCAAAACTCGAGAGTTGTGTTCACTCATAATTAACCCAACTAATTCGTAGCCGTCCTCATCAAGTGTCCCTCTCTCTCTATAATAGAGTTAAACTTTGATAATGTAATAATCTAGATAAAATAATAATTTTTTAATCATAATATGGGTTAATGCACTAAAATAATGTTTAATAACATTAAAAGAATATTTTTTTTCGATCCCTATATTATTACTTTATCGAGGTTTAAATGTAATATTTTTCTTCTCAATAAATCCATTACTCGATTTATCTCTACTCTTTTCACTGCAAGATTTTGCCCTTTTTCCAATCTCCGCCTCATAATAATATTACCGACTACTTTTGATTCCACAATTTTTTTTCCAGATTCTTACCCGCAAAATCAAATCTAATATGGATTCCTCTTTTCATCTGTGTAATTCAGATTTTCTCCTATTCAATTGATTTTATCCGTGAAAAAATCGATAAAATTCTCTGCCGCAAATGAAGGTTCATCCAGTGCCGAGAAACTGCAACGCCGCTCTCCGATACGACGTCGCTTCGGCGCTTTGCTGAGGCCAACAGTGCCGGCGAGAAGAAGCTGCGCCGGTTGCCGCACATCTCCCGTTCCACTCCGACGCCGACGTCTCGATCGACGAGACGCCCAAATCGATCAGATTCATCGCCGCCACCGACGACATCAGTGGCAACGTGAATGCCGACGCGATGGAGATCTGCCCTGGGGTTACGAAGATTGTCGTCAGGGGGAGCGGCGTCTTTGACATCTCCGGAACGGAGTTCGAGCTCGATTAGTGGCGGTTCCGGCTCCCGGATTTCACTCGGCCGGAGCTCGCGTCCGCCACCTATGAAGACGGCGATCCGGTGGTGACGGTGCCGAAGGGGCGGCGGGCGAGGAGGAAGATGGCGGTGGAGATTTTGGGAATAATAATAGACTCGTTCTTGTACACTAAAATCCCTAAATTAAGCCCTAATTTTTCTTGTTCTTATTATCTTCTCTTTGAACGAATGCTTCTTTTATGCTTGACAATACAATTTCAATGCCTTTATGATGTTGCATAGCTAGTGTAGCATTTTTTTATTATTACATGTTAGTGAAGTTAGATTTAAATTGGAATGTAGTTTGAATCATGAATGTGGAAGATAGGCTTTGTGTAGAATTTAAATTTGACTTGAATTTGGGATTTTGAGTTTTGTGTTTCTTGATTTGTTTTGAGTGGAATGAGGGGAGTAGTATGATCCAAGCATGTTCTTGATGTTTATATATGGTGTTGTTAAACTTATGAATAAGAAAGATCTTGTTGTTTAACTGGAACTCTCAGTAGGATTCGAATCTAGACGAAGTTCCGAACCAATCTTGTAGGATTTCCAAGAAATTCTTGAATTTCTTCTGCTCACGTTCCGTGAATAGCCGGGACATTGAGGAATATCCAGACTGATTCTATCTTGGTTTCTTTTGTTTGAAGAAAGGAAGAATCCCAAGAATCGATCTTTCTTTTAGTGGTTGAATCTCTCTTTGACTGTTTATGTGTGGTGTGTTGTTAAACTTATGAATGTGAGTTGTTTGGGAATTAGGGTTTTTCGATTTGCGGAGTTCTGCATCATGATATTGAAAAAAGAGAAGATGGAGGAATGTATATTTTAGTTGATGACTCGAATTCTTGATTTAGTTTTGTGTTTCTCAAATTGTCTCGAATTGAATAGAGTTTGGACTTTAGAATTAAGATTGACTTAGAATGAGAAACACTCCAATTCTTTCAGTTGTAATCTTTATGTGTGTTGGTCCCGAGAGCACGTTCAGGTGTGTGTGTGTGTGTGTGGGGGGGGGTAAATACACCTGAAACCGATTTCTCAACTTAAAACACGAACAGTCTTGTTCAGGATAGTGTCGTACTGAATGAGTTTAGCTAGAGGCGGACACAAGGGGGTGCGTGGGGGTACCACCGCACCCCCCAATTTGTTGTGTTATCTCATATATTAGTACATTTTTTGTCTACCTAAATAGTAACCTGCACCCCCCATTTTAGATACCAACCTGCAAAGCCCATTTCCCAAATAAATCAATAATAACAGACTTAATTTATTCTCTTTTTATTTCTAAATAACATGACCCAATTTCTACTTTAATATTTATATATTAGTAAGTGGGCAGAAGTGAATGTTTAGAAATGTGCCATCAATTTTATTAAAATGTACAATTCAAAAATAGGCCCAAAGAAATTTGCTGATCTTCTTTAATCCTATTCTACATACGTAACTATTACAATAGAATTTATAACTTGACAGGTAGTGAGACAAGAACGAAGTCACGAACAGAACTATAACATGAAATAGATTTCGTAAGAGATCCAGGCCTCCGTAAGATGATATGGGATTATCCGATTGATAAAAGAAATAAGATGATGCGACGTTATCTAATAGCAGGTCCTCATCGACCAAATCCTTCTGGAAAAGTCGACAAATACAAGAGAAAGTTTTTGAGTTCTGACTCGCTATTTTTGTCGTTTTTATGGCTTTTTTATACTCCCTCCGTCCCACCCGACTTGGCTTATTTCCTCTTTTTCATTGTCCCACTTGCTTGGCCACTAACTAAAATAATACTCTAATAAATTCTAATGGGTCCCACCACTTTATACCATTTTACAGACAACTACCCACTATTCTTAATAACCGTGCCCAAACCTATTAAGTCAAGTCGGGCGGGATGGATGGAGTATTATTTTAGACTCATTATTTTGTCATTTGTATATGTTATAAGTACTTTTGACTTCCTTATACTCATTGTTATATTATCTTTTCTCAAATTTTTTTTTCGGGGGCTCCGTCCCCGAACCCGCGGTAAATCTCGCCCCCCAAACCCTAAATCCTGGTTCCGCCCCTGAGTTTAGCAGACCAGATAGCTGTTCTGAATCGTGTCTGGGAGAGTGACTAACTCTACTGAGATCTGCTAGCTGACTGACCGTCAGAATTCAGTATCAGCAGATAGAGTTCAGTGGTGCGGAAAGTGTAGGCCTAATTCAGTTGAGTTGGAAAAACGTTATTATTAAAACTGTTTCAGTAGATTAGTGCGATCAGTTAAGTTTGCTGAAACTCAGTTGAATGATTTTAAAGGATAATTTTCAGTATGAACAGTTAAAATCAATGCAACAGTAAATAGACACAAGCTAGAGACACACAGATTTTTAAAGTGGTTCGGACACACAAGATCCTACGTCCACTGTCCCGAAAGATCAGGAGGCTATTTATTATACTGAGTTAGTCTCAGTCAGCTTGTACACAGGACAAATCCGCGTCTTGGAATTTATACTGAGCAAGTCTCAGTTTACACAGTTATCAAACTAAAGTGTTTGACAAACTCTCCAACTATGAAGGAGTCCTTTTACAATAGGATCAAGTTCAAATATGAACTCCTTCGTCTAAGCTATGGATATGTTCAGTTGAGCTTAGGGTTAGAGGGATAGGGAACGAGAATGTAGCTTCTAGAATGACGAACAACTGAGTTTAGCTTGGGATTCGTGTAACGTCGTTTGGATACTAGAGGCTTGTATATCGGTTTAGCTTGGTTCCCTAAGAGCTAGATTGTAGTCTTTCGCCGAAGAAATGTTCTTCGAGTTCTTGCGGAAGACTTAGGCTTTTCGGTTTGCTCGTTTGAATGCTCTGTTCTTGTGTTTGTTCTCGTGGTCTCGTTAGCGCTCGTTCTCGTGAGCTTCAAATTTTGAATGATCCCTCTATTTATAGAGAAGAGATTAGGAAAGATCCGTTGGAGACGATGATCCCTTTATCTCTCTCTTTTGGTAGCTAACGGCTCTTTTGAAGTAGATTGACGGTGTCCTTTCCCTCCTTTTCGGAAAGTTGTTGATTTGCGGCTTTAGTAGGTATATGAAAGGTGTCTCGCTTGTCATTTGCCGAGGTTTAGAAAGCGGTTGAGATAGAACAGACTTCGAGGCAATTGGAACGACTTCTCTCTTCCTCGTATTTGACTATGTTGATTGTCGTTCAAAAGATCGACAGTTCGTAAGACTGTTTGGCCGTTGTTGAGCACGATCTATGATTCGATAGTAAATATCCTTGAGATGGCTCTACCGAAGATCAACTACGAGTTCGGTGAACTACTCTGCCGAGTTCGGTTCACCGACTCTTTTTAGTATCTTTGCTCCTACTGAGTCCAGTATTTACTGAGTCTTCTACCCTTGGTGCTGAGGCTGATAAGCTACTGAATGCCTGAACCAGAGCAGAGGGTCTGCTGAGTCTGAAACCTCAGAGACAAACAAATACAACGTAATGGTTCACCAATCAAGATAGGGTTTTGGGATTCTTCAAATCTTCATAGACTTACTCAGAGCACAAGCCTACTGAGTGTATGTTAGTATGGAAGACAGAATCATTTCCCACTATGTATTACTGTGCTGAGGATAGAATCATCACCCAACAATTTCCCCCTATATGATGATGCCAAAACCTAACAACATCTATGCTAACTAACACTAAACTTGTCAGAAACAGAGCTCCTTACAATATTACAAGTAGGATCAGTGGAGTTGTTCTTCAAGTTCTAGACTACTGAGAGGAGCAGGGCAGAGAGTCAAAATAGTGACTAAGCATTTCTCCCTCTCTTAGCGATTTCCCCTTACAACACAATTAGTCTATTAGAATCTGAGCTGCTACTGACAAAAGAATGAATCAGTGAGTATGTGAGTCAGTAATCACTTCAGTGATTCGGAGTGGTAAGCATAAAAACAGAACACGGCTTATTCAGATAATAAGGTATTGTCAAAGCCAAACAGAGATATTATAAATAAAGGAAATCCAGTACAAGTACATCTCTGCTAGCTAAAAACAAAAGAAATACAGAAATTCCAGTAAGCTGAACATCACTTGAAGTTACCAATCCTGTCCTTGAATTCTTGAGCTGAATCTTCAGGAAGAGGCACTCCATACATTCGATACGTGTTCTTCCGCAGCTTCTGAATTTCAGCAAAGTCCGCTGGCTCATCTTCTTGTAGGAACTTGGCTTCAGCAGCGTTCTTTACTTCTTTCTCTATCACGCCGTAGTGGATGGAACCATCAAGTCTATGAGGGGGCGGTATAATCCTAGGATCTGGAACTCTGAATTCAACATTCTCTTTAACAGCTTTTTGCATCCAAGCGTACATGTCTAGGTCAGTGATCATGATGAACTCAGTGTAGGCTTCTACCTTGCACTTGTCAGTCCAGAAACTCCAGAAGTTGTTTCTCTTTATGAAATCAATCTTCAGCGCTTCCCACCTCTGCGTGAATTCCATTGGTATCCACTCGTCTGTCCTTGGCCATCTGTAGGTCTTCAGGTCTATAGGCTTTCTGAACTTTTTGTACCTGTAAGGAATGTCAGCCTTAGACAGTACCCTTAGCCTTGCCTCTTTCTCTGTTCTGATCCTTAGAGCTTCCAGATCTGCCATATGAATTCTTTCTCTGGCGGCTTTGATCTGTCTTGCCTCTTCTCCTCTGTATAGATATTCGTCATCGTTGAGCCAGATTTCCTCCATTTCTACGTCCCGAGCTTCGGAAGGAGTGTACGAAGGCTTATGAGGTCCTCTTGTTACGAGTCGGTGGCGTAGAGGATTTCTCTTGGGATTTGCCTTGCTGCTCAGAGGATCTCTGTTGTTGCTTCTCCTTTTCTCTGTATTCATCATCTTCAAGTCTCAGCTTTCTGGGAGGCAACCTAGCAGGTGTTTTCCTCTTTCCGCCGTGAGCTGGAGCTTTTGTTTTCCCTTTAGTAGTCTTTGCTTTTGGCTTGTTGGCTGCTTCAGCTTCGGCTATCTCCATAGCTAATCTTTCATCAGCGGCTATTTGGGCCTCCTCCTCCTTACTGATATATCTCTTTGATTTCTTGGAGGGAGGGGTCGGGAGCTTTAGGATTTTCTTTCCTTTGCCTTCTACTGGAGGTGGGAGAGGTGACTCTTCCTCTTCTGAATCCTCCTCCTCAGCATACTCAGCAACCTCTTTGATTATGTCCAAAGGGGTTTGGGTTGCCTGAGTTGCTTGTTCCCTGGTTCCTGAGCCACTTGGGCCAGTCTCTGCTGAGATTCCAGCTGAGACACATTGGGCCTCACCAGTAGGTTCAGTAGGAGCAGTTGTCTGAACTGAGCTTGCTCCTACTACTGACCTTGTCTTCTTTGAAGACTTCAGTACCTGCTCCTTAGCCTTTTGGGATTTTTCTTCCCCCTTAGACTTTTCTTCCTGGGGCTTCTTTGGTGCAGTTGTCTGAGGCTTCTTTCCCCCTTTTTGGCATCAGCAAATACAGCCGGGGTTGGAGTGGATACTTTGGTGTTCAGGCTTTTGTACGAGGCTGACAACTCATCGAGTCTTGTATGGATTTTGGTCAGCGCCTCGTGCAGCTCATTCTTCTCATTGATTAGTTCGTCTTTGTAGTGCTTGGTGAGAATGATCAGGTGCTTTGCCTTGAACCGGTTCGACTTTGTTTCAACCGTATCTTCCAAGGCCTTCGGATAGAAGCGAGTCCGAGCTCATGGGTTTGAGATATGGGGCTGCGGCCCGACTCGGTGTGGGAGGACCGAGAGGCCTTGAAATCTACAAGTAACTTGGCTTTGTCCCTCCCGGATCGGTCTTAGCCGAGTATCAAAGTCGGCTTTTCGCTAGCCGCTTCAGATACTACAGTGGAGACATCAGGGGCGGCTGATTCTGTTATTGTGGTCCTCAGCCCCTGAATCTCTGCGCTAGTGGCTTGAGCAGTTTCCTTCCACACCTTGTGGACGACTTTGGCAAGGGCACGGTTACGTGTGCCTTAGCCTCCGAGAGCCTTCGCCACTATCTTCAATCTTCGGCCTTTGGGGTTGGGCGCTACTTGAACGCCGACTCGAGTAGGAGCTGCGCAGGTTACGAAGTACCAACCGGCCGACTTCTCAGGAGCAAGGATTGTGAGTGGTAGCTCAGTTTGAGTTGATGTATCCTTGTCCTGTTGAGTTCCCTCATCAGGCTTCTCAGGGCCTGAATCACGGGGTGGGTCCTGACCATCAGGGTCAGACAATCGAGGGAGCTAAGCCGGGAGACCCGCGACGATCATGCAGCGGGGCCAACATTCTTTGCTCTTAGATCTTCAAGAGTGCCGAGGTCAGCAGGCTCTGAGTAGCCTATCTGCTGCCTGATAATCAGCTCCTCTTCATGTAGCTATTCGCAGGAGTAATGAAAGATGAGGCGTAGAAGGTTGTGCCACTCCTAGAACCTCAGTAGCATATAGAGTCGGCTTTGTTTGGCAATGGTCACCAGATTTGGGTGGCCAAAGATCTCCGGAATATGCTCTGTAATCTCCCGAGATGCTCGAGGTGGATAGCCGAGGCTTCCATCCCGGCAGATTCTTCTTCGGCAGCTGTCTCAAAATCTTCTATGTCGATCGTTGACGTCTGTTTCTCAGCAGATGGCAGGCTGCTGAGTGGTGGGATATCGAAGGGGCTGTCCAGGGTTTGAAAGTCTCCACCCTGGTCTTCTTCAGTCTGAACCCCTTGGTCCACTTCTTACGCTTGTTCGGTGGAGACCGCCTTCTCCACGGCCCGAGTCTTTTCGAGGACTCGACTCATCAATCGGCCTCGCTGCGGTTGTTGAGTTTGTTCAGCAGTTGCCTCTGGTACTTCCTCTGATTCAGTAGGCACGGCGGGAATAGTCTTCCTCAGTCGCTTCGCTGGTGCCTTAGGAGTTTGAGCTAGAGGAGACCGCTTCTTGGTTGGCGTAGTCTTCTGAGGCGTTGTCTGCTGAGCTGAGGGACCTGACCCTATCTGCTGAAGGGCTGCTGCCCTATTTTGAAATATGATCTTCTTCACATTGAAATATATCTTATCGTTGTATGTGATCTGGTCAGATGCGCAGAAGTCCTGAATCATCACAGACAGCTTCAGTCCTTATAGGAGCTTGCCTTTTGCGCTCAGTCTGTATGATGCCTTATCGAACTTGGCTGCTTGAGCCATGAATTCGCGGAGAAAGAACTCCGTCCAGTTGATCTTTGCTCTATCATAAATCGCCATCATTAGTTGCAGTTTGGGCCTGGATACTTGATCGAAAGATCCGGCTTGGCTAGTCAGCAGTTGCGTCACAATGTACGCTAGAGCTCTGTATTGTGGCAGCATCGTGTTCTTAGGTAAAGCTGCTACGAACGCCGTAGGCTTCCCGCGAGAATGCGAGAGGTAGTCGTCCACTTTGATCGTCATGATAGCCTACGGTGCCGACTACCTCGGAGGTTAGATTGAAGCTCCTTCGAAGGGCTTCTTTGATTGACATCTGTTTCACCTCTATAGCAGCGTTATCGATGTGGTGAGCGTGAATCCGCCAAGAACATCGCCGGATGCGAGTCCGAGTTGAGGTAGACTTGACAACTCCGCCTCGGAAGGAAGAACGTCGGCTTCTTAGAGAGAAATTCCTCCAGTCCAGATGCCCGGAGAGCATCGAATATCTCCTCCATGTAATCCAAATCACAGGCATCGAACTCCATGACTGGTTCACACCAGACACGATCTTTTTCTAGGATCTCCTGCATATTTTCAGGAGCGGTTACTGATAAATATCTTACTCCTTCTCCAGACATAGTATAGTCTGCCATTATATATCAAAATTTCTGAGAGTATAAGAGTTTAGAGAAATTTGCAAGTGGGGGTTGCTAGAAGGTATCTCAGAGATTTTCGTAGTTAAAGATTTGAAAGTAGATAATGGCGGTTTCAAAGATATGATCGCAGATTTATATTTAGATGAAGATGAACAGTTAGCAATCAACGACTGATTTTAAACATGCTTTATGAGATGGACGGTCAAGATTAAATAGTATATTATAGGTAATGATCATGCTTGCCGCCTAAGTCAAAAGCCAGTTGTAACTTGCCTAAGTAGTAACTGTGATACGACATGCATTAAATACGTGGCAGAGTTCAGCATACTTATGTATAGAATGTCGTGCATTAAATGTAACCCGTTAATTATTAAATGACAATTCTATTGGGCATTAAGTGCGATGCTGAGTATGAGTTATAGAGTCGTATTACTGTTCTATTGATTACTACTGAGTAGAGATACGCAAACCTGTCAGCTGAACATCGTAGTCACCCGATACCTCGTGTAGATGGTTGCTGAGTCTCTACGTACTGAAATTACTCAGTACTGAGAGTGAACATTCCCCCTTACTGAATGCCCCTCTCCTGAATCCGCTTACTGACTTGAGTCAGTAGGGTCCAGCAGACCTAGCTCTACTGAAGGTTTTCTGAATCTTGCTTCAGCTAGAGGCTTGGTCAGTATATCATCCCTTTGTCGGTCAGTATGGATCTTTTCCATCCTGATATCCTTCTTTTCGACATGGTCACGAATGAAGTGACGTCTGATGTCCACGTGCTTGCATCTTGTGTGAAGTACGGGGTTACGAGTGATTGCAATGGCACCGGTACTTGTCGCGAGAAGATTGGCACTTAATTCTGAATGACGTCATAGTCGCGTAGCTACTGTCTCAGCCAAAGGATTTGGGCGCAGCAACTTCCGACAGCCCATGTATTCAACTTCGGTAGTTGATGTGGCTACTGAGTCTTGTTTCTTTGAGAACCATGAGATCGGCTTTGCCCAAGGAACTGACACGTTCCTGAAGTTGACTTTCGGTCAATTCTACACCCTGCATAGTCAGCATCAGAATAACCAGTTAGTTCTATATTATCATCAGCTGGATACCACAAACCCATGTCAGGTGTTCCTCTGAGATAGCGGAGAATCTTCTTTGCTGAGTCCATGTGGCTTTGCTTTGGATTCGCCTGAAATCGAGCACATACACCTACAACAAAAGTTATGTCAGGACGAGTAGCTGTTAAGTATAATAAAGAACCAATTATAGCACGTAATTTTGTTTGGTCTACTGATACTCCCTCCTTATCAAGATCAATCTTCATGTTCGTGTTCATCGGGATCTTGATAGGTTTGTCGGATGTGCAACCGAATCTTTTGATGAGGTCTCGAGTGTATTTTTCTTGATTAATGAACGTCCCTTTTTCAGATTGTTTGACTTGGAAACCGAGGAAGTAGTTCATTTCTCCCATCATTGACATCTCGAACTTATCCTTCATCATTCTCTCAAATTGTTGGCACATGATGACATTCTTAGATCCGAAGATAATGTCATCTACATAAATCTGCACAAGTAGTAGATCGTCTTCCAGTTGAATGCTGAATAGAGTGCGGTCTACTGTGCCTTTTCTAAAACATTTCTGAAGAAGAAACTCAGATAGGGTATCGTACCAAGCCCTGGGTGCTTGTTTTAACCCATACAGAGCCTTTCTGAGCCTATAAACCTGATTTCCCTGCTGAAAGCCGGGCGGTTGTTCTACATAGACTTCTTCTTTCAGTACGCCATTCAGGAACGCAGACTTCACATCCATTTGATAGACTCTGAATCTTTGATGTGTTGCGTAGGCCAGGAATAGTCTAATTGCCTCCAATCTTGCAACTGGAGCAAATGTTTCATCGAAATCTATTCCTTCAGCTTGACAGTAGCCTTTTGCCACGAGTCTTGCTTTGTTCCTTACTATGACGTTGTTTTCATCTCGCTTGTTCTTGAAGACCCATTTTGTTCTAATAACATGTTGATGGGGTCTATCAACAAGCTCCCAAACGTCGTTTCTCGTGAACTGATTCAGCTCCTCCTGCATAGCTATGATCCAGTCAGCATCTTTCAATGCGTCCTCAATCGTCTGAGGTTCGTCAGTAGACAAGAAGCAGGAGTATAAGGCGCTTTCTCCTTGACAGAATCTAGATCTTGTCTTTACTCTTGCTGAGGGATCTCCAATAATCAAATCAGCAGTGTGAGCGTCCAGCCACGATCTACGATCTTTCAACTCTTCATCTGAAATTTGTTCAACACAGATAGTAGGTGAGTTAGGCATTTCAGTTGTACTATTCCGAGATTGAAGTAATTCAGTAATGAGAGTATGATCTACTGAGTCACCAGGTTTAGGGGGAATTCAGCTCAGGAACATTAATAGATGTTCCCCCTGAGTTGTTATTCTCAGTAGTGGTCTTCAGTTACCTCTAGGGTTTCTTCATCGACTGAGTTACACGGGATTGACTTTGTTCGGGAGAGTCAATCGGCTCGGCTACATTTGTTCTTTGGTTGAGATTCGATAGACTTATCTCCAGTTTCTTCATCGAATCATCATCCCAACAAAAGCTGGATCTTTTCGACTTTATCTTTTAAGCTTAGATCCTATAGCTGCTTACTGATGTCCTCAGATTCAGAATTAGAGTTATTGCTCCTTTCTTCAGTAGCAAACTCATTAAAAACAACATGAGGGCTTTCCTCCACGCAAAGGGTTCGATAGTTGAATACCTCTGAAAGCTTTGGTGACCGGGAGTATTCTAAGAACACTCCCTGATTTGACTGGCTATCAAAAGTTTTCAGCTGATCTTTCCCATTATTGTGGATATGGAAATAGGATAGAGAAGGTTTCCTGTCGTTCCATAATTCATATGGTGTCTTCTTCTGTTTCTTTGTCAGTAGAGATCGGTTATGAGTATAACAAGCAGTATCAGTGGCTTCTGCCCAGAATTTGGTTGGGAGTCCTGAGTCTGCGAATAGAGTTCTAGCTGCTTCTTTGAGAGTTATGTTTTTTCGTTCGGCAACTCCCATTCGCCGAGGTGTGCGTGCGGCTGATGTCTCATGCTCTATTCCTTACGCCTTGCAAAACTCCTCTACCATAAAATTAAGGAACTCGGTTCCTGCGTCGGAACGGATTTTGACAATTTTGGTGTTCTTCTCGACACTGAGCCTTTTCAGAAGCCTTGGTAACTCTGTTTTGACGCCAGACTTGTTGGCGATGAATATGACCCAAGTATAGCGCGAGTAGTCATCGATGACCACTAAAGCATATTTCTTGCCTCTGATCGTCACTGGAGAGACTGGGCCGAACAAATCCATATGTAGCAGCTGAAGGATTCCATCAGTGGAAGGAGATGGAACAGGTGGATTTTGATTCCTTGTTTGCTTTCCCTTCAGACATGCTTCACACTGAGTGTCTTTACTGAATACTTCATTCGACAGTTCTCTTGCTAGAGTGTTTCTTGCTAGTTTGTTGAGCGTTTTGAAGTTGAGATGACTGAGTCTTCTGTGCCACAGCCACCCCGTTCGGTTGTCGTTCTTCGCCAACAGACAAGCTTCAGGTTCAGCTGAGTTCCAGTCAGCTACATATATATTCTTCTTGCGCGAACCTGATAACAATTTTTTCCTTGTGGATTTTTCAATAACATCACAGAAACCAGCGTCAAATATCACTCTATTCGAGTTATCACAGAATTGACTAACATAGAGAAGGTTATGCTGAAGTCCTTCAACATATGATACTCTTGGAACTTTTGCAGTTCAAATGCTGAGTGTTCCATATCCTCTTGTGTAGCCTTTGGCATTGTCTCCAAACTCGATTCTGGGTCCTTCTTCAGGGATATAATTCTTCAGCAGACTCTTTTGGTATGTCATGTGTCATGAGCATCCGCTGTTCACATACCATGGATCTTTGTGCATCTGCAAAACAGAATTATATTCAGGTACCCTTTATTTTGATTTTGGGTCCTTAGATGTTAGTTTTGGTAACCCATATCTGTCTAATGACCCTGGTGGTCTCAGACAGTTTCTTTCCACTTGAGTCAACATATTTGACAACTGGACTGGTCATTGCTGACTTCTGAGGCTTTTCAGGTTCAGGGGTCCGGATCTTCGGAGCTGGTGGACTGCTGACCTTTGCCTTCTGCACGGCTTTCTTCTTTTTCTGACTCTTGGGTCCTCTTCTGACTATAGGATCATAATAATATGAACCATATTGAGCTGGATGTGTCAGCTGAGGAGGTCCATACTGATCAGCCCATTTGGATTTGCTGGTTCCCCCTTGACTGAACTGGGGTGTTTCGGTGCTGATCTTCTTGTCAGTGTGCTGATGTGTAGGATGAGGTGCCTTCATCTTTTGTTTGTTCTTGGCTAGAGGGTTCAGAATATCTGCATTGATTACCTATCAGTAAGCCGGTCTTCTGAGTGTATTGGGGCAGATGAGGAAGCACCCTGGCTGAAACCAAGACCTTCCTTACAGTGCTTGGGCTTGTTGCTTGCTAGCATAGCCTCCAGCTTCTTTTCAGCGCCCATGTAACCCTCAGTCATCAGGTTCCTCCAGACATCATCACTTTTATTCAATGTATCGTGCTCGGTCTGAAGTCCTGATAGTTCTTGGTTCAGTAGACTCAGTTCAGTATCTTTCTGAGTTAAGTCCTTGGTCAGAACTGAGATATGATCTTCTTGATGCTGAGACTTGGCTAACAGAGAGTTTATCTCCTCCCTGAGTCTCAACACAAGTCCTTCTGACTCAGTAGCAACCTGACTCTTCTGAGAAATTCTCTAATTCTCCACTTTCAGGGTATCCAATTCCTGAAGAGTCTTATTGAGCTGCAGGCTCATCTGAATCTGTTCGTCAAGCAGTTCTTCGTATGCGACCGTGACGTCAAAATTCTCATCTGCACCTGAAAGAGTGTCGTGTGTATTCTTATATTTATTTGCTTAAACGAGCTTTATATTTATTTTTGAAAGAGAATTGTAATTCGTGTATTCTTACTTAATTGAAAATTAAATGTTCAAAACAACTAAGAAAAATAATTAATACCTACAAATTTTACATAAACATCTAAAAACAACAATGTTAGTATTTATGGAAAATGTAAAAAATAACAGTTGGAAACATACAGCTTAAAAAATATTTTGATTAATAAAATTAATCAAACATTTTTCATCATTGTTTGCTTCAGAATTCTTTGCATTTTTCTTTTTTTAAACTGTATGATTTTATTGTTGAGTTGTTTTTACGCTTGAATTCACCTTTTCTCTTTAGGATCGCAACGATAATGAATCTTTTTCTTAAATGTTAAACACAATAACTTTAAAATTTTTGGAAAATGTTATATTATAAGTGAATATAAAAGTTTAGTGATTTACAAAATAATGCTTATATAGCTACTATTTAAAAATAAATGTCTGAAATCTATTTGATCCGACGCTCTAGATATACTATCTAGATAATTTAGGGAGTGTCGGCTTATTATAAGCATTTCTTATTTGCTTTTACTTAAATTAAAATAATTATTTTTAAACATAATCATCTTATTATGAGGTTTTAAGCATGAAAAGCATATCAATAGATGCTTAAAGAAACTGCTTAATTAAGTAGTTTAACTGCTTAATTTAAAAAAAACAATCACAAAAAGTAGATTTTGCAAATATAGGGTCAAAAAATAAATAAATGATTAAAATAAGCTCTTTCAAACACTCCTTAATATTCTATATCTATTACTTCTTAAAAACTCCTACTGATACAAACACTGTTTATCCCAGTCACATCACCTAATCTATGATTTAACTTCTTAAAAAAATCCTACTGATCCAGACCCTGTTCATTCCAGTAACAGCACCTAATATCTATAATGGTGTGTGCTGAGAGTTAGAGCAGTAGGTTTTTTTCCTACTGATGCAAATACTGTTCATTACAGTCACATCACCGGGATCAACATTTTCCACTTCGCGCCATTCTTGTGTGCTGAGAGTTAGAGCAGTAGGATTTTATCCTACTGATGCAAATACTGTTCATCACAGTCACATCACCGGGATCCACATTTTCCACTTCGCGCCATTCCCCACATTCCCGCGCCATGCTTAGACGTACGCCTTCCAACTGCTTCCATCGGCCACCATGCCCTTTCAACTGCTTCCATCGGCGGCCATGCTTAGATATGGGGCGGCGTAGGGCGACGTGCAGTCGCCTATCTGTCTAGTGCTCTATCCTCCACCTTGCTTACACGTGGCCCTCACAATTTATCAGGTCTCCATAGTTACTTCTTTAAATGCATCTTTACATAACTGCATTTCTATTTCAGTTGGTAGATAGTTCTTTACATAACTGCATTTCTATTTCAGTCGGTAGATTTATATTCTGCGTCTAAATGGCTCCCAATTGGCACCTCATAAGAGATCTAGATGACTCTAAGCATGATTCTCTTATGAAGCTTCGGCTTGTGTGTTTTTATGAAACTCTTGCTTTTAAGTCCAGAGATGTGTATTCCCTGGAGTGTATATTTCATGACTCTGAGGTTTACCAATTGTTTGTACTTTATTCCGCAGATTTCTCCTTTTCAGTATATTTTAGCTTTGAACTCATTCTTTTTCTTTCTCCGGTATTTATCAGGAGGACAGAGTGCAGGTTACGTTTCCAAGAAGTATCATCCATGTCTTCAAAGCTCTTTTAATAGAAGGACAGTTATATGGGTTGAAAAAGTTTCGGTTGTCGCATAATACCGGAAAGTATAGGGTCACACAATGCCTAAATTTAGAATACAGGCTGGTGAGGAGACCCAACTGCGCGTTGTGTTCGACTCTGCTTTCCCCACCAAGCGTTTTTGGTTGAAACCTGTTTTGGATGTTCTTCGAATTACCGATGCTGCTGAAGAAGCAACTTTCGGTTAGTTTTTATATGTATTGTCTATTACAAGGAGTCTTTGAAAACTTCCTCAAGATGTCTATTACCAGGAGTCTTTGAAAAATCCATATACTGTGTTGCAGATGTTATTGGTGTATTGGTGGAGGTTTCTCTTCCTCAAGATCAGAAAACTTATCGAGGGGATGTCAAGAAGATGATGAACATTTACCTTGAGGATATGGAGTAATTAATACTGACTGCATTTTTATTATTGGTTTTACTTTTGCTTCATTGTTTCTTTTTTGTTTGTTTATGATTGTTCTGTAGGTTGAACAGATTGTGTTGTACTTTATGGGATGAATATATTGAGCTGTTCATGAGTCAGCTTGATGAACAGAATGTGAATCCTAAGATTGTTATTGTTCAGCACTGCAAGCCTAATATCTATAATGGTGTGTCTTTGAGAGTTTCTCGTTTTTTCTATATTGTTGCAGATGTTATCCTTTTCTCTTATCTATTTGACTTGTTTTTTCATGTGAAGAAAAAACCAAGGTTGCCAATGTTCTTCATGCTACGAAGATTTATATCAATTGTGATTTTAAGGAGGTGAATGATTTCAGAATGAGGTATCTTTTTTAGTTGCTTTTGCATTATCTTTTGGATTTATGTCTTTTCTTTGCTGATTTTTTTTTAGGTTAATAGGTATGTTGAGAAGTATGGTCATGCTGGTGCAACTTCCAGTGGTGTCTCTCAAGGAACGCATGTGTCTTCATCTGACCACTATGTTGAGGGTGTTACTGTTAAGAAGAAGATTATTGATCTGTTTTCTGAGGATGAGGTATATATATTGTCTGTTTTTATATAGTCATTCTTCCTTTCACTTCTTATATGTCAGTTGTTTTGTATTGATTCTTAACAACAATATAGGCTACTTATTGTTGGATTGCTGGATCTATTGAGTCTGTTGACTTTGATGGTGGTTGGCATTATGTGGCGTGTTCTAAATGTTTTAAGAAATTGGACAAGACGGATAGGAAATTTTACTGTTGAGGATGTAATACCCATGATGTTTGTCCTACCCTCAGGTATTTAGGTGTTCTGTGTTCTGTTGTGGTTTGTTTTTATAGCTTTCTTTCGTTCTTTATTGAATTATTAATTTTTTTGTTTATACATTATAGGTATAAATTGAAGATTTGAGTGAAAGATGATACTGGTTTGGTTACTCTATTGTTGTGGGATAATGATGCTTATCAGATTATTGGGAAAACTGCTACTGAGATTAAGGATGCTATTGTGGAGGTTGCGCTTCAGGATCTATTTGGTCGCTTTTTTATTGTATTTGCTTCAAGAATTATATTTTCTCTTATAGTTCACTTTCTTATTAGGATGGTGTTCCAGATCCGGAGGGTGAAATTGCGCTCTCTTTATTATGCAAGCATCTTATTTTTAAGATTCAGATGAGCTCTGATCATGTGGCAGTTATTGGTGGTGGATATAGTGTTTCCAAAGTGTATTTATCTTCTCAGCCCGTTCCGTCCGTCGTAGAAAGCCAGGTTGTAATTTGATAAGGGTTTTGCTTCAAGAACTATTTATTATGTATTCTTTCGTTATGATGTGGTGGAGCTTATCTATGATTATTTATTGTGTAGGAGTCCAACTGTCTATCTAAAGACCAGCATGCTGATAATACTGTTGTGGGTACTCCATCAAGTAGAGCGGAGCTCCTTGGTGTTGAGCGGTCCTCTGACGGTGCACGTTTGTGCAGTTTTTCAGCTGCTGACAAGGTGGGTAGGTCTTTGGATGGTACATTTCAGGATGTGCAGGATGTGCCCTTAAATCTATCCTTGAAGGACGGACGTGGAGCTATAAACCTGGATGATGATTGTATTGAAGGAGATGATTTGCTTGATGAAGGTGCTTCTCTTAACAATGTGGT
Organism: Lavandula angustifolia; assembly: GCA_028984105.1. Classification (NCBI taxonomy): domain Eukaryota; kingdom Viridiplantae; phylum Streptophyta; class Magnoliopsida; order Lamiales; family Lamiaceae; genus Lavandula; species Lavandula angustifolia. The sequence continues at coordinate 1,465,326 of CM054812.1, forward strand.
TGATAAGTTTGCAAGTTCGAGCACTGTCAAGCGGATGAGGACTGCGGGGAGGAAGGGGTAGGAAGATAGGTGGGAATTATGACCTTTTTGATTTGGTTCGTATGTATTTTGATCATGTCAAACAATCTATTTTAGTGTAATAGCCCTCTTTTTAAGAAATGGAATGCAGATTTATGTTATAGTGGTATCTAATAATCTGATACTCGGCTCACTACTGATAAAACAACAGTTGGTAACAGTACTACTGATAAAACAATAGGCGTTTTCAGTATTAATACTCAGTACGACAGGTCATAACACTCAGTACATTAACGTCAACCAGCTGATACTGTACTGAAAAGCGTAACAGCACATAATGTGTCCTCCTGAGTATAAGCGGTAAACAGCTGACTCTGAAAGGTTGAGCTGAAGAGGTTGGAGTAGAAATACTTTAACGATTTTCAGAAGCATGCTTACCATTATTTTCAGTCTTTTCTATTTATTTTTATGTTAATTATATTTTTATGTATTTTTATGTTAATTATGATTTTCAGAAGCATGCTTACAATTATGTATTTTCAGTCTTTTCGTTCTCTTTTAATGTTAATTAAATTTTTATGTATTTGTTGTATCCAATTATAAAAGTGGTTGGCCTACGAAGGATTAACACCTAATAAGAGTAGAGATAACTTCAGCTATTGACTGATGATGGCAGTCAGCTGTTGAGAAATCTTCGACTGAGTGTAGATCAGCTATTGACTGGAATGGCGATGTTGTTAGTTGATAACGTCAATCAGCTGTTGAATTCTACTACTAATTTAGCCTCCTCCTGAGTGGAAGATCAGCTGCTGCCTAAGAAACACAGACTTCTACATAGATGACTTGGAGCTCTGGAAAGTAACTTCAAAATAGAAGATCTATCCAACATTTTACTCCGTATAGGACTTAGAATCAAAAGATTGAATATAATGAGCGATCTAATCCTATACATGATCTATTCACTGATGAACGAAGAACAATTTTCTCCTTTTTCTAATTATAATTTTCTTCTTGTGAGCGTTGTCCTTTTTAGAAGAAATGATTTTAAACAGAATTAATTAATCTCAAGTAGTTTCAGCAGTTTAAGAATTAGGCAAAATTAGAGAAAAACGTTATGTATGTGTGTCAGATCACTTAGTGATCAGTTGTGAAAAATAAACAACACAACCAAAACAAGCCTTAAGACAATGAGTAATTGTCTGCCTAGAAACAGGAACTGATATATATATTATGATAAGAGTACATGGTTCCTATTTCTATTACAAAAATCAAGATAAAGAAGATTACTGCTGACGTCTGAATTGCTGTGTTTTCTTCTTGAAATCTTCAGACTTCTCAGCTGGAGGATCCAAAAAGTAATATTTGTATAGCTTTGTTCTCAACATCTGAATCTCCTCATGATCATCAGGACGATCTTGACTTAGCTCATAGTGATGTGCTGCCTGAAGCACTTCATCTTCTATTACCTTTGTCAAGAGAACTCCTCGTGTTGTTCTAGGAGGTGGATATCGCTTGAAGGCTGGAGCTTTGAATGGAATATTCTCTTTCTTCATTATGTCCAGAAGCTGATCTTTTAGCTGGAAATCAAACATAGACATGTAATCATCAAATGCCTGCTCAGCTGATGTATCCGGAGAAAAATACTTCCATAAATAGAAGCTCTTTATGAAGGATTCTTTCAGCAATTCCCATTCCTCATTCAGCTCAGCAGGTACCCATTTGTCTGTGTGAGGAACAATCTTCTTGATGTAGGGTCCTGTAGGAGCTATTCTCCTGTACTTTGATCCTCTGGGGATCTGCTTCCTTAGATCAGCTGCTGGCTTTTGAGATAGTCTAATCATTTTAGCCATGTCAGCTTGTCTTTTCTTTTCCCGGAGAGCTGCTGACCTTGTATCTACTCTTCGTAGATTAAGTCCTGCCAGCGTAGCTTCCCATGTAGCTCTATCCTCAACTTCTTGTTCAGGTGTTAGATTTGCAGTATAAGAACTCTGAACAATGATTTGAACTTCAGCAGAAGTTGCTTTGGCTAACTCAGTCGCTTTGACTATCTCCTGCTGAGCTCTCTTCTTCTCTTCAGCTAGCTGCTTAGCCTTGCCTTTTGATATTTTGCCAACAAGCTTCTTCTGAGGTTTCTTCCTCTGTTGAGCTTCCTCGATCTGATGTTCTCTGTCAAGTTGATCTTGAAGCTTCTGAGCTACTTCTTGGTCATAAGCCTCCTGCTCCACTGTAGATTTGAACTTTGGAGTCGGTGAAGGTGGTGGAATATCTTCAGTAACAATCTCCTTACCCGACCTTCGTGGTGGCAGTGGCTGTTGTTCTTCGTCATCCTCCTAATCAACGAAGTGAGCTATGTCCTCTATGTGCTGAGATGCTGATACATCAGTGATTGGCTCTGTTTCAGACACATGTTGGACTTGGACTGATGGGTTGTACTCCAGGAGAAGTACTGAGCTGGTTGCAGCCTGAGTAGCTGAAGTCTCTCCTTCAGTAGCTTGGACTTGTGGGATTTCCTTCTCTGGCTGCCTTTCCTGTTGAGTCCTCTCAGTCTCTTTTGCTGTTATCATTTCTGCCTTAGAAGTTCCTGTCTAAGTATTTATTTCCCCCTGACCCCTATTTTCCCCATTTGCTGTCTGTGAAGTTCCTGCCTCTGTCTTCATTTCCCCCTTTTTGGCATTATCAGCCGGGGCGGTCAGGGATAGATGGGTGTGAATAGCAGCGACGTCCTTCTCCAGTTTGTAGCAGATGTCTTTGATGGAGGTGGCGGTTGCTTCGAAATCCTTTACTGCATCACAGTAAAGTTCCCAATCATTTTCCTGATCAGCTCTATGTAGTTTAAGTTGAGCAGCTGATTCCTGCCGGAGTTTCAGCAGTGCCTGATCATGGGATACTGTGATCTTCTCCTGGATTACTTTGAGTGCCTCTGACTGTTGTAATAGGGCTTTTTGAATGGTAGAGGTGGAAACTTGATTTCTTTCATCCATCTATTTTTGGACTGCTTCGAGGCTCTTAGTCAGCAGCTCAGAGAATTGTTTCTGCTGAGCCATAAGGAGCTGTTGATTCTGAGCTGCCAGGTCCATCTTCTGAGCTTGAAGGGCCTTCTGAACAATTTCCTGAATATTCACTTCAGGAGTAGGAGCTTCAGTGGCCTTATTGATCCCTTCTGTAAGTCTATCAAAGCTCTTCTTCTGAGCTTTTGAGAGCCGAGACCATTTCTTATGTACATCTTTGGCTAGCAGACGATTCTTCAATCCTTGTCTGCGAATGACTCGGTTGATTGACTTTGAGGATACGGAACTTATTGACTTAGTCTGATAGCTGCTGGTTCCTATCCTCGGCTCAGACATCGCGTCTTGTTGACCTCTGCTTGGCAGTGAGGCAACTGGAGCTGCACCTGATGCTTCTGGTGGTGGTGAGGTGCCCTGTTCGCGAAGGGGAGTGTTGCCCTCAGCAGATTCTCCCATATCTGCATCCTTGGGTGATGCCTGACCCATATCATCATAATTATTACCATCATTGTCTGGATGAGATGGCGGTGAAGGGCTTTGACCGGGTGCTGCTGACCTGAGACTCAGTAGGTATAGCATGGCAGCACGGAGGTCCTCGAAGGAGGCTATATCAGCTGGTTCCCCGAACCCAATGGCTGATTGAAGAGCCTGCTCTTCAGCTAACAGAGTTATTGCTGACTGAGTTCTGACATAGTCGATGAACACGTCCCAGCTGAGGAATCTCAGCAGCATCTGTACTCTTGCCCTGATTGCTAAATTTACCAGGTCTTCGTGCTCGGCTATCTCCGGAATTTGAACATGTATTTCTCCAGTAGCACGTAGACGAGTGGTATGCATTATCGTCCACTCAATTAAGACTTCTTCAGTCTCCTCTGTATTGTCTGACTGAGTCTCTGAGGAGCTTATCCGCTGAACTTTATCCTTCAATGTGGCATTTACAATCCCTGTGTCAGCGTCTAGAGGAGGCTCCTCCTGAGTAGGTGGTAATGAAGAGGGAACTTCAGTAGACTGAGCCGGTTGCTAATAGCATTTTAAAAAAAAAATTGGCTTTTAAGAGGATAAAATATATATTTTTATAAAACCATTCCAAATCATGTGAAAAATCAATTGAAACCTTAAATGTGGCACTTACAATCCCTGTGTCAGCTTCTACAGGAGGCTCCTCCTGAGTAGGTGGTACTGAAGAGACAACTTCAGTAGATTCAGCCTGAACCTCAGTTGTTCGTGTCTTGCTAAGTCTCTTCCTTTTTGGCGGATCGGCGCGAGGAGGCAGATTTGATACTACCCTCTTCTGTTCAGATGGCCCTCGCCCGATAGACTTTTCAGTAGCTGATTTAGTCTGAAACTTGATCAGCTTCTTGTCAAAATACTTGGCATCAGCAAATACTGATCTTGCTAATGCATACTGTTGTATCATTAATGACATCTTCGTCCCATAGAGTAGCTTCCCCACACTTATTAGTTTCCGTTCTCCTGTTGGTGAGGCTATGAACTTTTGAGATTGTGCCTTCATCTCGCTTAAGTAATAGTCCAGCCAATTCACTTCAACTCTGTCATCAATCACCATCATCAGTTGAATTTTTGGCTTGGACAGCTGATCATATGATCCAGCTGAGCTCGTCAGTATGTGTGAAACTATGTATGCGAGCATTCTGTACTGAGGTAGCAGCTGATTCTTCTGTAGAGCAGTCTTGAATACTATGTCCTTCCTTCCACAGAACTTCTGGACATAGTTGTTGATCTCATCTTCCTTGTATCCAATGGGAGATATACCTTCATGTGGTAGATCGAAGGTGAGTTCGAGAGCGTCTTTAATCTTGAGTTCGAAAGTGCTGGTATCCCATAATTCTCCATCGGTCTCCTTCATATACGAGAAACTGGAAATCTTGGTCCCATCTTCTAGGGTTCTCCAATTGTAATAGACTCCTGCTACTTGTCTGGGTAGATAATTCTTCGGATAATATGAAACCAGCCACTTAAGCCCAGATTCTTCCAAGATTTCAAATACGTACTGCATATACGAAATATCCACTTTGTTCATTGTCATAACAGCTTCAAATTGAATCCTGGATGTGATGATCTCATCGATGTTTGAGGGGTTCTGAATCGTCGCCATTGTTATCTGTAAAAATCTCATTAGCGCTTGAAAATATAATTAGTCAGTAGAGATTTAAGTAGAGAACAATAATTACCAGAAACTTGAAATGCTTTGACAAAATAGATGCTGAGCAATTTTAGTTGCAGAAAAGCTTTTGAAGACGAGAATGGCGGAAAGATAGAATGCGTCGAAAAAACTGAAGAGTTTTTAATAAGGATCACAATAGGTTTTTAATCCAATGGCTGAGATTGAAATTAATTTTTATCAATTTTGACTAATTGACCGCTGAGATTAAAAGGTAAAACACTTTCCATCGCCGCACATCTATACTTTGTAGGTAATGAGTAATATAAAAGTGGAAAAGACATGCATTAAATGCGTTGCAGGAGCATTAAATTCTCAGTCGAATAACTGAAAACGGTTTCCTACTGACTTAGAACCTTAAAATCGAAATGAATGCTCATTAAAGGCTGAGTGCAAGTAAATGTGAGCATGTTCCTGTAGTAAATAATTGAATAAATATACTCAAACCTCTTCAACTGAACTTTTCAGTATCAGCTGATGCAAATTCTTCTATTTCAGCAACTATCAGCTGATTATGTACTATGACGTCAGTCAGCTGGTAAGAATTCTTGTACTGAGTGTTTATCCGCTATTGACTTGAATGGTTATGCCATCAGTTGATGACGTCACTTAGCTTATGAAACTTCCTACTAATTCATTCTCCTACTGACTGGAGGATCCGTTGATGCCATCAGTTGGGTTTCATTTTGTCTGGGTTTTCGGAGTTGATGACGTCACTTAGCTTATGAAACTTCCTACTAATTCATTCTCCTACTGACTGGAGGATCCGTTGATGCCATCAGTTGGGTTTCATTTTGTCTGGGTTTTCGGACCTTCAATTCCACAGTACTACTGTGATTTAGTCCAATATTATTTTAACCCAATAATTTCCCTATGAAATACATATACAGTATTTCCGTAATATCCAAAAGTATTTCTATACTCATCTGCTGATTCTATGACAAGCAGACAACACATTACCTGCTTTGACCAACTAAAGCTGCTCTCATGGACAGTCTCAACAGCCCTGTTGTGACAAAAAAAATATTTTCTTTATTATTTTATGGGTGTCAACTCCAACAGTGTCAACTTGCATGTGTTATTTTCTTTTTTAACCTCTTCAACTGAACTTTTCATTATCAGCTGATTAAAATTCTTCTATTTCAGCAACTATCAGCTGTTACTGTCTTCTGACGTCAGTCAGCTAATAATAATTCTTCTGTTGAGTATATATCCGCTATTGACTTGAACGGTTATGGCATCATTTAATGACGTCACTCAGCTGATGAAACCTTCTACTAATTCATTCTCCTACTGACTGGAGGATCGGTTGATGCCTGAGAAACGCAGACTTACACATAGATGACTTGGATTTCTGAAAAGTAAGTTCAAAATAGAAGATCTATGCAACATTTTACTCCGTACAGGACTTAGGATCAAAAGATAGAATAAAACAAGCGATTTAATCCTATACATCGTCTAATCACTCAAGACAAAACACTACTGAATGTCAGCTGGATAATGTTTTTTCAGTTGGGTTTCATTTTGTCTGGGTTTTGGGACCTTCAATTCCACAATACTACTGTGATTTACTCCAATATTATTTTAACACAATAATTTCCCGCTGAAATACATATACAGTTTTTCCGTAATATCCAAAAGTATTTCTATACTAATCTGCTGATTCTATGAGAAGCAGACAACGCATTACCTGCTTTGACCAACTAAAGCTGATCTCATGGACAGTCTCAACTGCTCTGCTGTGACAAAAATAATATTTTCTTTATTATTTTCTGGGTGTCAACTCCAACAGTGTGTATTTGCATGTGTTATTTTCTTTTTTTAATGGACTTCATCTTTTATGTGTGTTCTGTAGAAAGTTTCTCTTTGTAGCAGTCTTCATCTTTTTCTGTGGTATTCTGATTCTATATATGATATGAAGAAGTCAAGCAAGGTTGGGGGTGCTAGGAAGCCGCAGTCAAATAAGATAAAATGTAGAGGTTTCTCCTTCAGAATTGTATCTATTTTCTTGGACTTACGAATGCTGAAGTGCATTTGTTGTTATCTTTTTTCCCTTGCATTTGTTGCTGAACTGAGGAAGACTTTTTGATGTTGCCCCTTTTGTTTGTTTATGTTAATTTGATGTTGTAGGGCATTACAAAACTACCATAGTCAGATGTGTCTGGAGATATTTCTAGACAAATTGTAGGATATATGAAACTTTTGTTTTAGGAGATTCTTCCAGTTGGTACACTTGAAAAGTGCGACCATCTGGTTGTTTTTGAAACCAAATATTTCAGAAAAGTGCGAGCATCTGGTTTTTTTTGAAATCAAATATTTCAGAGATATTTTAGACTTGATAGGCCTTTCACTTCTTTATTGTTATTTGATTTGATTTGATTTTTCTATTCATCTTGGTCTGTTGTGTATATATTGAAAATATTATTGTCTATTAATAGTAATTTTATTCATAATTATAAGGTGGAAGCTACTCGCCAACAGCTGGTATAAGAAGTGGTAGGTTTGGATCCATGATAGAACAATTTGCTGATGTTGTGCGTCCTGATAACACTACCTCTAGGTCTTCTATTGATGGTGAGATTTTCTTTTTTATTGTCTCTCTTAAATTTTCTTTAATTGTCAAATTTATTAGATTTTCTGTTGATTCTAAAATGTGATTTTTCTATAGATTATTGGGACTTAGGTGATCCGATTTATGAGTGTGTATCTTGCCATGCTTGGTTTTGGTATGAAGAAAGGTTGTTGTCTGCTGGGACCAAACAATCTCCTGAGTATTCTGGTTGTTGTATCCGTGGGAAGATCAAGCTTCCCACATTGAAGTCACCGCCTGAAGATTTGAGTGATTTGTTTTTCGGAATGAATGAGATAAGTAAGCATTTCTTAGATAATATAAGGTACTACAACAATATGTATTGTTTTACATCTATGAGTGACAGTATAGACCCAAGCTTGAATAATGGGAGAGGCCCTCCAGTATTCCGGATGCGTGGGGAAAATGTACATAGGATTGGTAGTTTGCTGCCACTTGAAGGAAATCCTCCAAAATTTGCTCAGTTGTATATTTATGACACTGAGAACGAAATACAGAATAGACGGGCTGTGATCTGGTGAGTATTCTTTCTTGTATTAAAATATATTTAGCCTTGGGTTAATTATTTGTTGTTTGATTTTTCATTAAATTGGGACTTCTGATTTTTTCGATAGGGGGAATGAATGTCATGATGAAGTTGTAGTGCGGCTTGGGAATATTCTTGATAGAAATAATGTGCTTGTGAAGTCTTTTCGTATTGTGAGGGATCGATTGAATGATTGTGTCAGTTCTGAATTGAAATTAAGATTGGTGTGTAGAAGAAGTACAGATCCTAGAACTTACAATCTTCCATTAGTTTCTGAGGTTGCTGCTCTTGTGGTTGGTGATGTTGATCAGTGTGAGAACAGACTAGATATTATTGTGGAAACAAGGTCTGGTCACTTGAAGCGCATAAGTGAGTTACATCCATCGTACCTGCCCTTGCAATATCCATTGTTGTTTCCTTATGGTGAGGATGGGTATCGTGAGGATATTCCCTTTGCAGAGTGTGAGAAAAAATATCGTCGTAAGAAAATCAGTTTTATGGAATTCTTTGCTTTTAGGTTGCATGAGCGTGCGGGTGAAGTATCTATACTCTTATTCTCGAGAAGGTTGTTGCAGCAATTCATTGTAGATTCGTATACTGTGATGGAGTCTGCCAGGTTATGTTTTGTGCGTCGGAAGCAACCAAAGTTACGAGCACATCTATATAGTGGGATTACTGAGGGTGCTGTGAGGGGCCGAATGGATGCAGCTCAGTATGGCAAGCCGGTTGTTTTACCATCATCGTTCACTGGTAGTCCACGCTATATGAGGGAAAATTACCAAGATGCAATGGCTATTTGTGCTTGGATTGGATATCCTGACTTGTTTATTACGTTTACTTGTAATCCAAAATGGCCAGAAATAGTGCGTTTTGCATCGGTAAGGAATCTGAAGACGTATGATCGTCCAGATATTGTATCTCGAATTTTCAAAATGAAATTGAATGGCTTGATGAATGACTTGCGCAAGAAGGAACTATTTGGACCTGTTAGAGCAGGTATTTATTTACATATTATTATATTACCATCCTTGATTTTATTGTATTCTAATTCAATCCTTTATTTATTCCAGCGGTTTACACGATTGAATTTCAGAAACGTGGATTACCCCATGCACATATTCTGCTCTTTTTGTCAAAAGAGTTTAAGGGTAGAACTGATGCTGCCATTGATGATATTATAAGTGCAGAAATTCCGGATCCTGAAACAGATCCTCAGTATTATAAATGTGTGCAGGATTCTATGATGCATGGTCCTTGTGGGGTTGCTGATTTAAAATCTTCATGTATGTCTGACGGCATTTGCGTAAAAAAATTTCCCAAACCTTTTGTGGATATAACCAGTAGGGATAGTAGTGGTTATCCAATATATATGCGCCGTAATAATGGTAGGTTTGTTGTTAAGAGGGGTTTTCCTCTTGATAATAGGTATGTTATTCCACACAATAGACATCTCCTTTTGAGATATGGGGCACATGTTAATGTGGAATGGTGTAATCAGTCTAGAGCGATTAAATATTTGTTTAAATATATAAATAAGGGCAATGATCGTGTTATAGCTGTATTTTCTAGAGAAGATGGTTTGGTGCCGCATAAGGTGGAGGATGAGGTTACACAATATTATGATTGCAGATATATTTCGCCGTGTAAGGCAGCTTGGCGAATATTTAGTTTTGAAATTCATTTTAGATATCCTCCGGTTGAGAGGCTGGGTTTCCATCTTCCAGGGGAGCAAAGTGTGATCTTTTCTGAAGAGGCTCAAATTGATGAAGTTCTTGCACGACCATCTGTTAAGCAAACAATGTTTTCGGAGTGGATGGAAGCAAATAAAAAATTCCCAGAGGCTAGGTGTTTGACCTATGCTCAGTTCCCGACTAAATTTGTCTTTAAGAGAAATAAATGGCAGCTTAGACAATCTCAGTTTGCGATAGGGAGGTTGTATAATGTGAAGCCTGGGTCCGGAGAGCTTTATTATCTAAGGTGTTTATTAAATATTGTGAAGGGTCCTACAAGCTATGAAGAAATAAGATGCATAAGTGGTGTTCAGTATGATACATTTAGAGATGCTATGTATTCTTTGGGTTTGTTAGATGATGATAAGGAGTATATTGATGCAATTAAGGAAGCCAACTTATGGGCATCTGCGTATTCTATGCGTTATATGTTTGCTTCTTTGCTTTGTACGTCTTCAATCTCACGACCTGAAGTTGTTTGGGAAGAATGTTGGACTTATCTTTGTGATGATATTGAAGAAAAGCACAGAAATCTGTTTCATCATCGGGGTAAAGTGCTTATTATTATTGTTTTTCCATTTGTTTGGTTTTTAATTTGTTTGATAGTAATATCTATTTACTTATCTCTATTGAGTTACTGTGAGTCTTTTTCTAACTGTTCGTCTTTTTGTATTACTTTTTTCCCAACTCTCAAGCTTTTTTCAATTACGTTTAATATAATAATATGACTATGTCTTATGTTTTGTAGGTCTATCACTGACCAGTGATCAGTTGAAGTGCTATGCGCTAATTGAGGTTGATAAATTTTTACGAGCTGTTGGTAAGAGTTTGGTTGACTTCCCATCCCTTCATTTCCCCGTTGTTAACGTGGTTCCTTGCAGTGAAAATTTGTTGGTGGTGGAGGAGATGCAATATGACTTGGCTATTTTACATCAGCAACATGCAGAGTTCTTGCTTAAATGTATTGATGAACAACGTTCTATTTATGATACTGTTCTGCAGGCTTCTGACTCATCTACAGGTGGTTTCTTTTTTGTTTATGGGTATGGTGGAACAGGCAAAACATTTATTTGGAAAGGTTTGTCTGCTGCATTACGTTTGCAGCACCAAATTGTTATCAATGTAGCTTCCAGTGGTATAGCTTCTCTTTTACTTCCTGGTGGTAGGACTGCTCATTCGCGATTTAAAATTCCAATTGATGTTGTTGACGACTCGGTGTGCAATATTCAGCAGAATAGTTCTTTGGCGAATTTGTTGGTTTGTGCGAAGCTAATTATTTGGGATGAAGCTCCATTAATGCACAAACACTGTTTTGAGGCGCTTGACCGTACTCTACGAGATTTGATGCGTTTTACCAATCCAAATGCATTAAGTTCTCCATTTGGTGGAAAAACAGTGGTTTTAGGTGGTGATTTTCGTCAGATTTTACCTGTTATTCCAATGGGTAGCAGGCAGGAAATTGTTCATGCTTCTATTAATTTTTCTTATCTTTGGGATTATTGTGTTGTTCTAAAGCTTACGAAAAATATGAGGTTGATCACAGCTGGCGTAGATATGGAGAAAGATGATGTGCTTTCCTTTGCAAAAGTGTTGGAAAACATTGGGGATGGTAAGTATGGTGCCTCTGGTGATGGTGTGATGGATATTAAACTTCCTGAAGATGTTGTGCTTACGTATTGTGGTGATCCAGTGGCTGCCATTGTTGCTGCAGTTTATTTCAAAAATGGAAAATTTTGTGATGATCATGCATTCTTGTGTCAGCGTGCCATTTTAGCCCCTACTTTAGAAGTTGTTGAGTCACTTAATGATTACATAATTACAGCAAGGCCTGGTGGGGGTCAGCTATACTTGAGTTCTGACAGTACCTTTGGTGTTCCACCTTTGGATTGTTCTTCTGAAGATGATCATGCTGCTGAGTTCTTAAATAGTATCAAGTGTTCTGGTGTGCCCAATCATCAGTTGTTCTTAAAAATTGGCACTCCAGTTATGTTGTTGAGAAATATAGATCACTCTAAAGGATTGTGTAATGGTACAAGGTTAATTATTACAAGACTTGGAAATCACATATTGGAAGCTGAGATTCTGAATGGTAAATCTGCAGGTGAGAGAATTCTGATTCCGAGAATGACTTTGACTCCATCTGATCCTAGGCTACCATTGAAATTTCAGAGGAGACAATTTCCACTCACTGTTTCTTATGCAATGACTATTAACAAGAGTCAGGGACAGTCGTTGCAGTCAGTTGGTTTATATTTGAAAAATCCAGTTTTCACTCATGGTCAATTGTATGTGGCTATGTCACGTGTTACTAAGCAATCTGGCTTGAAAATCTTGATAGTGAGGGAAGATGGTGGAGATTGTTCAGTCACTAGAAATGTTGTTTTCAAAGAAGTATATCAAAATTTGTAGTTCTACTTTATGTGGATCTTCCAGTCCCTGAACATCTTCTGCCTGTATGATCTGTAATAGTAGTCTTAACTTTAAATACATATGTTTAATACTATTTAATATTATTTTGTATTGTGTTGTCTTCATTTAATAATCTTATAATTGGATTGACATTCCAGAGCTCCAAGTCATCTATGTATAAGTCTGCGTTTCTTAGCCAGCAGCTGATCTTCGACTCAGGAGGAGACTAAATCAGTAGAAGACTTTATCAGCTGATATACGTCATCAACTAACGTCATTACCATTCCAGACAATAACTGATCTATAGAAGCTGATATGATTTCTCCTAAGCTGACTGACATTATCACACATCATAAGCTGATCTTTGCTTAAATGGAAGACATTACCAGTTGGTAAGTATCAGCAGAAGAAACCTATGCAGCCTCAGTATCTTCGCAGTCAACAACTGACAATTAATCACGACAGTTAGCATCACAGTACTATTTGATGTCAGATTGTTGGTATAATTGGTATCGTATGGTATCAGACCTACTAAATCTTGTCAGTTATACTTGAGTTCTGAGGAGACAATTTCCCCTCATTGTTCGACTCAGGCGGGGAATAAATCAGTAGAAGACTTTATCAGCTGAGATACGTCATCAACTAACGTCATCACCATTCCAGTTAATAGCTGATCTATACTCAGTAGAATATTTCTCATAAGCTGACTAACATCATCACACATCATCAGCTGATCTTTGCTTAAATGGAAGACCTTATCAGTTGGTAAGTCTCAGCAGAAGAAACCTATGCAGCCTCAGTATCTTAGCAGTGAACAACTGACTATTAATCACGCCAGTTAGTATCACAGTACTAATTGATATCAGATTGTTGGTATAATTGGTATCGTATGGTATCAGACCTACTAAATCTTGTCAGTTATACTTGAGTTATGAGGAGCCAATTTTCCCTCATTCTTCGACTCAGGCGGGGACTAAATCAGTAGAAGACTTTATCAGCTGAGCTACGTCATCAGCTAACGTCATCACCGTTCCAGTCAATAGCTGATCTATACTCCGTAGAATATTTTTCATAAGCTGACTAACATCATTACACATCATCAGCTGTTCAATGTTGTTTTCAGAGAAGTATATCAAAATTTTATATTGCAGTTGCTAATAGCATTTTAAGAATAAAATTGGCTTTTAAGAGGATAATATATATATATTTATAAAAGCATTCCAAATCATGTGAAAAAACAATTGAATTAATAAGAAATACTAAATATAAGTTGATGTTATAAAAATACTTAAGTTAATTTGAAACCTAAAATTCACCCGTGCGTTAGCACGGGTGTTTGCCCTAGTAATTATAAACGATTATTCAATATGCGTAGATGGAGTAAAAATGAAAACTTAAATGACGAAATTCAATTCACTGAATGCTACAAATTACGAATACCATAATTTGGATTTGAAAATATTAACCCTTATTTAGTTCATTGAAATCATGTATACTTAATTTGGAGAAATCAATATCTAATTATCTAATTAAATAAGTATGCAATCATATACACTTATTTTACTTTAGTAGGTTGTTAAGATTTGTTATGCTTTTTTTTTTCCTTTGTTTGTCACTATTGGAGTTTCTTCTCTATGAAAAAAAATATGGATTGTTTTATAAAATATTTTTTTAATATCTGACAAGAAAAAATATCGAACCGATGAATATTAGTATTTTTTTTAAAAAGGTATATGGAGTATATTGTAATCTCTAATTTTAACTGTGAGTTTTGACCAATACAAACGCATATTCACTCTATTCAAATAAATACGGTGGTCTGTCTCTTTGTTATTGTCTTTTTTCTTAACAAATAAATAAAAAAATAAATATATGTGGATTGCAATCACTTAAATAAATAGATTGACCATTTTAATACACGTCCATCACTTTCTTAATTTTCCTATCGAAAATAAACAATTCATGTTTATTAGGATAAATATTTTTTTTCATATAAAAGTTTTTTGAGATTTTATATTATTAATTATCTATTTCACTTGGATATTATCTTTAAAATTCATGTTTATCTCGTAAATAAAGAACTAAATAAATAATACTCCATCGGTACCATAGAAAGTATTTTCTTTCTATGGAGCACGAAGATTAAGATATTTGTAGTGTATGATGTATATTATTTAATTTTTGGGTTATTAATTTCGATCTACATATTTTTTATTTTTATTAAAAACAAGACATTTTCTATGTGACGATGCAAAAATAAAAACATGATACTTTCCATGGGACGGAGGAAGAGTATCCCTCAAAACTCGAGAGTTTGTGTTCACTCATAATTAACCCAACTAATTCGTAGCCGTCCTCATCAACTGTTCCTCTCTCTCTATAATAGAGTTAAACTTTGATAAAGTAATAATCTCGATAAAATAATAATTTTTTTAATCATAATATGGATTAATACACTAAAATAATATTCGATAACATTAAAAGAATATTTTTTTCGATCCCTATATTATTACTTTATCGAGGTTTAAATGTAATATTTTTCTTCTCAATAAATCCATAACTCGATTTATCTCTACTCTTTTCACTGTAAGATTTTGCCCCTTTTCCAATCTCCGCCTCATAATAATATTACCGACTCCTTTTGATTCCACAATTTTTTTCCAGATTCTTACCCGCAAAATCAAATCTAATCTGGGTTCCTCTTTTCATTTGTGTAATTCAGATTTTCTCCTATTCAATTGATTTTATCCGTGAAAAAATCGATAAAATTCTCCGCCGCAAATGAAGGTTCATCCAGTGCTGAGAAACTGCAACGCCGCTCTCCGATGACATCAGCGGCGACGTGAACGCCGACGCGGTGGAGATCTGCCCTGGGGTTACGAAGATTGTCGTCAGGGGGAGCAGCGTCGTTGACCTCTCCGGAACGGAGTTCGAGCTTGATTTGTGGCGGTTCCGGCTCCCGGATTTCACTCGGCCGGAGCTCGCGTCCGCCACCTATGAAGACGGCGATCTGAGGAGGAAGATGGCGGTGGAGATGGCGGTGGAGATTTGGGGAATAATAATAGACTCGTTCTTGTACACTAAAATCCCTAAATTAAGCCCTAATTTTTCTTGTTCTTATTATCTTCTCTTTGACCGAATGCTTCTTTTATGCTTGACAATGCAATTTCAATGCCTTTATGATGTTGCATAGCTACTGTAGCATTTTTTTAATTATTACATGTTAGTGAAGTTAGATTTAAATTGGAATATAGTTTGAATCATGAATGTGGAAGATAGGCTTTGTGTAGAATTTAAATTTGACTTGGATTTGGGATTTTGAGTTTTGTGTTTCTTGATTTGTTTTGAGTGGAATGAGGGGAGTAGTATGATCTAAGCATGTTCTTGATGTTTATACATGGTGTTGTTAAACTTATGAATAAGAAAGATCTTGTTGTTTGACTGGAGGATTCGAATCTAGACGAAGTTCCGAACCAATCTTGTAGGATTTCCGAGAAATTCTTGGATTTCTTCTGGTCACGTTCCGTGAATAGCAGGGACATTGAGGAATATCCAGACTGATTCTATCTTGGTTTCTTTCGTTTGAAGAAAGGAAGGATCCCAAGAATCGATCTTTCTTTTAGTGGTTGAATCTCTCTTTGACTGTTTATGTGTGGTGTGTTGTTAAACTTATGGATGTGAGTTGTTTGGGAATTAGGGTTTTTCGATTTGCGGAGTTCTGCATCATGATATTGAAAAAGAGAAGATGGAGGAATGTATATTTTAGTTGATGACTCGAATTCTTGATTGAGTTTTGTGTTTCTCAAATTGTCTCGAATTGAATAGAGTTTGGACTTTAGAATTAAGATTGGCTTAGAATGAGAAACACTCCAATTCTTTCAGTTGTAATCTTTATGTGCCTAGTGCGACTTTATATTGCTCTTGAGAACTTGTAACTTGGAGAAGCTAGATGGACTTATACGATGACTCTATCTGCCCGTTTTGATACGTTCGTTATTGTATTCCAAATCGAGCCTCGTATCTTCCAGTGTTTCACTCTGTTCCTACTCTCTAAGTTTGCGGTTGTTCTTTTGAGTCCTCTGTTATTTTTTTTTTGGAATCCGCAGCCGCTATTTTCGATGCGTACAGGGTAAGCCTCGCTCCTTGTGCAGTAGCCTGCAAACCACACATATCCTATCTCATCCATTATTGACTTATTACATTTGGCACTTCAAATACTCTATAACATTTGAAGTGATAATGAAATCTAAACATTTGGCACTTCAAATACTCTATCTCATCCATTATTGACTTATTACATATCCTACTAATGGAATAATTTTGTACATCATTCTATGTTCTATTAATGAAATTATAATGAAATCTAAATAGTTTGTATAATCATAAAATAAAATATATATGTCACCATTTGTATTAAAATACGGAAAGTGGGATTAAGAATTCTCACTGAAAATACTCTATAACATTTGAAGTGATAATGAAATCTAAACATTTGGCACTTCAAATACTCTATCTCATCCATTATTGACTTATTACATATCCTACTAATGGAATAATTTTGTACATCATTCTATGTTCTATTAATGAAATTATAATGAAATCTAAATAGTTTGTATAATCATAAAATAAAATATATATGTCACCATTTGTATTAAAATACGGAAAGTGGGATTAAGAATTCTCACTGAAAATTGGGGACTATTATTTAGACAAATTTGCCTTGAAATAAATACAAAAAGTAGGAGTTTTTTTTCGCAATTAAACTATTATTTTATTCCCTCTTTTTTATACGTACACACAAGAATAATATTTTTCTGGGGGCAATAAATTTCAATACGCAAACATTCAAGCATTAAATTTCAATAGCAATAAATTTTACTAGCCATTACAAAAAAGTTAGAAAAGGCAAATAATAATTAATTCAACACGCAAACATTCAAGCATTTTGATTATTGTTATATTCCTTTTTACAGTTATCATTAACTGTACGACACTTCTAGAAAATTTCAATATGTTGTGTCGTGCACGTATCAGACACTTCTTTTCATGTTTTATATGCTTAGGTATACGTGACATCTAATTTCAATGAAAAAAAATAAAATAATTTATTTTACGCTCCAAATCTTGTGTCCAATTACCATAACGTTTCCTAAGTTTTTAAAGAATACCGTCTCTCAAGTCCGTATCGTGTCTTATTTCGTATTGCATATTTCGTAGTGAATTTTTAAATATTCTTTCCCTATCTACAATCTACTTAAAATAACAAAGGCAGAAGCATTGATTATCTCTTATCCTTAGCTATCTGCACACCATAATGTTGTGAGAGAGAATTTAAAACAAAATCACCCCAATTTTAATTGTGGCAAACCCTTTTTGCATATAAGAACCCCAAGAAGATGAAGTGTTTCTCACTCATCATTCTCTCTCTTCCCTCTTCAACTCATTTACAATAAAATATCCAAGATTTTTCATTATGAAGGTTTGTCTTCCTACTTATGCTCATTCTCCTTAGTGGTACACATATCTTTTCTATAAAAAAATTATAATATACATGCTTGCGGGGGTGTAACCACCGCCCTTGTGTTCATGGATATCCGTACAAGTTAATCTCGAGATTTTTTTTTATATATAAAATAATGGTAATAATTTTGTTGCAATGTTAGGCTTTTCAATGAATTTGAAGGGTTCGAGGCGAATAAAGTATGCATTTACAAGAGTATGAAGTATTCTAAAGTTTGCTTGAATGACAGCGTATGCAATCATGTTTGCATCATGGAGGGGTTCGACGGCGGCGATTGTCATGGACATCATCGGAGATGTCACTGCTACGTTCATTGCGAATAATTTAAATATATATATACAATTAATAAGTCGATAATTGTTGATTTGATAGGTTGTATTCTAGCTAGTTCATCGAAATATCCAAAATTCAAAGTTTATTGAGCCAGATTACATATGGAATTTTAATTTTGCATTTTAATTTCATTTTCTTGTGTTTTTTTAAATTATGAAAGCGTGCAAAATGCAAATCCCCATCTAATAATCTTGTGGTGGGCGGAACGGCTTATATGTACCACTTTCGTATACCCTTGTGTGTACTACATCACAAGGGTATTGACATGTGACATTTCTCATTAAATTAAGTGGATCATATTTAACATATGTCAATACATTTGTGATGTGATACACACAAGAGTATATGAAAATGGAACACACAAGCTTTTGTGGTGGGAGAGTGGTCGGTTTTCACTATTAGGTTGCTGAAATTAATGATTATTTAAATGATTAAATTCAAAAGTGCACCATATACTACATAGTTTATACAATATTAATAATTAATTTAGAGACTCGACATAAAATAATATTTATGTTGTGCATTAATTAGTGAAAATTCTTTTTTGATCTGTCCAAACACTTCACCATGAAATGCTACATATTAAGTGGGCCAGTGGGCCTTGTATTAAAGATCTTAAATTGTGAAAAATATATATTTGGGCTCGTATAATTATTTTAATCCTACCATGCATTATATATTAAATAGTGTCTAAGACACTTTAATTACGTAAATTGGACTTCACGTATAAAATTTAAATCTACAGCTGCCGCATTCTCTTTTTTAGGAAAGGACAATTATAAAATAAAATAATCACACCAGTTATTCACCATTATCCGACCAAATAAAATCCAACGTGGATAAATTAATTAAATCACAAGATTACATTACAACCAAAATAAATAAATTAAATCACCTTTTTCTAATAATTCTTTTAGTAACACGTTCAGGTAGCCAACAGTGACCTTAATTGTCTGGCTTTAAAAAATGTACAACCTTTTTTCCTCTATATTATAGGCTCACTAAACCTTCAATTCAAAATCAAAACTAATCAATTACGAATTTCGTGTTGGATTAAAAACTGCTATTACAAGTAAACCGGTAAATCGGAAAAATAAAACAAATAGAAGAACCATCGAGTCGAGAAAGGCTTCTCTCCGCAAGACGAAAAATGCCCCGGTAGTGCTCTCGGTGTTGGCGTATCGTCCCCAAAGATGAAACGACGACGTCTCGAGGATTGCAGCACCGCAAGATCTTCAAGCTCCGGCAAAATTAATCTCGGGATTTTTTTTATATATAAAATAATGGTAATAATTTTGTTGCAATGTTATGCTTTTCAATGAATGTGAAGGGTTTTGAAGCGAATAAAGTATGCACTTACAAGAGTAAGAAGTATTTGGGAGTTTGCTTGAGTGACAGCAGGTGCAATCATGTTTGCAAGACAGAGGGGTTCGAAGGCGGCGATTGTCTGGGACTTCTTCGGAGATGTCACTGCTACAATCATTGCTAATAATTTAAATATATATATACAATTAATAAGTCGATAATTGTTGATTCGATAAGTTGTATTCTAGCTAGTTCATCGAAATATCCAAAATTCAAAGTTTATTGAGCTAGATTACATATGGAATTTTAATTTTGCATTTTAATTTCATTTTCTTGTATTTTTGTAAATAATGAAAGGGTGCAAAATGTAAAACCCATCTAATAATCTTGTGGTGGGCGGAGCGACTTGTATGTACCACTTTCGTATACCCTTTGTTGGTCTCAAGAGCACGTTCAGGTGTAGAGGGGGGGGGGTGAATACACCTGAAACCGATTTCTCAACTTAAAATACGAACAATCCTTTTCGAGATGATGTCGTCATTGAACGAGTTCGGCAGACTAGATAGCCGTTCCGAGTCATGTTGGCGAGTGAGTGACTTATGAGACCGCTAGGCGACCGGCGTCGAATTCAGTACCTTGCAGATAGAGTTCAGTGGTGCGGAATAGTGTAGGCCCAATTCAGTTGAGTAGAAAAATGTTTTTAATCAAACAGTTTCAGTAGATTAGTGCGATCTTTTAAGTTTGATGAAACTTAGTTGAATGATTTTAAAAGATAGTTTTCAGTATGAACAGTTAAATCAATGCAACAGTAAAGAGAAACACAAACGAGAGATATAGAGATTTTTAAAGTGGTTCGGACACAAAAATCCTACGTCTACTGTCCCGAAAGATCAGGAGGCTATTTATTATACTGAGGTAGTCTCAGTCAGCTTGTACACTGGACAAAGCCGCATCTTGAATGCTCTGTGTTCTTGTGTTCTCTAGATCGTTCTCGTGAGCTTCAAATTTTGATTTATCCCTCTATTTATAGAGAAGATATTAGGATAGATCCGTTGGAGACGATGATCCCTTGTCTCTCTCTTTTGGGTAGCTAACGACTCTTTTGAAGTAGAGTGACAGTGTCCTTTCCCTCCTTTTCTGGAAAGTTGTTGACTTGCAGCTTTAGTAGGTGTGGGGCAGGTGTCTGCTTGTCATTTGCCGAGGTTCAGAAAGTGGTTGAGACATAACAGACTTCAAGGCAAACTGAAGCTGACTTATCTCTTCCTCGTATTTGACTATGCTGATTGTCTTTCAAAAGATCTGACAGCTTATAAGATCGTCCGGCCGTTCTTCGAGTCCGATCTTTGATTCAGTAGTGATTATGCTGCTGAGTTGGCTCTACTGAAGATCAACTCTGAGTATAGTGAACTACTCCTGCTGAGTTCAGTTCCACTGACTCCTTTCAGTATACTGCTCCTGCTGAGTCCATAATTGTTGAGTCTTCTACTTCTGGTGCTGAGGCTGATAAGCTACTGTATGCATGAACCAGAGCAGAGTGTCTGTTGAGTCTAAAACCTCAAAGACAAAAATAGATTACAAAGTAAAGGTTCACCAATCAAGATAGGGTTTTGGGATCTTCTAATCTTTAGACTAGTTTAGAGCACAAGATTACTGAGCATATGTCAGTACAGAAGACATAATCATTTCCCACTATATGCAACAGTGCTGAGGATAGAATCATCACCCAACAATTTCCCCCTATTTGATGATGCCAAAATCTAACAACATCTATGCAACATAACACTATAACTTATCAGAACCAGAGCTCCTTACAATATTACAAGTAGGATCGGTGGAGTTGTTCTTCAAGTTCTAGACTACTGAAGGGATCAGGGCAGAGAGTCAAAATATATAGACTAAGCATTTCCCCTGGTCTTAAAAATATTTTCCCTTCAAGGAAACAACTAGTCTATCAGAATCTAATCAAAGCAGCTACTGACAAAGAATCAGTTAGTGAGTGTGTGAGTCAGTAATCACTTTAGTGATTCTGAGCATAAGACAAACACGGCTTATTTAGACAATAAGATATTGTCAAAGCCAAACAGAGATATCATATAAGTAAGAAGTTCAGTACATATACATCTCTGCTAGACTAAAACATACAAGAAATAAAGAAGCTGAACATCACTTGAAGTGACCAATCCTGTCTTTGAATTCTTGAGCTGAATCTTCAGGAAGGGTCTATTGGTCCCGAGAGCACGTTCAGGTGTAGAGGGGGGGGGGGTGAATACACCTGAAACCGATTTCTCAACTTGTAACACGAACAGTCCCGTTCAGGATAGTGCCGTACTGAAAGAATTCAACAGACCAAATAGCTGTTCTAAATCGTGTTAAGGCAAAGAGGTACTAACTCTACTGAGATCTGCTAGCTGACTAAGTCAGAATTCAGTATCTTCAGATAGAGGTTAGCGGTGCGGAAATGTGTAGGCCCAAATCAGTTGAGTGGAAAACGTTTTATCAAAGACAGTTTCAATTCAGTAGATTAATCAAGTGAGCGTGCTGAAACTTGGTTGAATGATTTTAAGAGTATGATATGCAGTTATGAACAGCTAAAATCAACGCAACAGTAAATAAGAGACACAGAGATTTTTAAAGTGGTTCGGATGCATAGGATCCTACGTCCACTGTCCCGAAAGATCAGGAGGCTATTTATTATCCTGAGTTAGCCTCAGTCAGCTTGTACACAGGACAAAGTCTAGTCTTGAAATTTATACTGAGCAAGTCTCAGTTTACAACGGGTATCAAACTGAAGTGTTTGACAAACTTCTCCAACTATGAAGGAGTCCTTTTACAATAAGGATAAGGTTCAAATGTGAACTCCTTCGTCTAAGCTATAGATAAATTCTGTTGAGCTTAGGGTTAGAGGGATAGGGAATGAGAAAGTGGCTTCTAGATCGACGAACAGCTGAGTTGTAGCTTTAAGTTCGTGTATCGTCGATTTGTATACTAGAGGCTTTTATATCGGTTTAGCTTGGTTCCCTAAGAGCTAGAAAGTAGTCTTTCGCCGGAGAATGTTCTTCAAGTTCTTGCGGAAGACTTATGGCTTTATGGTTTTAGCTCGTTTGAATGCTTTGTGATCTCGTGTGCTTCGTTAACTTGGGTCGTGAGTTTCGGTGAGCTTCAAATCTTGAATGATCCCTCTATTTATAGAGAAGAGATTGGGAAAGATCCGTTGGAGACGATGATTCCTTTATCTCTCTCTTTTGGTAGCTAACGACACTTTTGAAATAAAGTAACAGTGTCCTTTTCCTCCTTTTCTGGAAAGTTGTTGACTTGTAGCTTTAGCAGGTAAAGGACAGGTGTTGGCTTGTCATTTGCCGAGGTTTAGAAGGTAGTTGAGACAGAACAGACTTCGAGGCGATTGAAGCTGACTTCTCTCTTCCTCGTATTTGACTATGCTGATAATCATTCAAAAGATCTGACAGTTCAGAAGACTGTCTGGCCGTTGCTGAGTCTGATCTCTGATTCAGTAGATAAGGATGTTGATAGGCTCTACTGAAGATCAGCTACGAGTTCGATGAACTACTCTGCCGAGTTCGGTTCCACCGACTCTATTCGATATCTTGCTCCGCGAGTCCAAGACATACTGAGTCTTCTACATCTGGTGCTGAGGCTGATAATCGTTGAGCGCCTGAACCAGTGCAGAGTGTCTACTGAGTCTGAACCCTCAGAGACAAAAACAATTACAATGGAATGGTTCACCAATCAGATAGGGTTTTGGGATCTTCAAATCTTCATAGGATCACTAAGGGCATAAGCCTACTGAGTGCATGTCAGTACGAAAGATAGAATCATTTCCCACTAAGTAAAACGTGCTGAGGACTGAATCATCACTCAACAGCGGCACTCCATACATCCGATATGTGTTCTTCCGCAGCCTTCATTATCTCAAAGAAAGTCCGTTGGCTCATCTTCTTGAAGAAATTTTGCTTGCCAAAGAACGTTCTTCACTTCCTTCTCAATCACGCCGTAGTGAATGGAACCATCAAGTCTTCGAGGGGGTGGCAGAATTCTAGGATCTGGGACTCTGACTTCGACATTTTCTTTTACAACTTTTTGCATTCTAGCGTACATGTCTAACTCAGCGATCATGATATATTCAGTATAGGCTTCTATCTTGCGCTTATCTGACCAGAAACTCCAGAAGTAGTTTCTTTTGATGAATTCAATCTTCAGCGCTTCCCATCTTTGCGTGAATTCTGCTGGCATCCATTCGTCCGTTCTCGACCATCTGTAGGTCTTCAGATCCGAAGGCTTTCTGAACTTCCTGTATTTGTAGGGAATGTCAGCCTTAGACGGGATCCTCTGACTTGCTTCTTTCTCTGTTCTCAGCCTTAGGGCTTCAAGATCTGCCATATGAATCCTTTATCTAGCAGCTTCAATCTGTCTAGCCTCTTCGCCTCTATATAAATATCTGTCCAGCTGAGCCCAGATTTCTTCCATCTCTCTATCTTGAGCTTCAGAAGTAGTGTAAGAAGGCTTGTGTGATTGCTCTTGTTCTGAGTCAGTAGGCATAGTAGATTTTTCTTTTGATTTGCCTTGCTGCTCAGTGGACTTCTGCTGTTGCTTCTCCTTTTCTCTATCTTCTTCATCTCCAATTTTTAGCTTCCTAGGAAGCAACCTAGTTGTTGTTGGTTTCTTTCCGCTGCGTTCTGGAGCCTTTGGTTTTCCTTTGATATAACGTTTAGATTTCTAGGAGGGAGGGGTCGGGAGCTTCAGGATCTTCTTTCCTTTGCCTTTTACTGGAGGTGGGAGAGGAGTTTCTTCCTCTTCTGAGTCCTCCAAGTCAGCATACTCAGCAACCTCTTTGATTATATCCAAAGGAGTTTGGGTTGCGTGAGTTGCCTTTTCCTTAGTTCCTGAGCCACTTGGGCCAGTCTCTGCTGCGACCCCAGCTGAGACACCCTGGGCCTCACCAGTGCTAGTAGGTTCAGTAGGAGCAAATGTCTGAGCTGAGCTTGCTCCTGCTACTGACCTTGTCTTTTGGGGAGACTTCAATACCTGCTTCTTGGTGGTGGCTTCCCCCTTAGTTGATTTCTCAGTTTTAGCAGGGGTCTGCTTAGCCATCCTTTCCACCTTTGTATCCTTTTCCCTTTGGGCTTCCTTTTCCCCCTTTTCCCCCTTTTCCCCCCTTTAAAATCTTCAAGTAGCTTGGCCTGTCCTTCCTGGATCAGTCTTAGCTGAGCTTCAAATTCAGCTTTCTGCTTTGCCAGCGCTGCAGATACGATGATGGAGACGTCAGGGGCCGCTGATTCTGATATTGTAGTTCTCAGCCCACGAATCTCTGCGCCGTGGCTTTAGACCGTCTGCTTCCACACTTTGTGGATTGCTTGTGGCAAGTGCACAATTCGAGTGCCACGGCTTCGAGAGCACTTTGCCACCGACTTCGATCGTCGGCCTTTAGGGCCGGGCGCTACTTCAAATGCCTGACTCAAGTAAGAGCCGAGCAGGGTTACGCGAGGGTGAATTACCAGCCGCCGACTTCTTAGGAGCAAGGATACTGAGAGGTAATTCAGTAGGTGTGGGAGTATCCTTGTCCTGTTGAGTTCCCTCATCAGGCTTCTTAGGGCCTGAATCACGGGGTGGGTCCTGACCATCGGGGTCAGACCCATCTGAGGGAGCTGAGCCGGATGCCTGCTGACGATCATTCAGCAAGGCCAGCATTGCTGCCCTTAAGTCTTCAAGGGTTCCGAGGCGTAGACTGCTAAGCTGAGGGACCTGACACGATTTGCTGAAGGGCTGTTGCCCTGTTGTGAAATCGTATCTTCTTCATGTTAAAATATTGTTTGTCGTTAAACGTGATCTGGTCAGATGTGCAGTAGTCTTGTATCATCGGTCAATTCTACATCCTGCATAGTTAGCATCAGAGTAGCCAGTTAGTTCTATATTATCATCAACTGGATACCATAAACCCATGTCAGTGTTCCTCTGAGATAGCGGAGAATATTCTTTGCTGAGTCCATGTGACTCGCTTTGAATTCGCCTGAAATCGAGCACATACACCTACAACATAAGTTATGTCAGGACGAGTAGCTGTTAAGTATAATAAAGAACCAATTATAGCATGAAATTCAGTTTGGTCTACTGATACTCCCTCCTTATGAAGATCAATCGTCATTTTCATGTTCATCGAGATCTTGATAGGTTTGTCGGATGTGCAACCGAATCTTTTGATGAGGTCTCGAGTGTATTTGCCTTAATTAATGAACGTTCCCTTCTCAGATTGATTCACTTGAAAACGGAGGAAGTAGTTCATTTCTCCCATCATTGACATCTCGAACTTATCCTTCATCATTTTCTCAAATTGTTGGCACATGATGAAATTCTTTGACCCGAAGATAATGTCATCTACATAGATCTGCACGAGTAGTAGATCGTCTTCCAGTCGAATGCTGAATAGAGTGCGGTCTATTGTGCCTTTCTGAAAATCTTTCTGAAGAAGAAACTCAGATAGGGTATCGTACCAAGCCCTGGGTGCTTGTTTAACCCATACAGAGCCTTTCTGAGTCTATAAACTTGATGTCCCTGCTGAAAGCCGGGCGGTTGTTCTACATAGACTTCTTCTTTCAGTACGCCGTTCAGGAAAGCAGACTTCACATCCATTTGATAAACTCTGAATCTTTGATGTGGTGCGTAGGCCAGGAATAGTCTAATTGTCTCCAATCTTGCAACTGGAGCGAACGTTTCATCAAAATCTATTCCTTCAGCTTGACAGTAGCCTTTTGCCACAAGTCTTGCTTTGTTCCTTACTATGACGTTATTTTAGTACCGCTTGTTCTTGAAGACCCATTTTGTTCCAATCACATGTTGATGCCGGGGTCTATCAACAAGCTCCCAAACTTCATTTCTCGTGAACTGATTCCGCTCCTCCTGCATGGCTATGATCCAGTCAGCATCTTTCAGTGCGTCCTCAATCGTCTAAGGTTCGTCAGTAGACAAGAAGCAAGAATATAAGGCGCTTTATCCCTCACAGAATCTTAATCTTGTCTTTACTCTTGCTGAGGGATCTCCAATAATCAGATCAGAAGTGTGAGCATCCAGCCACGATCTACGATGTTTCAGCTCTTCATCTGAAATTTGTTCAACACAGATAGTAGGTGAGTTAGGCATTTCAGTTGTACTATTCTGAGATTGAAGCAATTCACTAATGAGAGTGTGATCTATTGAGACACCAGGTTTAGGGGCATTCAACTCAGGAACATTAATAGATGTTCCCCCTCAGTTGTTATTCTCAGTAGTGGTCTCAGTTACCTCTGAGGTTTCTTCATCGACCTGAGTTACCGGGATTGACTCGTTCGAGAGAGTCAATCGGCTCAACTACTTCTTACCCGCTGGTTGAGATTCAGTAGATTTGTCTTCAGTTTCCTCATCTGAATCATCATCCCAACATAGCTGGATCTTTTCGACTTTGTATTTTAAGCTTAGATCATGTAGTTGCTTACTGATGTCCTCAGATTCAGAATTAGAGTTATTGCTCCTGTCTTCAGTAGCAAACTCATTAAAAACAACATGAGGGCTTTCCTCCACGCAAAGGGTTCGATAGTTGAATACTCGAAAGCTTTCTTCGACCGGGAGTATCCTAAGAACACTCCACGATCGACTTGCTATCAAAAGTTTTCAGCTGATCTTTCCCATTATTGTGGATAAAGCACGAGCACCCAAAAATATGGAAATAGGATAGAGAAGGTTTCCTGCCGTTCCATAGTTCATATGGTGTCTTCTTCTATTGCTTTGTCAGTAAAGATCGGTTCTGAGTGTAATAAGCAGTATCAGTAGCTTCTGCCCAGAATTTGGTTGGTAGTCCTGAGTCTGCGAGTAGAGTCCTCGCCTCTTTGAGAGTTTTATTCTTTCGTTCAAGAACTCCATTCACGCTAAGGTGTGCGTGCGGCGAGATGTCCCGTACTCTATTCCTTCGCTTTGCAAAACTCCTCCACCATAATGTTAGGGAAATCGGTTCCTCTCGTCGAATATATTTTGACAATCTTGGTGTTCTTTTTGACACTGAGCCTTTTCAGAAGCCTAGGTAACTCTATTTTGACGTCAGACTTGTTGGCAATGAATATGACCCAAGTGTAGCGCGAGTAGTTATCAATGACAACTAAAGCATATTTCTTGCCTCTGATCGTCACTGGAGAGACCGGACCGAACAAATCCATATGTAACAGCTGAAGGATTCCATCAGTAGAAGGAGATAGAACAGGTGGATTTTGATTCCTTGTTTGCTTTCCCTTCAGACATGCTTCACACTGAGTGTCTTTGCTGAATACTTCATTCAGCAGTCCTCTTGCTAGAGTGTTTCTTGCTAATTTTTTGAGCGTTTTGAAGTTGAGATGGATGAGTCTTTTGTGCCATAGCCACCCTGTTCGGTTGTCATTCTTCGCAAACAAATAAGCTTCAGGTTCAGCTGAGTTCCAGTCAGCTACATATATATTCTTCTTGCGAGAACCTGATAACACTATTTTCCATGTGGATTTATCAGTAACATCACAGAAACCAGCGTCAAATATCTTTCTATTCGAGTTATCACATAATTGACTAACAGAGAGAAGGTTATGCTGAAGTCCTTCAACATATGATACTCTAGGAACTTTGACAGTTCCAATGCTGAGTGTTCCATATTCTTTGGGGTAGCCTTTAGCATTGTCTCCAAACTCGATCCGGGGTCCTTCTTCAGTGATATAATTCTTCATCAAGCTCTTTTAGTATGTCATATGTCGTGAGCATCCGCTGTCCACATACCAGGGTTCTTTGTGCACCTGCAAAATAGAATGTTGGGTGATGATTCTATCCTCAACATAGTTACTCATAGTGGGAAATGACTCTGTCCTCCGTACTGATATGTACTCAGTAGCCTTGTGCTCTGAAAGAGTCTTTGAAGATCCCAAAACCCCATCTTGATCGGTGAACCATTACTTTGTATTTGTTTCTGTCTCTGAGGTTTTAGACTCAGCAGACACTCTGCTCTGGTCCAGGTGTTCAGTAGCTTATCAGCCTCAGCACCAGAAGTAGAAGACTCGAAAAATACTTGGACTCGGCAGAGCAAGATATCGAAAGGAGTCAGTGGAACCGAACTCAGCAGGAGTAGTTCACTAAACTCAGAGCTGATCTTCAGTAGAGCCATCTCAGCATAATCACTACTGAATCAGAGATCAGACTCAGCAACGACAGACAGTCTTCTGAACGGTCAGATCTTTTGAACGACAATCAGCATAGTCAAATACAAGGAAGAGAGAAGTCAGCTTCAGTATGCTTCGAAATCTGTTCTGTCTCAACTACTTTCTAAACCTCGACGAATGACAAGCAGACACCTGTCCTATACCTACTAAAGCTGCAAGTCAATAATTTTCTAGAAAAGGAGGGAAAGGACACTGTCACTCTACTTCAAAAGAGCCGTTAGCTACCAAAAGAGAGAGATAAAGGGATCATCGTCTCCAACGGATCTTTCCTAATCTCTTCTCTATAAATAGAGGGATCATTCAAAATTCGAAGCTCACGAAAACGACGACGAAAACAAAAAAACACACGAGAACGAACGCAGAGCATTCAAAAGAGCAAAAACCAAAAAACCTAAGTCTTCCGCAAGAACTCGAAGAATATTTCTCCGGCGAAAGACTACATCCTAGCTCTTAGGGAACCAAGCTGAACTGATATACAAGCCTCTAGTATCCAAACGATGTTACATGAACCCAAAGCTAAACTCAGGTGTTCGTCGTTCTAGAAGCTACATTCTCGTTCCCTATCCCTCTAACCCTAAGCTCAACCGAATATATCCATAGCTTAGACAAAGGAGTTCATATTTGAACTTAATCCTTATTGTAAAAGGACTCCTTCATAGTTGGAGAGTTTGTCAAACACTTTAGTTTGATAAGCGTGTAAATTGAGACTTACTCAAGTATAAATTCCAAGACGCGGCTTTGTCCTGTGTACAAGCTGACTGAAACTAACTCAGTATAATAAATAGCCTCCCCGATCTTTCGGGACGGTAGACGTAGGATTTTTGTGTCCGAACCACTTTAAAAATCTCTGTGTCTCTCATTGT
This sequence comes from Lavandula angustifolia, assembly GCA_028984105.1. Classification (NCBI taxonomy): domain Eukaryota; kingdom Viridiplantae; phylum Streptophyta; class Magnoliopsida; order Lamiales; family Lamiaceae; genus Lavandula; species Lavandula angustifolia. The sequence continues at coordinate 1,495,023 of CM054812.1, forward strand.
GTTTCTATTTACTATTGCATTGATTTTAACTGTTCATACTGAAAACTATCTTTTAAAATCATTCAACTGAGTTTTAGCAAACTTAACTGATCGCACTAATCTACTGAAACTGTTTTAATAAAAACGTTTTTCCAACTCAACTGAATTGGGCCTACACTTTCCGCACCACTGAACTCTATCTCGCGATCCCGAATTCGACTCTCGGCCGCCTAGCGAGATCTCAGTAGAGTTAGTCACTCTGTCAATCACGATTCAGAATAGCTATCTGGTCTGCTGAACTCATTCAGTACGACACTATCCTGAACAGGACTGTTCTTGTTTTATGTTGAGAAATCTGTTTCACGTGTATTCACCCCCCCCCCCTCCTCTACACCGAACGTGCTCTCGGGACCAACGATTGGTATCAGAGCAGGAGTTCTATAAGACTCTTGTTATCTTGAAACTGGTCTACTTGAACGGATCCGGAAAAATGTTTTCACTGCATATCATTCTTCATTAATATCATTATTCAACATGACTGATATGTCAGGTATAAGGATGGTACCCATGTTCTCAGTAGAGAACTATGGTGTATGGCGGGTCAGAATGGAGGCTCATCTGACCTCCCTCCACGACAGCATGACCGAAGTACTTGAGGAAGGACCTATCGTTCCTATGATCGATAGTGTCGTGACTCAGGAGCCAGCAGATGGAGGAGGAATGGTGACCGGGAAGAAGATTCCCAAGAACAGAAGTCTCTTCACCCCAAAGGAGAAGAAACTTCACAACTTAGACCGAGTCGCCAGAAATGCCATACTAACCACTCTTAGTGATTCTTATCTCGGCATGGTTCGGGAATGCAAGCTCGCGAAAGAACTACGGTATGCTCTAGCGCTACCGATTCGGGGGACTCGGAAGATCAAAGCCAACAAACTAGCTATGGAACTCCAAAAGGCTGGAGAGTTTGTCTCTCATGCCGGAGACACCATTGAAGATCTCGGTGTCCGATTTACAAATTTGGTGAACTCCATCAACGGGTGGGACGGACATTCTCCAACCGAGAAATAAATCTCAAAATATTGAGGGCCTTCCGCGACGGTCATTGGATTCCTTTTGCTACATTATTACGTCATTCGACTTACATATTGTTACACCCGACCATATCTTTTCGAACTTCAAGCGGAGGAATTCGAGTTTGATAGACCTCAGCAACGAGCGAGTGAAGGCGACACCAAAATTAACCATGCTTTCAAAGCATCAAGCAACACAGCATCTCCAGCTTCGAGTAAGACTGAACCTTCACTCAACGACATACAAGAAGGAAGTCTAGCTCAGAAGTACGCACTGCTTGTCGTGAAGTATCAGAAGGAGAAGGAGCGGCGCAGAAAAGTGACTAAAGTCTATCGAGAATCGAAAGGTAAGTCTGAATACACGCCGAAATGCACTCCTGACTCGCATACTTCTGAATGCAGAAAGAGGGATTACTCAACACCATCAAAAGAAAGCGAAAGAAAAGAAGAAAGAGTCATCGCCTGCTACAACTGCAAAAAGCCAGGACATTATCAATATGACCGCCACGAGCTCGGTAGTGCTGAACGAGCAAAGCACTCAAAGCAAGGAGAGAGAAATTCGCCAAGAAGAGACAAGCATACATAGCTGGTGAACTTTCAGACGACTCAGAAGAAGTCGACTCCTTCATGGATTCATCCGATGATGAAGTAGCTTTCATGGCCCTAGAGCTTGAAGCCGAAGAAAATGCCGAAAAGTGTCGATGGCGGGAGAACGAGGATGAGGTAAACTCTCATGAATCCTTTAACTCTCCTTCACACCTTGCACACACGACACTATTTCGGGGAGTAGACGAGAATACGGACATCGCATCGCATATGAAGAACTTCTAGACGAAAAAATTCAGATGAGTCTGCAGCTCAATAAGACTCTTCAGGAGTTGGATGCCCTGAAATTGGAAAATCAGAGACTTTCTCGGAAAAGTCGGGTTACTACCGAGTCGGAAGGACTTGTGTTGAGACTCGGGGAGGGAGATAAACTCTCGATGGCCAAGTCTCAAGCATCAAGAAGATCGGATCTCGATTTTTGACCAAGGACTTAACTCCGAAAGATACCGGTTGAGTCTATCAGGCGACAACTGTTAGGACTTCAGACCGAGCATGATACACTGAATAAAAGTAATGATATCTGGAGGAACCTGATGACTGAGCGGTACATGGGCGCTGAGAAGAAGTTAGAGGCTATGCTAGCAAGCAACAAGCCCAAGTATTGCAAGGAAGGACTTGGTTTCAGCCATGGTACCTCCTCATCTGCCCCAGTACACTCAGAAGACCGCGCTTGCTGATAGGTTTGTTCGAGGGGAGACAATCAATGCAGATATTCTGAACCCCTAGCAAAGAACAAACAAAAGATGAAGACACCTCATCCTACATATCAGCACACTGACAAGAAGATCAGCACCAAAACACCCCAGTTCAATTAAGGGGGAACTAGCAAATCTAAGTGGGCTGATCAGTATGGACCTCCTCAGCTGACACATCCAGCTCAATATGGTTCATATTATTATAATCCTATAGTCAGAAGAGGACCCAAGAGTCAGAAGAAGAAGAAAGCCATGCAGAAGGCAAAGGTCAGCAGTCCACCAGCTCAGAAGATCCGGACTCCTGAACCTGAAAAGCCTCAGAAGTCAGTAGTGACCAGTCCAGTGGTTAAATATGTTGACTCAAGTGGAAACAAACCGTCTGAGACCACCAGGGTCGTTAGACAGATATGGGTTACAAAAACTAACATCTAAGGACCCAAAATAAAAAATAAAGGGTACCTGAATATAATTATGTTTTGCAGGTGCACAAAGATCTATGGTATGTGGACAACGGATGCTTACGACATATGACATACCAAAAGAGTCTGCTGAAGAATTATATCCCTGAAGAAGGACCCAGAATCGAGTTTGGAGACAATGCCAAAGGCTACACAAGAGGATATGGAACACTCAGCATTGGAACTGCCAAAGTTCCAAGAGTATCATATGTTGAAGGACTTCAGCATAACCTTCTCTCAGTTAGTCAATTTTGTGATAACTCGAATAGAGTGATATTTGACGCTGGTTTCTGTGATGTTATTGATAAATCCACAGGGAAAACAGTGTTATCAAGTTCGCACAAAAAGAACATTTATGTAGCTGACTGGAAATCAGCTGAACCTGAAGCTTGTCTGTTGGCGAAGAACGACAACCGAACGGGGTGGCTATGGTATAGAAGACTCAGCCATCTCAACTTCAAAACGCTCAACAAACTAGCAAGAAACACTTTAGCAAGAGGACTGTCGAATGAAGTATTCAGCAAAGACACTCAGTGTGAAGCATGTCTGAAGGGAAAGCAAAAAAGGAATCAAAATCCACCTATTCCATCTCCTTCCACTGATGGAATCCTTCAGCTGCTACATATGGATTTGTTCGGTCCTGTCTCTCCAGTGACGATCAGAGGCAAGAAATATGCTTTAGTGGTCATTGATGACAACTCGCGCTATACTTGGGTCATATTCATTGCCAACAAGTCTGACGTCAAAACAGAACAAGGCTTCTGAGAAGGCTCAGTGTCGAGAAGAACACCAAAATAGTCAAAATCCGTTCTGACAGAGGAACTGAGTTCCTTAATTTTATGGTAGAGGAGTTCTGCAAAGCAGAAGGAATAGAGCATGAGACATCGGCTGCACGTACATCTCAGCAAAATGGAGTTGCTGAACTCAAGAACAGAACTCTCAAAGAGGCCAGAACTCTACTTGCAGACTCAGGACTCCCAACCAAATTCTGGGCAGAAGCTACTGATACTGTTTGTTACACTCAGAACCGATCCTTACTGACAAAGCAACAGAAGAAGATACCATATGAACTATGGAACGGCTGGAAACCTTCTCTATCCTATTTTCATATTTTTTGGGTGCTCGTGCTTTATCCACAATAATGGGAAAGATCAGTGAAAACCTTTGATAGCAAGTCAGATCAGGGAGTGTTCTTAGTGTTGGGATTTTGTATACTGGAAGCACTTTTTATGCTTGTATACAATGTGTTTTTGTCCTTACCACTGTTTTATTCTCCTATCTGATAAATATGTATATTTGCACATGTTATCCTTTATCTTGTATAAAAGTTAGATTTGTGTGGTGTGTCGGGTATCACGAGAAGACAACACAAATTGGTTGAACCGACAAGATATAAACAGTTATCACATTGAGACAACTTAAGGATAAGTTGTCGGGTTAAGTCGTAGTTTAGATAAGAAGTGGCTTGTCTTAGGTCGCTTGTCTTTACCGGTACACTTAAGGTGGTGTATTGACGGATAACAGTGAGATGTGTTCTCCTAACTAACCTTAGTGGAGAACCAAGATCTCGGTGACTTAGCTGGTCTTAAGCTTGGTAAGACTTCAGCTGAGTGCATTTGGCTATCTATCACTTTGACCTACTATGGTGAACGTCATCGCGATCGGATCTACGTATCTTGGGTGTTAGTAGTTATTTGTGGCTCAGGCTGGTTGTCTGTATCTTGCAGCCGTATCCTAGTAAAATGGGTTGATAATATCCCATGAGGAACTCGAAAAGATTAGCACACTAAACCCGATCGGTTGATTAAGTTCAGGTGTGTTAATAAGGTCGAGTGGTACTACTCAGGAATATAAGATGTTAATTAATTTAAGCTGTCGGTGAGCTTAATTAATTAACGGATATTTTTATTTTAAATACGGAGATCGATTAAGTCTAAAATACAAGCCCTTGCTCAAATTAGGATAAAGGGGTAAGTCAGCACAGATTCTCTAGTGGAATGAATCTGTGTTTATTAATTAATTTTGCTCTGGGCTGAGCATGGATAATTAATTAATTGGAGGCCCAGCTTTATTTCTTGTATTGGATCCCTAATCTGGCCCAATTAGTTGCCTAGTTATTTATTGTCTCTCAGAAATCATTATTAATGGATTAATGTATTTTTACATTATTTAATAATGTTATTTATCTGGAATTAATTGGCTGGGTAAATTAATTGATAAATATTAGTAGCCCATTGGATTAATTAATTATATTATGGGCTAATTATGTGGAAGCCCATTGGAATATAATTAAATTAATGGGCTACAAATATATTAATATTATATTGGCTTTTGAAGCCTATATATATTAGTATTACGTTCGTAAAACGGGAACACACTCATTCATAAAATTGGACACGCCAAACGTGAGTGAGGGAGAGAGATAAAAATTTATTTTCTCCAGTTCTCTGACCACCCAGAGGAAGAAAAAGGCCGGGACACAGATCAGAAGATCTAACACAGGAGCAACATTCAAAGCCGCGACAACACACCAGGAGGAAGGTATCGGTTTCTAACCTAATTATTCCTTCAATTGGTATCAGAGCCTGGTTTAGGTTCTGATTGTTGCTATTAGATGTATGATTAGGTTTCAATTCCGTCGTTATCGGGTTAATTTTCGTGTTTGGGGCGGCCTGCGAGCCATTGTTTTGACCCTGTTGTAACGTTTTTCTCGTGAGAAAATCCACGAGTAGTTGATAGGACCAATGTGTTACGTGTTTGTACTGCTTTTGTACTGTATTTTGGTCCGGGTGCATGAAAATCGAGGTGCGACGGCGCGGAAGGACGGAAAAGGACGAAACCCTAGTTTTTGGCAAAACACGACCGCCGACTTGCAACGGTGCGTGGGGGCATGTGCTACAGTATTTTTCCGATCTGTAAGGATAGTTTTGTTTGTCTTCTCGTTAGCTTCGTCTGGATAGGTCGCACGACCTATTCAGATTTCTGGTTTGTCCGGAATATCGTCGGAAATGAGAAGTGGTCGTGTTGTCCAGAAAAGCCCCAAATTGCAGCGAAAACCCTAGTTTTCTAGGGTTTCGCCGCATTTTGCGGCGGCGATTCCCGGCGGGTCTGAGGTCTGATTTCTGATCGGATTGAACTGCTGGATTCCTCGTCTTATGAGCTTCATGTCTATAGGTCGCAAGGGGTCATCTGATCCTGGATGCGACCGGAATCGAGGTCTCAAGTAGGCTGCTCGTTATAAATTCGTTCCGGCTAATCGTTTGAAATTCGGGAAATTGAGGAACTAATCTTGGCCGGAATCCGTTACCCGGTGGTTGTGAGTTTACAATTACGTTTCCCTCTTTCAATTGATAGAATCGCGGCTCAGAGAGGACGAATTTCGAGCGGCAAATCGGCGGCGACGGGCAGCGCGTTTTACCGCGTTTGCAGGGCCGGCGCCGACCGTTCTTCACGGATCTGAAGGAGGAGGGCTCGGGACGGTCGGGGATGTCGCACGTGACTGGAGACGAAGGAGGAGGGCCCGGGACGGCCGGGGAAGGGCGGCGCGTGCGGCGGCGTGCAGAAGGCGCGCCGCGCGCAGCTCCCGATTCCGCTTTGTTTCGGGCGGGCGCGCTGCGTGGAGCTGGCCGAGGGAGCGAGCGCCGATCCCTTGGCGATGTCGGCGACGCGGCGAAGGCCGCCGCGCCGACGGGGAGAGAGCGCGGCGGCAGCTTTGTTTTCTTGAAGAAGATGATGACGTGGCGCGCCACGTCACCCATTTGCCGACGGGCGTACGTAAGACCCTGCTCGTGTCACTGTGCAGTTTTCGATGTCGTTTTCAAATTCGAAGATTTTGAAGATTTCGAAGATCTGTATTTTGATCGGGTAATGTAATAGTTAGGAATTACGTATTTTAAAGCCCGATAACTACGTTTTAAATTTACTATTTGCGCATTTATTTTTTATTATGCTTTAGCATGCAATTATGTGATTAATTGCGCTTAAAAAAGCATGTAAATAGGATTTATGTCATTATTAAAGCATATTTTAATTTTCGCGAGCACGTTTTATTATGTGCGTTTAGAAATTGCATGTTTTAGGAATTATGTGGATATGCATTATTCAAAACAAACCTTTTGAATAAAAAGACTAAGCAATTTTAAATTAAATGTTTAATTAGATTCCATTAATTTGGATATTAAACACTTAATTGGACCTCCATTAATTGGACTCTACACGAAAGTAGTAAGATTGTGTGAGTAAACGTCCACCTACGTGGCTTGCTTGCATTTTTGAGTTACCAGTTTTGTGAGATGAGTTTTCCAAAATAATATTTGATTATTATTGAGTAGTGGGAGCGAAGCCGTAAACGTCCACCTGCGTGGCTTGCGTGCCTAGTAAACATGAGTACTCTAGAAGATAATAATTAAATAGGATGGTTAATTAGATCAAATTGAATGCGGCATGGTTCGAGTAACTATGTCAATTTCGAGAATTTGATTCTATTTTGGTCAAATTAATGGTCAATGCTTAATGTCACCGCAGGTACAATGCACTTTCCTCGAAGTCCATTCCCGCGTTTTAATAGTGACATGGTCCAGTATATCGAACTATTAATTCCATTCGTCTTAAGAACCTAGACGTGGATTGGAATTAAAGAGCTAGATAAATAGCTTGGTTTAGGGTTACGCTAGTAAACGTCCACCTGCGTGGCTTGCTAGTGGAATTCCTAGAGCTGTTCGAGGTTTTTAATATCATTGTTTTTACAAAAGGTTTCATTGATTATTAATTACGAATTATGTGCAAATGTTAATTTCATACATGCTTTTAAATTATATTTTTCAGATATGTCTGTTCGAATATTTTATTTTTCGAGTTCCTAAATAGTCTCACCAACCAAACCCTAATGGGTTTAACAATTTTAAATAATTTCATAGAGTGGAAGAGATTTCTTACCGCTCCCAATAAAAGCTCTGCAAAGATCATATAAGAACTTCTGTTTTAGGACCGCTATGTCTAAGAACGAGTTTACTTTGAGTATGTTACTCAAATCTTTGGTAGCGGTCAAAGAGGTTATAGGAAAAGGGTAAGAGTGCTCAAGTCTTGAATATCCCTAGTAGTTCAAGGAATCCTCCGAAAGGCGGAAACCAGAAAAAGAGCAGAAAGGGTGGACATTTCAAGAAGAGCAGTGGGAGTAAGAAGGCGGTCCTTATCGGCGGCATGGGATATGCCAAAGAAGAAAGGAAGGTTCTTCAAGAGTGGTAAGAAAGGACACTGGAATAATTATAATCCAGATGTTAAGGCAAAACAGAAAGAGACGCGAGTCGCTCTTGTAACTGAAACTGTTCTGGTTTCCTCTTCTACCCACGAATGGGTAGTGGATTCGGGGGCAACTGATCATGTTTGTTACACCTTGCAAGGCTTCTTGCAGAAAAGGTAATTGAGCAATGGCGAGGTGGTAGTCTCAATGGGCAATGGATCGAAAGTTCCTGCAATTGCCATTGGAGATTTACATCTATCTTTTGATAGTTCTGTTTTAGTACTTAAAGATGTTTAATATGTGGCTGAGTTTAGGCGAAACATTATTTCTGTTTCAAAACTCTGTACCATGGATGGTTATAAATCATGTTTTGATAGTGAAGTTTCTATCATGAAAGATGAATATTTTATCTGTGGTGGACCATTAAACGGATCTTTACATACTATTACTTGTAAACCTCGTAGTTTTGTTAATATTGCTTCCTCATCATCAAATCCTAAGAAGAGGAAAGAGTCTTCTAAGGTAAACCAAACTTATCTATGTCATTTAAGACTAGGTCACATCAATCTTAACAGGACTCATAGGTTGGTGGAATATGGATCATTGGAGTCTCTCCAAGATTGAACCATTTCCAACTTGCGAAACCTGTTTGGAAGGAAAGATGGTGACTAGGCCTTTTAAGGCAAGGGTTATAGAGCCACAGAAGTATTAAGTTTGATACATTCTGACTTGTGTGGGCCGATGTCTACACAAGCTCGTGGAGGGTATGAGTACTTCGTCACATTTACTGACGATTACTCGAGGTAGGGATATGTTTACCTTCTTCGCCACAAGTCGGATTGCTTTGAAACCTTTAAGGAATTCAAGGCAGAAGTGGAGAAGAAGCTAGGTAAAGAAATCAAAATACTACGATCTGATCGTGGTAGGGAATACCTATCCAACAAGTTCAAGGATTACTTAACAGAATGTGGGATTACATCCCAGATGACAGCACCGGGCACGCCTCAACAGAATGGTGTGTCAGAGCGAAGGAACCGAAGTCTCTTAGAGATGGTTCGGTCGATGATGAGTTATGCAACTTTGCCAGTTTCATTTTGAGGGATATGCCCTTGAGACTGCAGCATACTTGCTGAACCGTGTGCCTTCCAAGTCGGTACAAAGGATCCCTTTCAAGTCGTGGAGCGGGCACAAACCCAGTATGCACCACTTAAGGATTTGGGGTTATCCTGCTTATGTGCTGAATAGGCAAGCCGACAGATTGGAATCACGTTCAGAAGTGATATTGTTCATAGGGCATCCGAAGGAAACGAAGAGTGGATACTTTTATGATCCTAAAGAACAGAAGATCGTTGTTAGCCCTAACGCTCGGTTCTTAGAAGAGGATTACATTAGTAACCATAAATCTCGAGTCGACATCATCCTTGAGGAATTACAAGGTGGTCGAGTTCCACTTGAACAACCAGTTGTGCAAGATAGTACTCTACGAATAACTGCACAATCTGTTAACACAACTCTTGACACTGTTCGACACAGTGGGAGGGTGATATTTACACCTGATCGGTATATGTTCACTGGTGAGACGTTTGATTATCTCCGCGAGATGAACAAGATACCGTGGATCCCTGGACTTACAACGAAGCAGTGGGAGATGTAGATGCAGATTCATGGAGAATCACCATGGACTCGGAATTTGAGTCCATAACTGATATGGATGTATACGAGATCACTGAACTACCTGAAGGCTACAATGCTATTGGTAGTAAGCGTGTATACAAGAGAAAGAGAGAGGACCGAATGGAGAGATCATGGCATTAAAGGCCAGGCTAGTGGCGAAGGGTTTTACCTAGAAAGAAGGTATCGATTACGAAGAGACCTTCTCGCTTGTAGCAATGATCAAGTCCGTTCGGATTCTCCTTGCCATAGCAGATCACATGAACCTAGAGACCTGGCAAATGTATGTCAAAACCGTATTCCTAAACGGTCACCTTGAAAAAGGTAGGAACATCTACATGAAACAGCCAGATGGTTATGTGAAGGAGGGCGAAGAGCATCTAATTTGGAAGCTTAAGAAGTCTATTCATGGACTTAAGAAAGCTTTCCGGTTATGGCACCAGCATTTTTGACGAGGTAGTCAAATCCTATAGATTTGTATCCTGTCCTAACGAGGTGTGTGAGCCGTATTTGTGTTAAGGGATCAGTGGAGTTTCTTGCATTTTACGTAGATGACATCCTTCTCTTTGGCAACAATGTTGAAGTGTTATCAGACGTAAAGACGTGGTTATCCGGGCAGTTTCAAATGAAGGACTTAGGTGAAGCTGCTTACATCCTTGGGATCAAGGTTATCTGAGATCGCCAGAAAAGGATGTTGAGCTTGTCACAAGTGTCCTACATTGACACTGTTATTGCTCGTTTTAGCATGAAAAAGCTAAGAGAGGTTCAGTACCTTTCAGACATGGCATTTTTCTATCCAAGAATTAGTGCCACAAAACGCCTGAAAAGATAGAAAGTATGAGGCTAGTACCATATGCTTCCGCTGTCGGTAGCCTCATGTATGCGATGCTTTATACGAGAGCGAGATATCTCATATCTTGTAGGCATGGTCTCAAGATATCAGTCTAACCCTGGAAAGGAACACTAGGCTAGCGGTCAAGCATATTCTCAAGTACCTTAAACGGACTAGAAATTATAGGCTTACCAATCAGACAGTCTAGTGTCTTTGGGTTATACAAAATCGGATTTCCAGGCTGACAGAGACGAGAACAAGTCTACCTCGGGTTATGTGTTTACCTTGGGAGGTGGAGCCATTTCATGGAGGAGTGCAAAGCAGAAATGCATTGCGGACTCAACCATGGAAGCAGAGTATGTGGGCCGCTTACGAAGCTTCGAAATAGGCAGTTTGGCTCAAGAATTTCCCCCTAGATCTTGATATTTTTCAGAATTTGCCTAAGGTGATCACGATTTATTGTGATAATGCGGGTGGAGTGACAAATTCTAAGGAACCTAGATCTCACAAGGCGTTTAAACACATAGACCAGAAGTACCACATTATACGAGTATTCGTAAATCGAGATAACGTGGTGATTGACAAAATTGGAACCGAAGTAAACCTAGCTAATCCTTTCACGAAGAGCTTACCACTCCCGGCTTACGAGAAGCATGTTCGTGGCTTATGGATGGTAGAGATTCCCCCCACTTAGGATTACAGAAACTTTTGTATCAGTGGGAGAAGATGTCGTGATAGATAGGATAGATAGCTAAGATATAGCAGGGTACTAGTTTGTACCTAGAACTGACACATTGTATACTAAAAGTTTGCTTTAGTATAAGTGGGAGAATTGTTGGGATTTTCTATACTGGAAGCACTTTTTATGCTTGTATACAATGTGTTTTTGTCCTTACCTTTATTTTATTCTCCTATCTGATAAATATGTATATTTGCACATGTTATCCTTTATCTTGTATAAAAGTTAGATTTGTGTGGTGTGTCGGGTATCACAGAAGACAACACAAATTGGTTGAACTGACAAGATATAAACAATTATCACAGCTGAGACAACTTAAGGATAAGTTATCGGTTTAAGCTGCAGTTTAGATAAGAAGTGGCTTGTCTTAGCTGCTTATCTTTACTGGTACACTTAAGGTGGTGTATTGACGGATCACAGTGAGATGTGTTCTCCTAACTGACCTTAGTGGAGAACCAAGATCTCGGTGACTTAGCTGGTCTTAAGCTTGGTAAGACTTCAGCTGAGTGCATTTGGCTATCTATCACTTTGACCTAATATGGTGAACGTCATCGCGACCGGATCTACGTATCTTGAGTGTTAGTAATTATTTGTGGCTCAGGCTGGTTGTCTGTATCTTGCAGCCGTATCCTAGTAAAATGGGTTGATAATATCCCCTGAGGAACTCGAAAAGATTAGCACACTAAACCCGTCCGGTTGATTAAGTTCAGGTGGGTTAATAAGGTCGAGTGGTACTACTCATGAATATAAGATGTTAATTAATTTAAGCTGTCAGTGATCTTAATTAATTAATGGATATTTTTATCTTAAATACGGAGATCGATTAAGTCTAAAATACAAGCCCTTGCTCAAATTGGGATAAAGGGGTAAGTCAGCACGGATTCTCTAGTGGAATGAATCCGTGTTTATTAATTAATTTTGCTCTGGGCTGAGCATGGATAATTAATTAATTGGAGGCCCAGCTTTATTTCTTGTATTGGATCCCTGATTTGGCCCAATTAGATGCCTAGTTATTTATTGTCTCTCATAAATCATTATTAATAGATTAATGTATTTTTACATTATTTAATAATGTTATTTATCTGGGATTAATTGGCTGAGCTAATTAATTGATAAATATTAGTAGCCCATTGGATTAATTAATTATATTATGGGCTAATTATGTGGAAGCCCATTGGAATATAATTAAATTAATGGGCTATAAATATATTAATATTATATTGGCTTTTGAAGCCTATATATATATTAGTATTCTGTTCAGAAACAGAACACACTCATTCATAAAATTGAACACGCCAAACGTGAGTGAGGGAGAAAGATAAAAATTTATTTTCTTCAGTTCTCTGACCACCCAGAGGAAGAAAAAGACCGGGAGACAGATCAGAAGATCTAACACAGGAGCAACATTCAAAGCCGCGACAACACACCAGGAGGAAGGTATCGGTTTCTAACCTAATTATTCCTTTACTGAGGATACTCCCGGGTCAGCAAAGCTTTCAGAGTGTTCAACTATCGAACCCTTTGCGTGGAGGAAAGCCCTCATGTTGTTTTTAATGAGTTTGCTACTGAAGACAGGAGCAATAACTCTAATTCGAATCCGAGGACATCGGAAGCGGCCTACGAGGATCTAAGCTTAAAAGATAAAGTCGAAAAGATCCGGCTTTGTTGGGATGATGATTCAGATGAGGAAACCGAAGAAAAGTCTACTGAATCTCAACCAGCATCAAATGTAGGCGAGCCGATTGACTCTCCCGAACGAGTCAATCCCGGTGTAACTCAAAGGTTGATGAAGAAACCCGTGAGGTAATCGAGACCACTACCGAGAATAACTACTCAGGGGGGACATCTATTAATGTTCCTGAGCTGAATGCCCCTGAACCTGGTGACTCAATAGATCACACTCTCATTCTTGAATTGCTTCAATCTCGGAATAGTACGACCGAAATGCCTAACTCACCTACTATCTCGTGTTGAACAAATTTCGGATGAAGAGCTGAAACATCGTAGATCGTGATCTGGACGCTCATATTGCCGATCGATTATTGGAGATCCCTCAAAGAAGAGTAAAGACAAGATCCGGATTTCGTCAAGGAGAAAGCGCCTTATATTCCACGCTTCTTGTCTCTACCGACGAACCTCGGACGATTGAGGACGCACCGAAAGATCTTGGCCCGGATCATAGCTATGTAGGAGGAGCTGAATCAGTTCACGAGAAACGACGTTTGGGAGCTTGTTGATAGACCCCGGCATGAACATGTTATTGGAACAAAATGGGTTTTCAAGAACAAGCGGGATGAAAACAACGTCATAGTAAGGAACAAAGCAAGACTCGTGGCAAAAGGCTACTGTCAAGCTGAAGGAATAGATTTCGATGAAACGTTCGCTCCAGTTGCAAGATTGGAGGCAATTAGACTATTCCTGGCCTACGCAACACATCAAAAATTCAGAGTCTATCAAATAGATGTGAAGTCTGCGTTCCTGAACGGCGTACTGAAAGAAGAAGTCTATGTAGAACAACCGCCTGGCTTTCAGCAGGGACATCAAGTTTATAGACTCAGAAAGGCTCTGTATGGGTTAAAACAAGCACCCAGGGCTTGGTACGATACCCTATCTGAGTTTCTTCTTCAGAAAGGTTTTCAGAATGGCATAGTAGACCGCACTCTATTCAACATTCGATTGGAAGACGATCTACTACTTGTGCAGATTTACGTAGATGACATTATCTTTGGATCAAAGAATGTCATCATGTGCCAACAGTTTGAGAAAATGATGAAGAATAAGTTCGAGATGTCAATGATGGGAGAAATGAACTATTTCCTCGGTTTTCAAGTCAAACAATCTGAGAAGGGAACGTTCATTAATCAAGGCAAATACACTCGAGACCTCATCAAAAGATTCGGTTACACATTCGAAAAATCTATCAAGATCCCGATGAACACGAACATGAAGATTGATCTTGATAAGGAGGGAGTATCAGTGGACCAAACTGATTTTCATGCTATTATTGGTTCTTTATTATACTTAACAGCTACTCGTCGTGACATAACTTATGTTGTAGGTGTCTGTGCTCGATTTCAGGCGAATCCAAAGCAGAGTCACATGGACTCAGCAAAGAAGATTCTCCACTATCTCAGAGGAACACCTGACATGGGTTGTGGTATCCAGCTGATGATAATACAGAACTAACTGATATTCTGATGCTGACTATGCAGGATATAGAATAGACCAAAAATCAACTTCATGAACGTGTCAGTTCCTTGGCAGCAAGCTGATTTCATGGTTTTCAAAGAAACAACACTCAGTAGCCACGTCAACTACTGAAGCTGAATACATGGCTGCTGGAAGTTGCTGCGCCCAAATCCTTTGGCTGAGACAGCAGCTACGCGACTATGACGTCATTCAGAATGAAGTGCCAATCTTCTGCGACAGTACCAGTGCCATTGCAATCACTCAGAACCCTGTACTTCACACAAGATGCAAAGACGTGGACATCAGACATCACTTCATTCGTGACCATGTCAAAAAGAAGGATATCAGGATGGAAAAGATCCATACTGACCGACAAAGGGCTGATATACTGACCAAGCCTCTAGCTGAAGCCAGATTAAGAGAACTTTCAGTAGAGCTAGGTCTGTTGGACCCTACTGACTCAAGTCAGTAAGCGGATTCAGGAGAGGAGCATTCACTAAGGGGGAATGTTCACTCTCAGTACTGAGTAAAATCAGTACGTAGAGACTCAGCAACCATCTACACGAGGTATCAGCTGACTACAATGTTCAGCTAACAAGTTTGCGTGTCTCTACTCAGTAGTAACCAATAGAACAGTAATACGACTTTATGATAGAATTGTCATTTATTATTAACGGCTTACATTTAATGCACGACATTCTATACATAAGTATGCTGAACTCTGTCACGCATTTAATGCATGTCGTATCATAGTTACTACCTAGGCAAGTTACAACTGGCTTTTGACTTAGGCGGCAAGCATGATCATTACCTATAATATACTATTTAATCTTGACCGTCCATCTCATAAAGCATGTTTAAACTCAGCCGTGGATCGCTAACTGTTCATCTTCGTTTAGATATAAATCTACGATCATATCTTTGAAACCGCCATTACCCACTTTCAAATCTTTAACTCCGAAAATCTCTGAGATACTTTCTAGCAAACCCTACTTGCAAATCTCATCTAAACCTCTATATTCTCAGAACTTTCGATATATAATGGCGAGTTTAACTGTATCTGGAGGAGATGCTGGATATCTGACCGTCACTGCTCCTGAAAATATGCAGGAGATCTTAGAAAAGGATTGTGTCTGGTGTGAACCAGTCATGGAGTTCGATGCTTCGTGACTTGGACTTCATGGAGGAGATATTCGATGCTCTCCGGGCATACGGGACCGGAGGGATTTCTTTCGAAGAAGCCGATGTTCTTCCTCTTGAGGCGGGTTCTGTCAAGTCTACCTCAATTCGGACTCGGTAGCTGGAGACATTCTTGGAAGATTCGCGATCCACCACATTGGTGACGCCGCTATGGAGGTGAAACAAATGTCAATCAAAGAAGCCCTTCGAAGAAGCTTCAATCTACCCTCCGAGGGAGTCGCACCGTAGGCTATAATGACGATCGGGTGGACGACTACCTCTCGGCATTCTTCGGGAAGCCCACGGCATTCGGGGCCGCTTTCCCAAAGAACAATATGCTACCATAGTATAGGGCTCTAGCGTACATAGTGACGCCGGCTGGCGACGAGCCAAGCCGGATCATTCGATCAAGTATCCGAGGACCAAGCTACAATTGATGATGGCTATTTATGATAGAGCCAAGATCAGCGGACGGAGTTCTTTCTCCGCGAATTCATGGCTCAAGTAGCCAAGTTCGACAAAGCATCATACGGAGCCCGAGCACAAAAGGCAAGCTCCTATATGGATTGAAGGCATGCCGTGATGATTCGAGGACTTCGCGCATCCGGCCGGATCACGTACAATGATAAGCAATACTTCAACATGAAGAAGATCATATTTCATAACGGCCGGCAGCTCTTCGCCAGATAGATAGGTCGAGTCCCTCGACTCGGCGAGACAACGCCTCAGAAGACCACGCCAACCAAGAAGCGGTCTCCTCAAGCTCAAACTCCTAATGCACCGGCGAAGCGACTGATGAAGACTATTCCCGTCGTGCCTATCGAATCGAGGCGCGTGCACGAGGCAACCGCCGAATAGACTCCACCGCAGCTAGTGATTGATGAGTCAGAGTCTTCAGAAAAGACTCAGTCAGTGGAGAAGGCTGTCTCCACTAAACAAGCAGAAGAAGTGGACCAAGGGGTTCAAACTGTAGAGGTCCAGGGCGGAGACTTTCAAGCCCTGGAAAGCCCCTTCGATGTCCCTCCACTCAGCAGTCTGCCATCTGTTGAGAAACAGACATCAACAATTGACATAGAAGATTCTAAGACGGCGTCTGAAGAAGAATCTGTCGGGATGGAAGCCTCAGCTATCCAATCTCGAGCATCCCGAGCGATTACAAAGCATATTCCGGAGATTGATGGCCACCCAGATCTAGTGGTCATTGCCAAGCAGGTCAGACTCCATATGCTACTAAGGTTCCAGGAGTGGCACAACCTTCAATGCCTTATCATCCATCACTCCTGCGAACAGCTACACGAAGAGGAACTGCTTATCAAGTAGCAGATAGGCTATTCCAAGCCTGCTGACCTCGGTACTCTTCAAGATTTGAGGGCTGCAATGTTGGCCCTGCTGCATGATCGACAGCAGGTTTCCAGCTCAGCTCCCTCCGATGGGTCTGGCCCGATGGTCGGGACCCACCCCGTGATTCGAGCCACGAGAAGCCTGATGAGGGAACTCAGCAGGACAAGGATACATCTCCTCAAACTAAATTACCTCTCAGTATCCTTGCTCCTGAGAAGACGGCGGCTGGTACTTCAGAACTTGCTCAGCTCTTACTTGAGTCAGCGTTTGAAGTAGCGCCCAGCCCCAAAGGCCGACGGTCGAAGTCAGTGGCAAAGGCTCTCAGAAGCCAGGGCACTCAGAACCGTGCCCTTGCCAAAGCTATCCATAAGGTGTGGAAGCAAATTGCTCAAGCCACTAGCGCGAGATTCGTGGGCCGAGGACTACAATCGACGAATCGGCCGCCCCTGATGTCTCCACCATAGTATCTGAAGCGCTGGCAAAGAAGAAAGCTGAATTCGAAGCTCAGCTAAGATAGATTCAGGAAGGCCATAATCAAATGCTCGACAAATTCAAGGCCGCTCAAACCTCGCATCTTGAATCGATCACGGCCATATCTCGTGCCCATGAGCTCAAACTCGACTCTATCCGAAAAGGCCTTGGAAGATAAGGTTGATACAAAGTTGAGCGAGTTCAAGGCGGCAAGCAGATCATTCTCACAAGAAATACAAAGATGAAATGATCAATGAGAAGAATGAGTTGCACGAGGCGCGACCAAAATACATACAAGACTCGATGAATTGTCGGCCTCGTACAAAAGCCCGAACACAAAGGTATCCGCTCCAACCCCCATTGTATTTGCCGATGCCAAAAAGGGGGAAAAGAAGCCCAGGGGGAATAAAAGTCTAAGGGGGTAAAGGAAACCCAAAAGGCTAAGGATCAGGTACTGAAGAAGACAAGGTCAGTAGCAGGAGCAAGCTCAGCTCAGGCAACAACTGCTCCTACTGAACCTACAAGCACTGGTGAGGCCCAGGGTGTCTCAGCTGCAGGAACAGCAGAGACTGACCCAAGTGGCTCAGGAACCAGGGAACAAGCAACTCAGGCAACCCAAACCCCTTTGGACATAATCAAAGAGGTTGCTGAGTATGTTGAGGAGGAGGATTCAGAAGAGGAAGAGGCTCCTCTCCCACCTCCAGTCGAAGGCAAAGGAAAGAAAGTCTTAAATCTCCCGACCCCTCCCTCCAAGAAATCTAAGAGATATATCAGTAAGGAGGAGGAAGCTCAAATAGCAGCTGATGAAAAACTAGCTAGGGAGATAGCCGGAGCTGAAGCAGCTAACAAGCCAAAAGCAAAGACTGCTAAAGGAAAAACAAAGGCTCTAGCACGCGGCGGAAAGAAGACAACACATGCTAGGTTGCCTCCTAGAAAGCTGAGACTTGAAGATGATGAAGACAGAGAAAAGGAGAAGCAACAGCAGAAAACTTCTGAGCAGCAAGGCAAATCTGAAGAGAAATCTTCTATGCCTACTGACTCAGAATAAGAGCAACCACATAAGCCTTCTTACACCCCTTCTGAAGCTCAAGACAGAGAAATGGAGGAAATCTGGGCTCAGTTGGACAAATATTTGTACAAGAGGAGAAGAGGCAAGACAGATCGAAGCCGCCAGAGAAAGAATTCATATGGCAGATCTGGAAGCTCTAAAGCTGAGAACAGAGAAAGAGGCAAGGCTAAGGGTCCCGTCTAAGGCTGACATTCCTTACAGATACAGGAAGTTTAGAAAGCCTTCAGACCTGAAGACCTACAGATGGCCAAGGACAGACAAATGGATACCAATAGAATTCACGCAGAGGTGGGAAGCGCTGAAGATCGAATTCATAAAAAGAAACTATTTCTGGAGATTCTGGACTGACAAGCGCAAGGTAGAAGACTACACTGAGTTCATAATGATCGCTGACCTAGACATGTATGCCTGGATGCAAAAAGTTGTTAAAGAGAATGTCGAAGTTAGAGTTCCAGATCCCAGGATTATACCGCCCCCTCGAAGGCTTGATGGTTCCATCCACTACGGCGTGATCGAGAAGGAAGTAAAGAACGCTGTTGAAGCTAAATTTCTACAAGAAGATGAGCCAGCGGACTTTGCTGAGATTCAGAAGCTGCGGAAGAACACGTATCGGATGTATAGAGTGCCCCTTCCTGAAGATTCAGCTCAAGAATTCAAGGACAGGATTGGTCACTTCAAGTGATGATTCAGCTTCTGTATTTCTGTTGTTTTTAGCTAGCAGTGATGTACTTGTACTGAAGTTCTTATATATATAATATCTCTGTTTGGCTTCGACAATATCTTATTGTCTATATAAGCCGTGTTCTCTTTTTATGCTTAACACTCAAAATCACTAAAGTGATTACTGACTCACACACTCACGAATTAATTTCTTTGTCAGTAGCCGCTTAGATTCTGATAGACTAGTTATGTTATTAAGGGAATTTGTTTCCTTGTAAGGGGGAAATTGTTAAGACAGGGAAATGCTTAGTCTCTATATTTTGACTCTCTGCCCTGCTCCCCTCAGTAGTCTAGAACTTGAAGAACAACTTCACTGATCCTACTTGTAATATAGTAAGGAGCTCCGTTTCTGAAAAGTTTAATGTTAATTAGCATAGATGTTGTTAAGTTTTGGCATCTGATGAACAAATTAAAATTCTCGCAAGTGCACGAATCGGTATAGTACCTAATCTAGCAACTCCCGAGGTCGATCTCACAAGGACTCAGTTGGGTTCTAATTATCCTAATTATTTCGCTATCTACTTGGTCCTCCTAAACTGGGTTTGATTTACTTAAAAACTACTAAATTAAAATAACAGGAAAGTAAAAGAGCAAGTAAAAGCAAAGCGAACTGGGTTAATGGGTGTGTTTCAAGTTTGATGAAGAGTGCAGAGGTTTAGCAATCACTATGCCTAAGATGATCGATTCATTCCCATTCTCTAGCTAGCATTTATGAATTTATTTTGTTGGTTCATCCACTAAGTCTCTAGGGAATCCGTATGATGGCGGGAGATCTCTAATTTATAATCCTAAGGGTCAATCAAGTGATCATATCATGAACCTAAGGATCGTATCATGCTCAAGGATTTAAGGAACCATCTAAACTATCACAAACCAATGGTGACAATCTAGACACTTAATTGCAGGTCTAAATAAATAACTGGGTATGATGCGCCATATTATCTATTACCTATATTCTCTATAATTATCTAAGATGATGGTCGGTCACATTAAAGAATCATAGAGAAATCAAAAGCGAAGCTCAACAATTAAGAAACAAAACAATTCACTAATTGAAAAATTTGGGTTTGAATCAATTCATCAAAAGCATAGATCCTGCTAAACCCCCACACAAGGGGATTTAGCCACTCATATTCGTAGGAAAATAATCACAAAATATGCAAAAATAATCCATAGAATTGAAGTATCAAAAACCCTAAACAAAACTGAGAAGGAATAATACAACCTAGAATCTAGCGGATTGATCCTCGCGCTTGGTTCTCGAGTTGTGGTCTTCAATCTTCGTCTTGAATCTTCAACGGAGGGATACCTTGGGTGTTTCTCTACTTTGGGGGCTGGAAGAAGTCGAAAATATGGTGTGTGGTTCGAAGGAAAGAAGTCCGAAAGGGTTTATATAGGTTTCGGGCCGAAAAAAGACTGGTTTTGGGTTGCAGACGACGCGGACCGCGGTCCAGCACAAATGCGGACCGCGGTCCGACATCTTCTACCGAACAGTTTTTTTCTGCACTGCCGCGTTTTGGAAAAAACGCCATATCTCCTTCATTAGCCGTTGGATCGCCACAAAACATTGCCACAATGTTCCGAACACATAGAAATACGGCGTGGACGGTGGAGATCGGATTCTAAGATCGTTAGATCCGCCTTCCACGCAATTTTCCAACTGCCTCGTTACATGAGCTCCGAAACGCGATTTCTTCAACATTCGGCTTCAAATCCTCTTCATTCTTCATCCAAACAACTCCATGTTTTCTAAAAATGCATCAATGGTCATGGTTTCTTTCATTTTGGTATAAAATACCATCAAATATGCTCAAAACGCGTGAGAAACCTACAAAACCAAAAACCATCAAAAGTATACGATTCCAAGCAAAACAAAAGCTAAAAATGAATAGAAAACGATGTAAACAAGCTTAAAAAGAACATGATGAGATGGTATAAAAACCACTCATCAATTCCCCCTAAACCTAAGCTTTTGCTTGTCCTCAAGCAAAGAAACAAGATAAAAGAAAGGCTATGACTAAATATTAAAAAGATGAGCATATCAATTCAAGCCTAATTCAGTTTTTTTTTTTTTAGAAGAATACATCATTAGCATGTGAAAATCATTCAAGCTTGATGCCACCTTCAAAATAAAATAGAACATAGAAGTAGTATAGTCCCTCTCCGGAAATCTGTATCACTCAAACACTCAAGTGTTTAAGGGTAAAATCATCACTCAAACTCAACCCTATGAGAGCGTCTTCATAAGCTTGCAGATTGTCTAATTCTACTCATAATGAACACAATTCATGGCAAAGATCTCGAAGGTCTTACTTTGGTTGTAATGGGGCTAAGGCATGTAATAAAAAGGCAGGGAAGATATAGGAATAGTGACTCATAATGTACGAACAATCAAGGGATCTAGTAGAGCAACCAAATGATGATATATCAAAATAATCCTCTAAAAAACCAACCACCTTTGAATTACTCATAATCAAACAAATCAAGACTCCCCAAGTTCTCATTTTATAATTCAAAATAAACTCCCCTTTTCAACTTCATCTTTTTCTCTCTCTTTTTTTTTCATCTCCCAACTATACATATGTCATCAATAAACTCCTTCCAATCAAAGTTAGGAGTACATGCACAAGTCTCCCATATTCTATCCAATTGTTTACCTGCCAACTCTCTACCAATAATTAGATGAAGATTTACGTATAACACGGTGTCATCAAGTTCCGTACTGGGATAGATATAATCAAAATCAATTCACACCAATCTCACTTTTTAGCAAATATTTGTCTCTTGATCACCAAACCCTCACGAGCCTCCATTTCCTCCCACAACACTAACAACTCTACTAGATCCTCGGTTAAGGCTAAATAGGCTAGGCAATTTAAGTGGAGGTACATGAATAAAAAGGATACATTAAGCTCAAAGGAGTTTACTAGGTTGATGTTCAAGGTAGGAATCATATTTGGCTCTGGCTAAAGAACGAGATAGTGCCTAAGATCATATCAATGCCATAGACGAAAAGTGTTCAATAAACTTCAAACAGACTCAAAACAAGTTCTAAATGTTCTCCCTAAAGCGAGTATCACACATGAAAGAAATTGAGACCGACATAAGATTTTGTCAGTTCACAATAGGCTCAAATTCTCACAAAAGGCTTTTTGGACTACCATACTTTTACATCCTACATGTTCGAAAATTTTATCATGCTCAAATTCAATCCAACAATGCTTCAGCAAAGAAAAATTTTAAGGCAAGAAATGCATAAACATCAAATAGCATAAGTCATAGTAATTCAAATATCAAGTACATGGAGAATCATCATAATCATAATTATACAGACCAAATCAGTAGGGTTCAAGATTCGACATATCCCCCCAAACCTATCTACGAGCTAGTCCATAGCACGAGAATAGAGTGAAATAAAGAAAATTGGGTAAACAAATCTTCTCTGATGTTTAGGTGATGCCTGATCGATCAGCATATGCGAAGCTTGATCTGGCAGGCTCAGATCCAAAGTTAATCCCCACCGTATCAACTCCCCTACTGCTCTGATATAGCTTATTATACATTAAAAATCAATAGGTGAAGCATATATGTAAGTTTTCCTCTTCGTTTTTTTTAATGAAAAGTAATAAATCTAACTAAGAAAACTAGAAAAACTCACAAACGTGGGTTGCCTCCCACGAAGCGTTGTTGGTTAGAGTCGTTGGCTCGACTTTGTTGAATCTGATTAGAAACTTGGCGACTTTGGACGCCTGACTACAGCATTGTCGAATGACTCCTTCGATGATGCTCCACAAACATTCTTCACCTTGAAATATTTTTTGGTTCGTGGATTCAACAACTTCACCACACCATGCGGCAAAACGTCCACTACATGAAATGGTCCGGAGAATGTAGAACTTGGGTATCCTGGAAAAACTCTAGAACCATCGTCATATAAAAGAACTTTAAGACCAGGATAGAGTGTTTTACCCAACGTGGTCTTCCCACAAGCAGCTTTAATGCGTCTGACATAGATGGTTTTCTTTGGGAACATATCTTTTTGATCTTCAACACATTCATCCTAGTTCGAAACACCAACATCAGTTGACTCCCCATCGAATAATGCGTGTAATCCTAATCCATCTGTACCATCATAATCCTTCACTACATCAAATGCAGACTACACAAAGTTTACTTCAGCAGTTGAGGCATTAGTTCCCAATGCGTTTGGAGCTAGTGCTTTGAATTCTGTAACCTCCCCCAAGACTTCCATCCTCACAGTTCGTGATGGTACATCAACACAAGCCCGAGTGGTTGCCATAAATGGCCTCCCTAGGAGGATAAGCTGGTCACTTAGCCCTCGAGAAATATCATCTGCATCGGGAACAATAAAGTCAACGAGAACAATAAACTTGTCTACCTTTACCAACAAATCTTCAACAATCCCCATTGGGGTCTTCACCGAGTTATCAGCAAATTGAAACCTCATAGGTGTAGGCTTCAAATTGTTAACTCCCAACGTTTTGTAGACAGAGTAGGGCATGAGGTTGATACCAGCTCCAAGATCTAGCATTGCCCGTGTAACTCTATCCTTGCCCATAGAGATAGTGATGTCGAATCTTCCGGGATCTCCTAACTTGGGCGGTAGAGCCGATATATCAACTTCAACACCCCCGATTCAAGTGTAGGAAGATTTGTACTCTGCTCGTAATCCCTTTTGTTGGTGATGAGCTCCTTGAAGAACTTGGATTGCCTTGGAATACTCTTAATGAGGTCTAAGAGTGGCGGATTGATGTTCACTTTTGAGAGTATCTTGAACAAGGATCCAACCTGTTCTTCTTGTTTGTTAACCTTGAGGCGTCCCGGAAAAGGAGGTGGGGGGGCTTGTATGGATTCACGGCTTTATGAAAAGGAGTCCGAACAATAGGCTCCTTCTCCTCATCTCTTCTCCTTTCATCAACAATAGTCATAGCAACTTCGTCGATTTTCTCTTTAGCCTTCTCTCGAATCATCACCAAGCAAAATAGTAATGGATCTCACCTCTTCGGTTTGTCGGGTAGTTTCCCTTGTTGCATTTTAAGCAAAGCGACTTCCCGTGCTAGCTGGCCAAGTTGAGTCCCCAAATTTTTGGAAGTTGCTTCCACGTTCTTGACATAAGTGGTGAGTGTCTCCATTTGCTCCCCAGAACTCTTCATAAAGGAGTTTAAGGTGTCTTGCAAGATGGCAATGGAATTCTGTTCAGCTTCCCCAATCTTTGGCTGAGGGCGAGAAGATGATGTTTATCCAAAGTCTTTGCTGCGATTGGTATTCGTCCTCCATAATTTCGGTAACTCTTATAGTTGGGATTGTACCCTTGCTGCTTATGGACAAAATTTTGTTGAGGCCTCTGATATTGCTTTCGCTCCTCCCATTCCGGATGTCCTATGCCTTGTCCCTAATTAGCTTGTTCCTCTTCAAATTGGCTATGGATGATGTTAAGCTGGCATTGGACAGTTGAGTGTTGTGGATCATCACAAATGGTACAGGCCTCGCCAATCTTTGGGGCTTGCAATTTTCTATGCTTGAGCTCCTTGATTTCTTGTCTAAGCAGTTGAAGCTCCTTAATAGTATCATTCGCGTATGCAGTCCGCACATACTGCGTTCCATGTTGTCTCACACTCTGACTTCTTTGTACGGAACGAGCCTTCAGTGTTTCAAAAGCTCATGCAACGCACTTGGGGTCGGTGCAAGAATGCCTCCGGGAGCCATGTTGTCAACCATAATCCGACACGACAAGAGCAATCCATTGTAGAAGAACTCATTCAAGCATCGCAACCTGGT
Source organism: Lavandula angustifolia (assembly GCA_028984105.1). NCBI lineage: Eukaryota > Viridiplantae > Streptophyta > Magnoliopsida > Lamiales > Lamiaceae > Lavandula > Lavandula angustifolia. The sequence continues at coordinate 1,520,080 of CM054812.1, forward strand.
AATTATGATGTGGACATTGGATGAGGAGTCCCTTGAATCTATCCCAAGCTTCATGGTATGTCTCATTGTCAAACTGGGAGAAAGTAGCAATCTGCTGCCTCAACTCGTGGCTCTTGCTTCGGGAGTAGTATCGCTCCGTGAATGCTTTGAATACGTCCGCCATTGTTCGCAAAGAATTAGCAAGGGCGTGTGTGCAACCAATTCTTAGCTTTATCCTTCAGAGTGTAGGGAAACAATCGTCTTCCCAATTAATCAGTAGTGAGCCCGCTGAGAGGAATAGTCCCCAGTGTAGCATAAAACTCCCTCATATGAGCAAGAGGATCTTCAATTGCTAGCCCATAGAAAGATGGTAGCATATGGTAGTAGATAGGCTTCAGATCATAATTCTTTGCGGTCTCTTCTAGGAAATGCAGCTGGTATTGGCTCCAAGTATCGGCCTTGTGTAATCTCCCTGCAACCTCTCTGGTTCAGGATTGTTCTCAATTCGCTCCATTATAATTTTGTCTTCCTTTTCTTTCCTCGTAATGCGAGTCCCACTCAGTGTATGTTATCGATAAAAGGCGCAAGTTTTGGATTTTGCGCCCTTCTACCGTGCATAAACCTACAGAAAACTCAAAGAGTAAGATTCGACACAGTAAAAGAAAGGAAGAAGTAGAAACAAACTAAAAATAAAATCTAAACAAATAAACAGCTAGTAAAAAGAATAATCAAAACGACTGAGTCCCCGGCAACGGCGCCAAAAACTTGATGAACAAATTAAAATTCTTGCAAGTGCACGAAATGGTATAGTACCTAATATAGTAACTCCCGAGGTCGATCTCACAAGGACTCAACTGGGTTCTAATTATCCTAATTATTTCGCTATCTACTTGGTAATCCTAAACTGGGTTTGATTTACTTAAAAACTACTAAATTAAAATAACAGGAAAGTAAAAGAGCAAGTAAAAGCAAAGCGAACTGGGTTAATGGGTGTGTTTCAAGTTTGATGAAGAGTGCAGAGGTTTAGCAATACTATGCCTAAGATGATCGATTCATTCCCATTCTCTAGCTAGCATTTATGAATTTATTTTGTTGGTTCATCCACTAAGGCTCTAGGGAATCCGTACGATGGCGGGAGATCTCTAATTTATAATCCTAAGGGTCAATCAAGTGAATATATCATGAACCTAAGAATCGTATCATGCTCAAGGATTTAAGGAACCATCTAAACTATCCCAAACTAATGGTGACAATCTAGATACTTAATTGCAGGTCTAAATAAATAACCGGGTATGATGCGCCATATTATCTATTACCTATATTCTCTATAATTATCTAAGATGATGGTCAGTCACATTAAAGGATCATAGAGAAATCAAAAGCAGGCTCAGCAATTAAGAAACAAAACAATTCGTTCATTAAAAAACTTGGGTTTGAATCAATTCATCAAAAACATAGTTCCTGCTAAACCCCCACACAAGGGGATTTAACCACTCATATTCGTAGGAAAATAATCACAAAAGATGCAAAAATAATCCATAGAATTGAAGTATCAAAAACCCTAAACAAAATTGAGAAGGAATAATACAACCTAGAATCTAGCGGATTGATCCTCGCGCTTGGTTCTCGGGTTGTGGTCTTCAATCTTCGTCTTAAATCTTCAACAGAGGGATGCCTTGGGTGTTTCTCTGCTTTGGAGGCTGGAAGAAGTCGAGAATAAGGTGTGTGGTTCGAAGGAAAGAAGTCCGAAAGGGTTTATATAGGTTTCGGGCTGAAAAAAGACTGGTTTTTGGCTACAGACGACGCGGACCGTGGTCCAGCACAAATGCGGACCGCGGTCCAAGCCCACAGATTTTTCAAATTTTTTGAGTCAGAAAATATCGGACCGCGGTCCAGTACAAATGCGGACCGCGGTCCGACGCGATATCTCCTTCGTTAGCCGTTGGATCGCCATAAAACTTTTCCACAATGTTGCGAACACATAGAACTACGATGTGGACGATGGAGATCCGATTCTAAGATCGTTAGATCCGCCTTCAACACGATTTCCAACTGCCTCGTTACATGAGCTCCAAAACGTGATTTCTTCAACATCTGGCTTCAAATCCTCTTCATTCTTCATCCAAACAACTCCATCTTTTCCAACAATGCATCAGTGGTCATGGTTTCTTTTATTTTGGTGTCAAATACAACCAAATATGCTCAAAACGCGTGAGAAACCTACAAAACCAAAAACCATCAAAAGTATACGATTCCAAGCAAAACAAAAGCTAAAAATGAATAGAAAACGATGTAAACAAGCTTAAAAAGAACATGATGAGATGGTATAAAAACCACTCATCAGAATCATCAAATAGGGGGAAATTGTTGGGTGATGATTCTATCCTCAACACAGTTACTCATAGTGGGAAATGACTCTGTCTTCCGTACTGACATGTACTCAGTAGCCTTGTGCTCTGAGAGAGTCTTTGAAGATCCCAAAACCCCATCTTGATCGGTACTTTGTATTTGTTTCTATCTCTGAGGTTTCAGACTCAGCAGACACTCTACTCTAGTTCAAGCGTTCAGTAGCTTATCAGCCTCAGCACCAGAAGTAGAAGACTCAGTAAATACTGGACTCAGCAGGAGCAGTATACTGAAAGGAGTCAGTGGAACTGAACTCAGCAGGAGTAGTTCACTGAACTCAGAGCTGATCTTCAGTAGAGCCATCTCAGCACAATCCCTACTGAATCAGAGATCAGACTCAGCAACGGCAGACAGTCTTCTGAACTGTCAGATCTTTTGAACGACAATCAGCATAGTCAAATACGAGGAAGAGAGAAGTCAGCTTCAGTATCCCTTGAAGTCTGTTCTGTCTCAACTACTTTCTAAACCTTGATGAATGACAAGCAAACACTTGTCCTATACCTACTAAAGCTGCAAGTCAACAACTTTCCGGAAAAGGAGGGAAAGGACACTGTCACTCTACTTCAAAAGAGCCGTTAGCTACCAAAAGAGAGAGATAAAGGGATCATCGTCTCCAACGGATCTTTCCAAATCTCTTCTCTATAAATAGAGGGATCATTCAAAATTTGAAGCTCACGAAAACGACGATGAAAACAAAAAAACACACGAGAACGAACGCAGAGCATTCAAACGAGCAAAAACCGAAAAACCTAAGTCTTCCGCAAGAACTCGAAGAATATTTCTCCGACGAAAGACTACATCCTAGCTCTTAGGGAACCAAGCTGAACCGATATACAAGCCTCTAGTATCAAAACGACGTTACACGAACTCAAAGCTAAACTCAGGTGTTCGTCATTCTAGAAGCTACCTTCTCGTTTCCTATCCCTCTAACCCTAAGCTCAACCAAATATATCCATAGCTTAGACGAAGGAGTTCATATTTGAACTTAATCCTTATTGTAAAAGGACTCCTTCATAGTTGGAGAGTTTGTCAAACACTTTAGTTTGATAACTGTGTAAACTGAGACTTGCTCAGTATAAATTTCAAGACGCGGCTTTGTCCTGTGTACAAGCTGACTGAGACTAACTCAGTATAATAAATAGCCTCCTGATCTTTTGGGACAGTGGGCGTAGGATTTTTGTATCCGAACCACTTTAAAAATCTCTGTGTCTCTCATTGTGTTTCTATTTACTGTTGCATTGATTTTAATTGTTCATACTTAAAACTATCTTTTAAAATCATTCAATTGAGTTTCAGCAAACTTAACTGATCGCACTAATCTACTGAAACTGTTTTAATAAAAACGTTTTTCCAACTCAACTGAATTGGGCCTACACTTTCCGCACCACTGAACTCTATCTGCTGATACTGAATTCTGACTCTCAGTCAGCTAGCAGATCTCAGTAGAGTCAGTCACTCTATCAAACACGATTCAGAACAGCTATATGGTCTGCTGAACTCATTCAGTACGACACTATCCTGAACAGGACTATTCGTGTTTTAAGTTGAGAAATCGGTTTCAGATGTATTCACCGCCCCCCCTCCCTACACCTGAACGTGCTCTCGGGACCAACACAGATTTATATTCAGGTGCCCTTTATTTTTGATTTTGGGTCCTTAGATGTTAGTTTTAGTAACCCATATCTGTCTAACGACCCTGGTGGTCTCAGACAGTTTCTTTCCACTTGAGTCAACATATTTGACCCTATGGGATCGGTCACCGCCGACTTCGAGGCTTTTCAGGTTCAGGAGTCCTAATCTTCTGAGCTAGTGGACTGCTGACCTTTGCCTTCTGCACGACTTTTTTATTTTTCTGACTTTTGGGTCCTCTTCAGACTATGGGATCATAATAATATAAACCATATTGAGCTGGATGTGTCAGCTGAGGAGGTCCATACTGATTAGCCCACTTGGATTTGCTGGTTCCCCCTTGATTGAACTGGGGTGTTTTGGTGCTGATCTTTTTGTCAGTGTGCTGATATGTAGGATGAGGTGCCTTCATCTTTTGTTTGTTCTTGGCTAGGGGGTTCAGAACGTCTGCATTGATGGTCTCCCCTCGAACAAACCTATCAGCAAGTCGGTGTTCTGAGTGTACTGGGGATGAAAAGGAGGTACCCTGGCTGAAACTAAGTCCTTCCTTACAATGCTTGGGCTTGTTGCTTGCTAGCATAGCCTCTAGCTTCTTTTCGGCGCCCACGTACCGCTCGGTCATCGGGTTTCTCCGGCACATCATCACTTTTCTTCAGTGTATCATGCTCGGCTCGAAGTCCCGACGGCTCTTGCTTGTAGACTCTCAACAGTATCTTTCTGAGTTAAGTCATTGGTCAAGATTGGGATCCGGTCTTCTTGAAGCTGAGACTTGGCCATCTGAGAGTTTATCTCCTCCCTGAGTCTCAACACGAGTCCTTCGACTCGCAGCAACCCGACTTTTCCGAGAAAGTCTCTGATTCTCCATTTTCAGGGTATCCAACTCCTGAAGAGTCTTACTGAGCTGCAGACTTATCTGAATCTGTTCGTCTAGAAGTTCTTCATATGCAGTAGCGACATCCAGATTCTCATCTGCTCCTGAAATAGTGTCGTGTGTGCAGTGTGAAGGAGAGTTAAAAGATTCATGAGAGTTTACCTAATTCTCTTCTCCTGCCATTAGACACTTTTCAGCAGTTTCTTTAGCTTCAACCTCTAGGGCCATGAAAGCTGCTTCATCGTCAGATGAATCCATGAAGGAGTCGACTTCTTCTGAGTCGTCTGAGAGTTCACCAGCAATGTATGCTTGTCTCTTCTTGATGAACTTCTCCCTTCTTGCTTTGCGTGTTGCTCGTTCAGCACTACTGAGCTAAGGACAGTCATATTGATAATGTCCTGGCTTTTTGCAGTTATAGCAGGCGATGACTCTTTCTTCCTTGCTTTCGCTATCTTTTGATGGTGCTGATTCATCCCTTTTCTTGCATTCAGAAGTATGCGAGTCAGGAGTGCGCTTTGGCGTGTATTCAGACTTACCTTTTGATTCTCTGTAGGCTTTAGTCACTTTTCTACGCCGCTCCTTCTACTTCTGATATTTTACGGCAAGCAGTGCGTACTTCTGAGCTAGACTTCCTTCTTGTATGTCAGTAAGTGAAGGTTCAGTCTTGCTCGACGCAGGAGATGCTGTGCTGACTGATGCTTTGAAGGCATGGTCAATTTTAGTGTCAGCTTCAGCTCGCTGCTTCCTTTGAGGTCTGTCAAACTCGAATTCCTCTACTTGAAGTTCTGAAAAGATATGGTCAGGAGTAACAATATCTAAATCAGAATGACGTAATAAGGTAGCAAAAGGAGTCCAATGACCGTCTGGCAGTGCCCTCAAGATTTTGAGATTCATTTCTTGGTTGGAGAATGTTTGTCCCAGCCCGTTGATAGAATTCATCAAATTCGTAAATCGACGCTGAGATCTTCAATAGTAACTCCAGGCATGAGAGACAGTCTTTCCGGCTTTTGGAGTTCCAGCGCAAACTTTTGGCTTTGATCTTCTGAGTCCCCCGACTCAGTAGCGCTAGAGCATCCCAGAGTTCCTTTGCAGTCTTACATTCCTGAACTCTACCGAGATAAGAATCGCTTAAGGTGGTCAGTATGGCGTTTCTGGCGACGCGGTCTAAGTTATGATGCTTCTTCTCCTCAGGGGTGAAGAGACTTCTATCCTTGGGAATCTTCTTCCCGATCACCATTCCTCCTCCGGCTGCTGGATCCAGAGCTACAACACTATCGATCATGGGAACGATAGGTCCTTCCTCAAGAACTTCTGTCATACTGTCGTGGAGGGAGGTCAGATGAGCCTCCATTCTGACCCGCCATACTCCATAGTTCTCTACTGAGAACATGGGTACCATCCTTATACCTGACATGTCAGTCATGATAAATAATGAAATGAATGAAGAATGATATGCAGTGAAAACGTTTTTCCGGATCCGTTCAAGTAGACCAGTTTCAAGATAACAAGAGTCTTATAGAACTCCTGCTCTGATACCAATTGTTTGTCCCGAGAGCACGTTCAGGTGTAGGGGGTGAATACACCTGAAACCAATTTCTCAACTTAAAATACGAACAGTCCTTTTCAGGATGATGTCGTACTGAACAAGTTCAGCAGACCAGATAGCTATTGTGAATCGTGTTGGCAGAGTGATTGACTCTACTGAGATCTGCTAGCTGACTGAGCGTCGAAATTCAGTATCTTGTAGATAGAGTTCGGTGGTGCGGAATAGTGTACGCCCAATTCAGTTGAGTTGAAAAACATTTTTAATCAAACAGTTTCAGTAGATTAGTGCGATCTTTTAAGTTTGCTGAAACTCAGTTGAATGATTTTAAAAGATAGTTTTCAGTATGAACACTTAAATCAATGCAACAGTAAAGAGAAACACAAACGAGAGACACAGAGATTTTTTAAAGTGGTTCGGACACAAAAATCCTACGTCCACTGTCCCGAAAGATCAGGAGGCTATTTTTTATACTGAGGTAGTCTCAGTCAGCATGTACACTGGACAAAGCCGCGTCTTGGAATTTATACTGAGCAAGTCTCAGTTTACACGGTTATCAAACTAAAGTGTTTGACAAATTCTCCAACAGCGAAGGAGTCCTTTTACAATAAGGATTAGTTCAAATATGAACTCCTTCGTCTAACCTATGGATATATTATTTTGCGCTTAGGTTAGAGGGATAGGGAACGAAAAGGTAGCTTCTAGAACGACGAACAGCTGAATATATCTTTGGGTTCGTGTAACGTCGTTTGGATACTAGAGGCTTGTTTTGATCGGTTCGGCTTGGTTCCCTAAGAGCTAGGATGTAATCTTTCGCCGGAGATATATTCTTCGAGTTTCTTACGGAAGACTTATGCTTTTCGGTTTTGCTCGTTTGAATGCTCTGTGTTCTTGTGTTCTCTAGATCGTTCTCGTGAGCTTCAAATTTCGATTTATCCCTCTATTTATAGAGAAGAGATTATGATAGATCCGTTGGAGACGATGATCCTTTGTGTCTCTCTTTTGGGTAGCTAACGACTCTTTTGAAGTAGAGTGACAGTGTCCTTTCCCTCCTTTTCTAGAAAGTTGTTGACTTGCAGCTTTAGTAGGTGTAGGACAGGTGTCTGCTTGTCATTTGCCGAGGTTCAGAAAGTGGTTGAGACAGAACAGACTTCAAGGCAAACTGAAGCTGACTTCTCTCTTCCTCGTATTTGACTATGCTGATTGTCTTTCAAAAGATCGGACAGCTTATAAAACTGTCTGGCCGTTGTTGAGTCTGATCTCGATTCAGTAGTGATTATCTTTCTTGAGTTGGCTCTACCGAAGATCAACTCGAGTACGGTGAACTACTCCTGCCGAGTTCGGTCCACCGACTCCTTTCGCATACCTGCTCCTGCTGAGTCCAGTATTGTTGAGTCTTCTACTTCTGGTGCTGAGGCTGATAAGCTACTGAATGTCTGAACCAGAGCAGAGTGTCTGCTGAGTCTGAAACCTCAGAGACAAAAACAGATTACAAAGTAAAGGTTCACCAATCAAGATAGAGTTTTGGGATCTTCAAATCTTCAGACTAGTTCAGAGCACAAGGCTACTGAGCATATATCAGTACAGAAGATAGAATCATTTCCCACTTTATGCAATAATGTTGAGGATAGAATCATCACCCAACACCCTTGTGTGTACCACACCACAAGGGTATTAACATGTGACATTTCTCATTAAATTAAGTGGGTCATATTTAACATATGTCAATACATTTGTGATGTGATACACACAAGAGTATATGAAAATGGAACACACAAGCTTTTGTGGTGGGAGAGTGGTCGGTTTTCACTATTAGGTTGCTGAAAATAATGATTATTTAAATGATTAAATTCAAAAGTGCACCATATACTACATAGTTTATACAATATTAATAATTAATTTAGAGACCCGACATAAAATAATATTTATGTTGTGCATTAATTAGTGAAAATTCTTTTTTGATCTGTCCAAACACTTCACCGTGAAATGCTACGTATTAAGTGGGCCAGTGAGCCTTGTATTAAAGATCTTAAATTGTGAAAAATATATATTGGGGCTTGTATAATTATTTTAATCCTACCATGCATTATATATTAAATAGTGTCTAAGACACTTTAATTACGTAAATTGGGCTTCACGTATAAAATTTAAATCTACAGCTGTCGCACTATCTTTTTTAGGAAATTCCCATTATATAAAATAAAATAATCACACCAATTATTCACCATTATCCGACCAAATAAAATCCAACGTGGATAAATTAGTTAAATCACAAGATTACATTACAACCAAAATAAATAAATTAAATCACCTTTTTCTAATAATTCTTTTAGTAACACGTTCAGGTAGCCAATAGTGACCTTAATTGTCTGGCTTTAAAAAATATACAACTTTTTTCCTCTATATTATAGGCTCATTAAACCTTCAATTCAAAATCAGAACTAATCAATTACGAATTTCGGGTTGGATTGCAAACTGCTATTACAAGTAAACCGATAAGTCGGAAAAATAAAATAAATAGAAGAACCATCGAGTCGAGGAAGACCTCTCTTCGCAAGACGAAAAACGCCCCGGTAGTGCTCTCGGTGTTGGCGTATCGTCCCCAAAGATGAAACGACGACGTCTCGAGGATCGCAACACCGCAAGATCTTCGAGCTCCGACGAATTGGACTTTTCCGGCAATGACAAGCTGCTGAAGAACTTGAGCTAAGATGAGAATGCTTGTTGTTGGTAGGTGTGTTTTTAGAATGAAGTGTAGCTTCCTCTTTATAGGCTGCTTACAAAAAAGTTAGAAAAGGCAAATAATAATTAATTCAACACGCAAACATTCAAGCATTTTGATTATTTTAATATTCCTTTTTACAGTTATCATCAACTGTACGGACACTTTTAGAAATTTCAATATGTTGTGTCGTGCACGTATCAGACACTTCTTTTCATGTTTTATATGCTTAGGTATACGTGACATCTAATTTCAATGAAAAAAATAAAATTAATTTATTTTACGCTCCAAATCCTATGTCCAATTACCATAACATTTCCTAAGTTTTTAAAGAATACCGTCTCTCAAGTCCGTATCGTGTCATATTTCGTATTGCAAACACGATTGCACCTGCTGTCAATCGTGTTTGCAAGACGGAGGGGTTCGAAGGCAGCGATTGTCAGGGACTTCTTCGGAGATGTCACTGCTATAATCATTGCTAATAATTTAAATATATATATACAATTAATAAGTCGATAACTGTTGATTCGATAAGTTGTATTCTAGCTAGTTCATCGAAATATCCAAAATTCAAAGTTTATTGAGCTAGATTACATAAGGAATTTTAATTTTGCATTTTAATTTCATTTTCTTGTATTTTTTTTAAATAATGAAAGGGTGCAAAATGCAAATCCCCATCTAGTGGGCGAAGCGGCTTGTATGTATCACTTTCGTATACCCTTGATATATATTTGGGCTCGTATAATTATTTTAATCCTACCATGCATTATATATTAAATAGTGTCTAAGACACTTTAATTACGTAAATTGGGCTTTACGTATAAAATTTAAATCTACGGTATGTCGACTTTGTCTTTTTTAGGAAATTCCCATTATATAAAATAAAATAATCACACCAATTATTCACCATTATCCGACCAAATAAAATCCAACGTGGATAAACAAAACCCGAATAAGGTAAGGATCTCTATTTTAGGTAACATCTCAACTTTGTCCCCCAAACTTCGAGCCACTATTTCTCACTCACCGAAAAACGGAATTGAGAAATTAAGCACACCATAATTATCTATCTGAAACGTAGATCGAAGGTATATATCTTAATTTTTAAATGGAATATATATCGAGGCTCGAAAATGCGATCGAACGGGCTGAATTTTGCCCATATCAAAGTAGCATTAAATGCTCACTTATTTTCCATAATATATATATATATATATATATTAAACGTTTTTCCAACAATTAACATGTCGTTTACATGAAGACAAACAATTACAAAATCATTCTTTGTATTCTTGATGTAAACACACTTGTCACATTCATTAATCTTAAAACCATTCGACAACATAACCTCGTGGAATTTCAAGTGCCATTGTAATGGTGCTTGTTTCAACCCATATAGGGATTTCACCAACTTACATATCTTTCGCTCTTTGTTCCGCTCTTTGTTCCATATAAATTTCATCTTCTAAATCTCCATTTAGAAAGACAGTTTTCACGTCCATTTGGTGAATCTCAAGATTGTGCAAAGCAGCAACCGCGAGAAGTACACGGATAGACGTAATCCTCGTTACAGGCGAATAAGTATCGAAGAAATCATATCCTTCAATTTGCTTAAAACCTTTAACCACTAAACGAGCTTTATATTTATTTTTGAAAGAATTGCAATTCGTGTATTCTTACTTAATTGAAAATTAAATGTTCAAAACAACTAAGAAAAATAAATAATACCTACAAATTTTACATAAACATCTAAAAACAACAATGTTAGTATTTATGAAAAATGTAAAAAATAACAGTTGGAAACATACAGCTTAAAAAATATTTTGATTAATAACTTTAATCAAACATTTTTCATCATTGTTTGCTTCATAATTCTTTGTATTTTTCTTTTTTTAAACTGTATGATTTTATTGCTGAGTTGTTTTTACGTTGAATTCACCTTTTCTCTTTAGACTACAACGATAATGAATCTTTTTCTTAAATGATAAACACAATAACTTTAAAATTTTTGGAAAATGTAATATTATAAGTGAATATAAAAGTTTAGTGATTTACAAAATAATGCTTATATAGCTACTATTTAAAAATAAATGTCTGAAATCTATTTGATTCGACGCTCTAGATATACTATCTAGATAATTTAGGGAGTATTGTCTTATTATAAGTATTTCTTATTTGCTTTTACTTAAATTAAAAATAATTATTTTTAAACATAATCATCTTATTATGAGGTTTTAAGCATAAAAAACATATCAATAGATTCTTAAAAAAATTGTTTAATTAAGTAGTTTAACTGCTTAATTTAAAAAAAGCAAACACAAAAAGTAGGTTTTGCAAATATAGGGTCAAAAAATAAATAAATGATTAAAATAAGCTCTTTCAAACATACCTTAATATAAACGATTATTCAATATGCGTAGATGGAGTAAAAATGAAAACTTAAATGACGAAATTCAATTCACTGCATGCTACAAATTACGAATACCATAATTTGGATTTGAAAATATTAAACCTTATTTAGTTCATTGAAATCATGTATACTTAATTTGGAGAAATCAATATCTAATTATCTAATTAAATAAGTATGAAATCATATACACTTATTTTACTTTAGTAGGTTGTTAAGATTTGTTATGCTTTTTTTTTCCCTTTGTTTGTCACTATTGGAGTTTCTCCTCTATGAAAAAAATATGGATTGTTTTATGAAATATTTTTTTAATATCTGACAAGAAAAAATATCGAACCGATGAATATTAGTATTTTTTTTAAAAAGGTATACGGAGTATATTGTAATCTCTAATTTGAACTGTGAGTTTTGACCAATACAAACGCATATTCACTCTATCCAAATAAATGCGGTGGACTGTCTCTTTGTTATTGTCTTTTTTCTTAACAAATAAATATATGTGGATTGCAATCACTTAAATAAATAGATCGACCATTTTAATACACGTCCATCACTTTCTTAATTTTCCTATCGAAATAAACAAATTATGTTTATTAGGATAAATATTTTTTTCTTTTAAAAGTTTTTTGAGATTTTATATTATTAATTATCTATTTCACTTGGATATTATCTTTAAAATTCATGTTTATCTCGTAAATAAAGAACTAAATAAATAATACTCCATCGGTACCATAGAAAGTGTTTTCTTTCTATGGAGCACGAAGATTAAGAAATTTGTAGTGTATGATGTATATTATTTAATTTTTGGGTTATTAATTTCGATCTACATATTTTTTACTTTTTTTAAAAACAAGACATTTTCTATGTGACGATGCAAAAATAAAAACATGATACTTTCCATGGGACGGAGGAAGAGTATCCCTCAAAACTCGAGAGTTTGGGTTCACTCATAATTAACCCAACTAATTCGTAGCCGTCCTCATCAACTGTCCCTCTCTCTCTATAATAGAGTTAAACTTTGATAAAGTAATAATCTTGATAAAATAATAATTTTTTTTATCTTAATATGGGTTAATGCACTAAAATAATGTTCGATAACATTAAATGAATTTTTTTTTTCGATCCCTATGTTATTACTTTATCGAGGTTTAAATGTAATATTTTTCTTCTCAATAAATCCATAACTCGATTTATCTCTACTCTTTTCACTGCAAGATTTTGCTCCTTTTCCAATTTCCGCCTCATCTATTATATATATAAAGCCCCAGTGGCAATTCCCTGTCAATTTGCATTTTCAATTTATTTACGATTTTGCCATCAATTTTAATTTTTCCGCTATTTACGATTTTGCCATCGATCTAAATTTTTCACTATTTACTATTTTGCCACCAATTTCAATTTACCCAATACTTACAAATTCACCACCAGTTTTAATTTTTCACTATTTATGAATTTGCCGCTCAATTGCCCTTTTTTTAAAAAAAAATAATAATTCAATTTTTCCACTATTTGCGAATTTGCCACAAATTTCAAATTTTCCACTATTTATAAATTTGCCAAAAATTTCAAATTTCCACTCTTTGCGAATTTATTACTCAAATTTGCATTTTCCCAAAAAAAAAATTCAATCACTAATTTCATTGGTAATAATTTCACTTTTGGTACTTCTTGAATGAAATCACGTTATCGCATGCTTACATGCTTTTACTTCCACTACGAATTTGTTACTAAAATTTGTATTTTCCCAAAAAAAATCGTTTACTAATCTCATTGGTAATACTTTCACATTTTGTACTTCTTAAATGAAATCACGTTATCATATGCTTACATGCTTTTACTTCCACACTTATACATGCATATGCATAATTTTGCAATTGTGGATAAATTGAGGGGTAAATTTGGGATTTGCCGTGTGAAACGGCGGTTGCTACTTGTCTTTATAAAGCTGCAATTTCCCCTCCCCTTCCATCAATTTCAATTTGATAACATTATTTTGAAATTTCAATCAAATTGAAGGGCAGATATGGAATTGTGAATTTACGTTGTTTCTAACTCATGCCCTATCCACCTTCCTCCTTCCAGAATTCAGATAAGAACGAAATAAAGTTCTGCGTGGCCCCCGACACTACATAAATCCCTCCACCTCCCTCCTTTCGGAATCATCCCCACCTCTGAAACTCCCTTCCACAAACCTTTTCCGTAACGAAACGTTGAATAATTTAGGGTTGTGTACGGCCACGGAGAAAGAGCAGCAAGATGACGTTTCACCAGTTTATGCTCTTGGATCGAATTGCAGAGCAAAACACCGCCTCTCCTTCACCAAATTGGATACTGAGGTTGTTTCTATTTTCATTGACGATTTAGGGAATCGGCGATTACAGTGTCTTATTACTTGATGTGTGTTTATGTGTTCAACCATGTATACACTTACGAGTTTTTTTCTTCTTCTCCCAAATCAGTATCATTATGGAAGCCTATGACATATAACATAAATATTTATATATTTGTATAGCATTCAGATAATGTGAATTAGATAATTTATATATTTGTATAGCATTCAGGCAGTGTGAAATAATTTGCTTGTGTTGTAACTTAGTGTTTCAATTTCAGGTTTTCAATATATATGTTCACATCTCTTAATTTTGTTTTTTGTGTTTCCAATTTCAGGTTTTCCTGTTGATTTTGCAGTTGGCTTGAGCAAAACTGAAGTGAACTTGAGAAGGTTACTTGCTGCAGCTCCGAAATAACAAAATAATGTTAATTATGATATAATGACTTTCGTTCTGTTATTAAATTTATTGACGCATCTCTTTTGTGTGTTCATTTTGTAGTTTGATTTCAGAACAGACAACTTTAATTAAATTCACTGACACGTCTCTTTTGTCATTGACACATCTCTTTTGTCTTTCCATTTTGTACTTTGATGTTTATTATGATATAATGTCTTCCCATTTTGTAGTTACATTCGTTGACGCATCTCTTTTGTCTTTATGAAGGCAATGCAACAAGAGATTGTTCTTCAAAGAAGATCTTCCAAAAGGCGTCGAACTGCTAATGCTAATTCTAGCACCACCCCTTCGATGCTTATATGCTCCAACGAGGCTCCAGTATTAAATCACAACACGCCACCTACTACTCAGCTTTTAAGAGATACTATGGGAATAACGACCTTTATGATGTTACAGATATGCATGATGTAGAGAATGCAAATTATATCAATGGTTAGCTCACATTTTGTTAAATAGTAAATTATTTTTTCCAATAATTATTATTAAATGGAGCAACAAAGTATTCTATATCCTAACTAATCACATAGATCTTAAAATTAGTTGTGTATTACATCTTGCATATATATTTTACCACGTTTTCGTAAGCTAAAAGTGTTTATGCCAGGCTTCTTGAACATTGAAGTAACCCCGATTTCTGACACAACCTACGAAGCATGCAACATCACAATGATTAACTGACGAAGCATGCAACACAACAATGATTAATAGTGAGTTATACACATTATACTATACAGTTATTTTTTTAATTTTTGATTTTAACCAGGTACGGAAATTTCTATATTGTTAGCTAACATTAGTATTAATGAAAATGATCCACAATAAATCTAATTTAATTGTAGATGATGAAATGATTGAAGTTATTATTGATGTTGAATCAAACAACATTCCTTCCACGAATCCACACTCCGTCGGGTTTCCCGTAACACGTATCAATGCATCACTTACTACTGAATTTCTAAGAGATGAGTATACAAATACTCACCTCCATGATGTTCCAATTGTCCACCAGCTAGAGCATGCATATTCCACTGACGGTTAGTTTACAATTTAGTACGTAGCATAGTAATTATTTTGAGAGTTGAACAATTAGAAACAATATATACTGATAGACTGTAATTTTGGCATTGTTTAATATGTGTTTTGGTATTAATAATCTTCACTTTTGAACATGATTGCTATTTATTTTGTAATTTTTGGATCTTGATAGGTGTTTTAGAAGTGTAAAGCTTTCTTATGGAAAAGTGGAAGAAAACAAAGAAAAGAGACCAAAACCACTATTGAACAATGTCAGATTGAATGACGGATTGAATGTCAAGATGAAAGTCGGACGAAGAAGAAAAATGAAAAGAACGTGTGCTGATTGTGAAATAAATAATTGGGTTTTTCTCTACTTTTAATGGGCTAAAAAATAAATATATTGAAGCCTAATTAATCTCGAGAAAAATGCATGGCAGATGAGGCAAAAGGGAGTTTTTGAGAAGTGGTTTTGGAGGGGAAGGAATGGACAGGAGTAGGAGTTGAAAAAGGAGAGGAGAAAAGGACGGAAGGGAGATTGCTGGGAGAAAAAAATTAGACAGAAAATCAGGAACACTTGGGAAGAAAATCATCAGCAACTTTTGGAGAATGAAGACAACATTTGAACAAGATTCGATATAGAGATTGAGAAGTCTTCTTATCTTTTCTTTTTAATGCTTGTATTCGAATTCTCTTATGTTTTCGTAATTATGTCTAGTGGCTAATTCCCTTTGCTAGGGGTTAGGATTGCTTATGTTTATGGATGAATTTTAGCTTTTATTGGTTCATGTTCTTCTTCAATTTTCGAGTTCTATTATCTTGTGTTCATTACATGTATATGTTTGGCCAACATGTATGTGCTCTTTGGAATTAATTTCTTGTAACCCTTGAGATTGATTCGTGCAATAGATAATCGAATATATCCGAGAATAGTCACAAAAGTAGGCTAATAAAGATATAGCATGGTTAACACCTACGATTGAAATGGGTTCGTTTAATTTCTATATCACGAGAGTAGGTATAGCATTTATGCGAGCACGTCTTATCCGAATCGAGAGATTGTTTAAGATATAATAGAGTGCATGCCGTAGGATAGTTGAAGAACATAATCAATAGGTTAATTGGATTCCTAATCATAGCCCGACGCCCCTAGTTCTTTCTCATCTGTTTTCATATCATTTTAGTGCTTATCATTTCAAACATAATCATCACAATTAGGTTACTTGTTTTATGTTATTAGATATAATTTAAGTAGAGAAATCGTTGTCCCTGTGGTTCGACCTTGGTCTTCCAAAATATATTACTACAATAGGACTAAATTCGTACACTTGCGAATAAAATATTCCTATCAAGTTTTTGGCGCCGTTGCCGGGGACGGTGTTTATTTGTCTACTTGTGTTATTCTAATAATTTTTATTTTTATTTTAGTTTGTATTCTTTATATATTGTTTCAATCTATTCAGGTACTCAGTTTATGACCCGATCTCAAAAGGAGCCTTTACTTATTTTGGATTCAGAGATCGAGAAGACTTGCAGAAGAAACAACAAAGCCAAGAAGCTACGGAAGAGAAACTTGCAAGAATCACCTTCTCAAGGATTGGGTTCGGACATCATACATTCTGAATTGGAAATTGAAACAGAACAAGTTGTACCAATGGCGGAGAGGCATGAAGATAACAATGGACGTGGTCCAGATCCACCACCGGCTATGCGCCTTCGCGATATTCAAAGGCCCGTTATTGCAGCCAACCCTCATTGCATTAGGCTGAGTACGAGAGCCCGAAATTATGAGTTGAAGAATCTGCATTTCAACACACTCTCAATTTTCTATGGATTGGCGAATGAAGATCCCTTGGCATTCATTAGGGAATTCTTTGTTATTCTACAAACCTTTCCATTGAGTGGCTTAACTGAGGAGGAGTTGAAGATGCGTTGTTTCCCCTATTGCTTAAAGGATAGGGCGAAAACTTGGTTGCTTGGTTTAGAGAAAGAATCATTATCTACGTGGGATGAAGTTTATGATGTGTTCATTTCACGATATTATTCATCTCAAAAGACTAATGAAAACAGAAACAAGATCTGCACATTTACACAAGCCGTAGGAGAGCCTCTTCATGAAGCATGGGAGCGGTATAAGGCACTTATTACTCAATGCCCACATCATCAATTCTCTGACGCATTACTTGTGCGGTATTTTTATGATGGGCTAACTGAGATCACTCAACAGCTTGTGGATCTAAGTGCTGGTGGTTTTATTGGAAACAAGACAGCCGATGAGATGAATAATATTTTCAAAGAGTTGGCTGAAGGTTCAATGCAGAAGGTTGTTCGAGGGCAAAAAGCTTCAGTTAAGGAAGTTAATGAAATCAATACATCAGATTTCAACAATTTAACCACTCAAATGGCAGAAATGGACAAGAAGTTGCAGAACATGCAAATCATGATGCAGACACCATCACAACTACTTCAGCAACAAGCAAATAATTACATGATGGGGCCTCCAACAAATCACGGTCAACAAGGAGAACAAAACAATTCTTTTTATGAGGATGTATGTTACGCTGGTCCTTATGGGGAAGGACCACCGGCACCACTTATGCAAAAGAATAATCCATATTCTGCTACATACAATCCGGGTTGGACGAATCACCCAAATTTTTCATGGAGTCAACAAGGGAGTAGCTCACAACCTCCTGGATTTCATTACAATCAGCAAAGAGCAGCTCCACAAGCTCCACCTCCACAGCCTCCTCAACAGAAAAAGCTGACATGGGAGGAAACACTAACTGAAGTTCTCAAAAACCAACAAGTTGCCTTAGACGAGTTAAGGCAATCGAACAATAACATTGAGCATCAAATGGGTCAGATTGCGAATAGCATTGGAGGAAGGGACCATGGAAAGCTTCCAAGTAACACTGAGATAAATCCTAAAGAGGCTAAAGCCATCTCCCTTTGTTCTGGTAAGATACTTGATGATCCAGAGGTTAAGGCACATGTGGTGCCTAATTCAGATGAAAAAGTTGAGGGAAATCTTGATGAGGAAGTACAAGCGACAATCTCTACAGAGGAAAAGGCAAGGCTTGACAACATACCAGAGGTGAGTGCTTATGTCCCTCGTATTCCTTTTCCTTCCCGTTTGAAGAAAAAGTTTGATGAAGGAAGATATCAGAAGTTTTTGGAGACGTTCAAAAAGTTACGTGTGGATATCTCTTCTGCTGAGGCTATAGCAAACATGCCTGCTTATGCAAAGTTTTTGAAGGATTTATTGTGCAACAAAGAGAAAATGCAGGAGTTCGCTACAATTCCTGTGTCTAGGCAATGCTCGGCCATAGTTCAAAATCCTTTACCATTAAAGAGGACAGATCCGGGCAGCTTCACATTGCCTTGTTTTATTGAAAACATTTTAGTGGCCCGCTGTTTATGTGATCTTGGTTCTGCTATAAACCTCATGCCACTCTCGTTCTTCCGGAAGTTGAAGAATGCTGAGTTAGTGCCAACTAATGTTGTTCTTCAATTGGCAGATCGTTCTTTACGCTATCCTGTTGGAATGATAGAGGATATGGTGGTCAAAGTTGGCAAGTTTTATCTTCCAGCAGATTTCATCATCTTGGATATGGAGGAAGATGTTAATAATCCAATCATTTTGGGGCGAGCATTCTTAGTGACTGCAGGAACAAATATTGACATGATGACTGGAATCTTGACTCTCAGAGTGGGGGGAGAAAAGCAGGACTTTCAAGTTGCTAAAGCCCAAAAGAATCATCTTGCTTATACTCCATGTTGTCAAGTGGATTCCGTTGATTTATGTACTTTGGAGTCTGACACATCCATTTTTCCATGTGGTACATCTATAAGAGTTCCTCCCATAATTAAGAATGGTCTACCAAGAACGATTGGAATGTCAACACTTAGAGTTGGGAATGAAAAACAATACTTTCAAGTTTCTAAGGATGTCCCGAAATTGGAACATACATCATTATATGATATGCTTCCTAAGGATGTGATTTTTCTGTTCAAAGATTTCTCCAAGCATGTGGAATCTTCATGTGATTTACTTCCAAAAGATCACGTCGTAATTCAAGATGACTCCCTCTTTTGTGATCGGCCTCCCGATGAGCAAGGGTTACTTACGGTAAACAGGTCGAGATTGGAGGCCTATTTGGAGGATGCAAGTGTTGGGAAGTTCAAGTGCATCACATTTAATCCCTTTATGTGATGGTGAAGGTATGTCTGGCTGAAGACGGTAAACTTAGCGCTATTGGGAGGCAGCCCAATGTCTTTATTTCTGGTTTTCTTTTGTGGTCTTTTGTTGTTTGTGTTTGTTGTGTTTGGTTAAGCCTTTTTCTGCAGATGATGATTCTCTTTCGAGGTTGATTGGTTGAAAAGGATGAATCTTGGGTGTAAAATTGGTGAATTTTACTTTGAGATTGGGAGTTTAGGATGAAGATGGAATATAATATCGTAGAGTTGGAAGAAGTGAAGATGGGTCCGACATTTGGACCAGCATAAAGGCCAGCAGTTTACGGTATTTGGATTTTGGAGTTGTGCAACATATGTCGGGTTCGACTTCAGAACCGGCTTTCTGTCCAACACTCTACGGTAATTGTCGAATTTTTATTATTTGGCAATTCAGTAAGAATGTCGGGTCCGACATTTGAACCGACTTCCGACCCAGCAAGCTTCGCAGTCTATTTTTATTGAGAGGAAATATCAATGTCAGAGCCAGCATTTGATCCAGCTTCCGACCCAGCAAGCTTCGCAGTCTATTTATTTTTTTTAGAAGAAATATCAATGTCGGAGCCAGCATTTGATCCAGCTTCCAACCCAGCAAGCTTCGCATTTTATAAATTTTTGGTAAGGAAATACAAAGCTGGATCCGGCATACCGTCTAGACTTCTGTCCAGCATTTTACGGTAAATATGTGGAGAAGGTAAAAAAAAAAAAAAAAAGAGAACCGCCGTCCGTATAACTCCCTTTCCCCCCTTTCTTCTTCTTCAATTCTCAAACTCTCTTCTCTCTTTCTTCTTCCATCCCCAAACTTCTTTCTCCTTTTTTTCTTTTTACATTCAACAAATTCACACCCCCAAATTCCAAATCCCTAATTCCTTTATTCCCTCTATCAATTTCATCAATTTTATCCTTCGATTAAATTGTCGTTGCTTCATAACCACGATTCAATCGTCACCATCGTCTCCACCATCTTCTTGTCGGTTCCATCGTCACCACACTTACCAAAGAAGAGAGAAGACCGCCGAAATCAGTGTACCGCTTCCTCCTTACACAGCACCAGACCTGAATGCAGTCATAGATTATTACAATGCGGATGCAACAACACCGACTTCTCATGAATCAGCAAGAGGAAAGGAAACGAATCGAATCCATCGAGAGTCGTTTGTTGCAATTTTTTGCACATTAAAGCTGTCTTCCTGCCCCTTCCTCTCCCTCCAATTAATCCCAGGGAAGTCCTCAGTTTCAATTTGCTCTTTAATTGTGTTTCGATATTATTGAATATTTGAAACATTGAGGACAATGTTCCGTACAAGTGTGGGGGAGTATGGGTGCAATTTTGTGTTGTTTTGGAGTTATTCTGTATGCTGAAAATCGAGTCCTTGAGAGTTTTTATGATGGTTATGATGACTGCATGATTACCTTGAGTTTAAATTGATGGTTATTGACGCATGTTGAATTTCGGGGCAAAAATTTGTTTTGTGGATTTAGAGTTAAAGTTCGTGTGAACACCGTATGCTTGAGGCTTATTCTAAGTTGGCTAAACTTGTGTAAATTTTGGAATTTAAGACTTGAATTTGCATTTTTGTTGGAACTTTAATTAGCCTCGATCCTTGATGTTTTTCTTGGAAAAAGCGTTGGAAGAAATTGGTTGTTTTGGTATGTTAGTGGTGTTTATAAATAAATGCCCACTTTGGGGGAAGAGTGTCTGTTCTACATGGTTCGCCTAGTGTGCAGGACGAAAAAAAAAAAAAAAAAAAAAAAAAAAAAGGGGAAGGAAAAAAGCCCACTTTGGGGGAAGAGTGCATGTTCTACATGGTTCGCCTAGTGTGCAGGACGAAAAATTAAAAAAAAAAAAAAAAAAAGGAATATATTACTTTTGGAAAAGTTGTAAGTGGTGGAACAAACGGGTGATATAGGTTTGTTGCTCTTGCTTGATGCGGACAATAGGCTGGGCCACCGCTTGTGGGAATGGTTGTGGACGCCTGTGACAATTTTGGCCAATGACTTATTCCCAAGTTTGACATGTTTGGACTGAGCTTAATTCTTGTTTCACTTGGGTAATTTCTTGTCCTTCATTCCAATATTTAAACTTGATTAGCCGGTTGAGAATATGAGGATGGTAGGAGGTACTAACAGAATGAAAGCTTTTAAGGCTTCACTTCATTTTGTTGCCCCTATTTTCAACTTGTTTCGATGATAATCGAGTTAAAGTTTTGGTAATTGTGTGTCTTGCTTGAGGACAAGCATGAGCTAAGTGCGGGGGAATTTGATAGACTGTAATTTTGGCATTGTTTAATATGTGTTTTGGTATTAATAATCTTCACTTTTGAACATGATTGCTACTTATTTTGTAATTTTTGGATCTTGATAGGTGTTTTAGAAGTGTAAAGCTTTCTTATGGAAAAGTGGAAGAAAACAAAGAAAAGAGACCAAAACCACTATTGAACAATGTCAGATTGAATGCCGGATTGAATGTCAGGATGAAAGTCGGACGAAGAAGAAAAATGAAGAGAACGTGTGCTGATTGTGAAATAAATAATTGGGCTTTTCTCTACTTTTGATGGGCTAAAAAATAAATATATTGAAGCCTAATTAATCTCAAGAAAACTGCATGGCAGTTGAGGCAAAAGGGAGTTTTGAGAAGTGGTTTTGGAGGGGAAGGAACGGACAGGAGGAGGAGTTGAAAAAGGAGAGGAGAAAAGGACGGAAGGGAGATTGTTGGGAGAAAAAAATTAGACAGAAAATCAGGAACACTTGGGAAGAAAATCATCTGCAACTTTTGGAGAATGAAGACAACATTTGAACAAGATTCGATATAGAGATTGAGAAGTCTTCTTATCTTTTCTTTTCAATGCTTGTATTCGAATTCTCTTATGTTTTCGTAATTATGTCTAGTGGCTAATTCCCTTTGCTAGGGGTTAGGATTGATTATGTTTATGGATGAATTTTAGCTTTTATTGGTTCATGTTCTTCTTCAATTTTCGAGTTCTATTATCTTGTGTTCATTACATGTATATGTTTGGCCAACATGTATGTGCTCTTTGGAATTAATTTCTTGTAACCCTTGAGATTGATTCGTGCAATAGATAATAGAATATATCCGAGAATAGTCACGAAAGTAGGCTAATAAGGATATAGCATGGTTAACACCTACGATTGAAATGGGTTCGTTTAATTTCTATATCACGAGAGTAGGTATAGCATTTATGCGAGCACGTCTTATCCGAATCGAGAGATTGTTTAAGATATAATAGAGTGCATGCCGTAGGATAGTTGAAGAACATAATCAATAGGTTAATTGGATTCCTAATCATAGCCCGACGCCCCTAGTTCTTTCTCATATGTTTTCATATCATTTTAGTGCTTATCATTTCAAACATAATCATCACAATTTGGTTACTTGTTTTATGTTATTAGATATAATTTAAGTAGAGAAATCATTGTCCCTGTGGTTCGACATTGGTCTTCCAAGATATATTACTACAATAGGACTAAATTCGTATGCTTGCGAATAAAATATTCCTATCATATACGTTTTAGCAGGCTTCGACAACATTGAAATACCCCCAGCTCCTAACATCGCAATGCATAAAAGACGACACAGTGCCAAAAGACGACGCGATGCAAAAAGAAATGATGGTGAGTTGTGATATAATTATTTCATAAAATTACTAAATCTATATAAAATTGTACAGATCGCAGACATATTACGTCATTAAAGAAGAATACGACTAATTACTTAACTTTTTTGCAGTAAAATACGCAGACATGGGGGATCCAATACACAAGTGCAGCAGCTGCAAAGCTCTATTTTGGTTAGATGAAAGATTCACGTCTTCAACTAAACGAGATCCAAAATACTCCAGATGCTGCTTGAAGGGCAAAATCAAGCTCCCAAAAATGAAGACACCGCCAAAATTATTAAATGATCTTATATTCAATAAAAATGAAATGAGCAAATCATTTTCAAGAACATATCCGATGGTTTAACAATATATTTTGTTTTACATCTATGGGAGGGAGAATAGATTCGAGTATTAATGCCGGAAATTCACCTCCTATTATCCGAATGTACGGCCAAAGCTACCATCGAATTGGAAGTTTACTACCAGTGGAAGGAAAACCACCTAAATTTGCCCAACTTTATATCTACGACACAGAAAATGAAATTGACAATCGGCTTCGATCAATGCAGTAAGTGTTATTTGTAGAATATTTTCCAATTATTAATATAATTGTGTCTTTTTATAAATTAATCAATTATCTATTTAAATAGGTCAGAGAAAGATGCAAATCCGCTTGACATTCAAATCGTCGGAAGAATACAGAATATGCTTAATGAACACAATGTTTTAGTCAAATCATTCAGAATGGCAAGAGAAAAAATGCTTGAAGCTGGGACGTCAGAAGTGAGATTGAGGCTCATTGGGAAAAGACAGCATGATACAAGGCTTTATAATCTTCTTTCTGTATCAGAAGTAGCTGCATTAATCGTAGGTGACTTTCATGCTACAATGTCAGCGAGAGATATAATTATTGAGACTCAAACAGGGCTACTACAACGAATAACCCAATTACATCCTTCCTATCTCCCGTTACAATACCCTCTGTTATTCCCTTACGGTGAAGAAGGATACAACAAAGACATTGTTTTTTTCGAGGCGAGTGCATCTTCCCACCGATCCGGTGTCAGCTTAAGAGAATTTTTCGCTCATAGAATGCATGATAGAAAAACTAAAAATTCATTAATTTTGTCATCAAGAAGGTTATTTCAGCAGTTCTCAGTTGATGCTTACGCGACTATAGAGTCTTCTAGATTATCATTCATTCGGAAAAATCAAAAAAAAATTACGCGTTAATATATATAAAGGTTTGAAAGAAGCACTTCTTAGAGGTGAAACAGATACAACAAAGCATGGCCAACGTGTTATTTTACCTTCAAGTTTTGCTGGCGGAGCACGCTATAAGATACAAAACTACCAGGATGCCATGGCAATTTGTGGATGGGCAGGATATCCAGATTTATTCATCACATTTACCTGCAATCCAAAATGGCCAGAAATAGTTAGGTATGTAGATAAAAGAGGTTTGAACGCTGAAGATCGACCTAATATAATTACTAGAATATTCAAGATCAAACTAGACAACTTAATGGAGGATTTGCGAAAGAATCAACATTTCGGCTCAATCAAAGCAGGTATGAAAAATTTTATTTATTACAGAATTCACGCCCATACCTAACTTTCCGTTTTAATACTTTGTAGTTGTTTACACCATTGAATTCCAAAAGCAAGGCCTTCCGCATGCTCACATACTTCTCTTCTTGATTGCCAATGATAAACACCGGACTCCTGCAGACATTGATAAAATTATCACCGCCGAAATTCCCAGTCCTGAATTCGAACCACAGTATTATAAGTGTGTAGAAGCGCATATGGTGCATGGTCCTTGTGGGATTGCAAATAAAAAATCGCCATGTATGTCTAACGGTCGGTGTATCAGGTATTTTCCTAACAAGTTCACTGATATAACATGTTTGGATGATGACGGATATCCAGTTTACAGACGTCAAGATAATGGCAGGGTCATTGTAAAAAAGGGTATACCTCTAGACAATAGATATGTGGTGCCACACAATCGCAAACTACTTCTGAAATATGAGGCCCATATAAATGTTGAGTGGTGCAATCAATCACGGTCAATAAAATATCTCTTCAAATATATAAATAAAGGACATGACCGTGTGACTGCAGCCTTTTACGAAGAGAATGGAGATGAACAAACACACAAACTGTGATGAAATCCAACTCTATTATGACTGCAGATATATTTCACCATGCGAAGCATGTTGGAGGATATTCGGTTTCCCCATTAACTTTAAGAGTCCTCCAGTTGAGCGACTGAGCTTCCATCTCCCAGAAGAACATACTGTAATATTTTCAGAAAATGATCAAATAGATCATGTGCTTAGTCGCTCCACAGTCAAACAAAGTGTTGATCCCGAGAGCACGTTCAGGTGTAGAGGGGGGGTGAATACACCTAAAACCGATTTCTCACCTTAAAACACGAACATTCCTTTTTAGGATGATGTCGTACTGAACGAGTTCAGTAGACCAGATAGCTGTTCTGAATCGGGTTGGCAGAGTGACTGACTCTACTGAGATCTGCTAGCTGACTGAGCGTCAGAATTCAGTATCAGCAGATAGAGTTCAGTGATGCGGAATAGTGTAGGCCCAATTTAGTTGAGTTGAAAAAACGTTTTTTATCAAACAGTTTCAGTAGATTAGTGCGATCTTTTAAGTTTGCTGAAACTTAGTTGAATGATTTTAAAAGATAGTTTTCAGTATGAACAATTAAAATCAATGCAACAGTAAAGAGAAACACAAACGAGAGACACATAGATTTTTAAAGTGGTTCGGACACAAAAATCATACGTCCATTGTCCCGAAAGATCAGGAGGCTATTTATTATACTGAGGTAGTCTCAGTCAGCTTGTACACTGGACAAAGCCGCGTCTTGGAATTTATACGGAGCAAGTCTCAGTTTACACAGTTATCAAACTAAAGTGTTTGACAAACTCTCCAACTATGAAGGAGTCCTTTTACAATAAGGATTAGTTCAAATATGAACTCCTTCGTCTAAGCTATGGATATATTCTTTTGAGCTTAGGTTAGAGGGATAGGGAACGAGAAGGTAGCTTCTAGAACGACGAACAACTGAATATAGCTTTGGGTTCGTGTAACGTCGTTTGGATACTAGAGGCTTGTTTTGATCGGTTCAGCTTGGTTCCCTAAGAGCTAGGATGTAGTCTTTCGCCGGAGATATATTCTTCGAGTTTCTTGCGGAAGACGTAGGCTTTTCGGTTTTGCTCGTTTGAATGCTCTGTGTTCTTTATCGTGTGTTTTCGTGAGCTTCAAATTTCGATTTATCCCTCTATTTATAGAGAAGAGATGATGATAGATTCGTTGGAGACGATGATCCTTTGTCTCTCTCTTTTGGGTAGCTAACGGCTCTTTTGCAGTAGAGTGACAGTGTCCTTTCCCTCCTTTTCTGGAAAGTTGTTGACTTGCAGTTTTAGTAGGTGTAGGACAGGTGTCTCCTTGTCATTTGCCGAGGTTCAGAAGGTGGTTGAGACAGAACAGACTTCAAGGCAAACTGAAGTTGACTTCTCTCTTCCTCGTATTTGACTATGCTGATTGTCTTTCAAAAGATCTGACAGCTTATAAGACTGTCTGGTCGTTGTTGAGTCTGATCTCTGATTCAGTAGTGATTATGCTGCTGAGTTGGCTCTACTGAAGATCAGCTCTGAGTACAGTGAACTACTCCTGCTGAGTTCAGTTCCACTGACTCCTTTCAGTATACTGCTCTGCTGAGTCCAGTATTGCTGAGTCTTCTACTTCTGGTGCTGAGGCTGATAAACTACTGAATGCTTGAACCAGAGCAGAGGGTCTACTGAGTCTGAAACCTAAGAGACAAAAACAAATTACAAAGAAAGGTTCACCAATCAAGATATGGTTTTGGGATCTTCAAATCTTCAGACTAGTTCAGAGCACAAGGCTACTGAGTATATGTCAGTACATAAGACATAATCATTTCCCACCATATGCAACAGTGCTGAGGATAGAATCATTACCCAACACAAAGTATGTTTCTAGCTTGGATGGAAGCCAATAAAAGTTATCAAGAAGCTAGAGAACTGACTTATGCCGAATTTCCAACTAAATTTGTATGGAGAGACCGTGAATGGGAACCTAGGAATGAAAGATATTCAATTGGAAGAATCTATTACGTTCCTCCCGGTTCGGGGGAGAAATACTATCTTAGATGTCTACTCAACATTGTACGAAGCCCAAGAAGCTACGAAGAAATAAAATGCATTAATGGAGTCCAATATAATACATTTCGTGATGCTCTATACTCTTTGGGATTATTAGATGATGATAAGGAATATATCGACGGAATAACGGAGGAAAGTAAAAGGGCTTCAGCTTATTCCTTAAGAAAACTTTTCGCAACATTATTGTGGTCAGATTCAATGTCAAGACCAGAAGTTGTTTGGAATGAATGTTGGATTGTCTGACAACATAGCTTACAGACAAAAAAATGTATTTCCAAATCAAGGTAAAAGTAATTACAAATCACTACTACAATTATTTATGTCGTGTATTTTAACATTACTTTAAATTCGATTATGCAGATTCGATACTCGACGACACACAAATCAAATGCTACGCTTTAGCAGAGATTCAGAAAATACTGACAACTCTTGGAAGAAGTTTGCATGACTTTCCATCCATTCCTTTCCCAGACCCTCACTACTTTCAAAACTATCGGAATGGTTTAATTTCAGAAGAGCTACAGTATGATTGTGAGAGTCTACAACGGGTATATGCAACTTTTTTACAAAATTGTACAAATGAGCAGAGACATATACATGATACAATTTTAAACGCGTGCCAAAAAAACAGAGGAGGTTTGTTTTTTGTGTATGGTTATGGAGGAACTGGAAAAACCTTTATTTGGAAGGGATTGTCAGCCGCTTTACGTCGCAAAAAAGAAATATATTTATCAATGTTGCATCGAGTGAAATAGCCTCTCTTTTACTGCCAAGCGGAAGATCTGCACATTCACGTTTTAGGATCCCGATTAAAGCTACTGAAGATTCCATATGCAACATAAAACAAGACTGTCCACTCGCACAGTTACTCATAAAAGCAAAACTCATAATTTGGGATGAAGCACCAATGACACACAAATTCTGCTTCGAAGCACTGGACAAGAGCTTACGTGATATAATGCGATTCCACAATACCTCAAATTCCAGCTCTCCATTCGGAGGCAAAGTAATTGTTCTAGGTGATGATTTCAGACAGATTCTACCAGTCATCGCTAAAGGCAGTCGACAAGACATCGTTCATGCTACAATCAATTCATCATATCTTTGGAAGAATTGCATAGTCTTAAAGCTAACAAAGAATATGAGAGTAAAGAGCACAGGCACAGATGACGACTTAATTGAATCATCAAACTTCACAAATTGGATAGCAAGTATTGGAGACGGAACTGCTGGAGGTACGAACGATGGTGAATCCACAATTGATATACCAAGGGATATGTTGCTTGACTATTCTGAAGATCCTATAGAAGCAATAGAAAAATATGTCTATTTAAGAAACAACAAAATAATCAACGATGCTGACTTTCTACAAGAGAGAGCTATTTTGGCACCACGCTAGATATAGTCGAATCTGTCAACCAATATGTAATATCATTAAGTGAAGGAGAAGGCAAGACATATTTAAGCTCAGATACTATGCCCACAATCCGGTGCTCTCTCTCCCCTCTCTCAACCGCCACCGCGTCTCTTATTACAGAAGAGTCTCGACTCAACAAATCTCCGCACTGAAACATCATCCCTCAGACAATCTCCCAAGCTATCAAAATAAGCACCAAAGTAAACGAGAGCTTCGACAAAACGGTCCACGAAAAACGGAGAATTAAAGTTTGCTTCGGCCTCCACAATGATCATCACACAAGGGTTAATCCTTCTGATGACTCTCATCAAAGTCTCCAACCGTTTCAGTTTCGACACCATTTTCTCCAAAGCGTATGATCCGTGGACCACAACTGTTTCCTCGTCGTCGAGGTCAAAGAGGCTTACATGCGGATTGACAATAATGTCCTCTAAGTTGATCACATGGAAAGAGAAGTCCACATTCAGGGAAGTTGCCAATCTTCTTAGTCTATTACCCGTCTCTTCAATCACAAGACTCGACCTTGAAATGTTCAATGGGACATTCCGGTCTTGCTGCGAGAGCTTCCATTAAAACGAGCTGTTGGATCCCACAACGTATTTCAAGTTCGATAACATTGACCTTTCTAGAACCTGACAAATGTTCAAGAAATGCTTGAATACTGGTGAACTGTGTGATCTGAGAGAAGGGCACTTTTAGAAAGAAGGCAGCCGCAGTAGAGCTTGCAGCAGTAGGATCGAGTGGCCAATCACTCACTACATTCATAGTATCGGTATTTTCTCCGAAGCATCTCCTCCCACTTTCACGTTCAATCTTTTCTACAAGAGCTGGTGGATCTAGCTGCTTGGTTGCTTCCTTTAGTGAATCTGCTTAGATTGAAAAGAGGAGTCAAAAATGGTTAATTGGATACTGATACTGTATTTTGGATTAGATATCGTTGGAAATATTTTAATCCCAATCCTCTGAACACTTGCTGCCACGTCCACATTTTCTCATATCCATACAGTAGGAGCCTAGAATTGTCAACACCAACTCCTCCTTGAGAGCCTTGAGGGAGAAGGCAAAGCATTTGACATAACCATTCAGAATAGGCATTTCTCACCTAGACATGCATAGTTGATAGTTCTTAATAACTGACAATTCACCACTTAGCACTGCTCCTCTTCATACACATCTAATTTAGTTGATATTAAAAATGATTGTTGAATTCTTTAATAATAGATAGAAAATGAATAAAATGAGAGGAGCTTGGGGTTGAGAGAATTACATGACAGCAGAAAAAACTATATACAAATGAAGCAACAACGGAAAAGGTAATTAGACTCCCTAATAAACCAGGCGACGGTATGGAGAATTTTCCTTGGCATTTGCAAGATTCAGATTCAACAAGGAGGTCACTTGACAACAGAATGAATGATAATTACAGGGTGATTGAGCTTAAAAACTAGTAAATGAAATAACTAAGTGCGACAAGCAGGACGTTACAATGTATGGCTAACAAGCTACGGCACCTGATAGCACAACGGCCAATAGTGTTTCATGATTCCGTCCTTTCAGTAGTAGCACCACAGAGATCATGCAGGGATAGTTTGTTTCTCTTACTTGGAAAAGGAAGAAAAGGAAAAAAGAAATTTACCTGTTTTAGATGCCTAATAGTTTCTGAATCCGTGGGAATAACATGGTAGTAGCCAATGCACATCAGCACATTAGCACATGTGAATGGCCCAAATCCATCAATCACTCTCAGCTTCTCAGCCAGCTTATCGTAATCAAACAAGCTCAATGTACCACCGGTACATTCTAGTTCTCTCAACTGAATTCTACCTTCAACGGGAATACTTAAAAAGAGTCATGTCTCCTACTTGCTTTTCGCGAAATACCGAAAATACCCTTACTTTTTCAAATATTAACAATACAGTAATACAGCCGTCCTTCAATTAGCCTCCTGGGTTATAACCCATCTCCTCCCCACCACCAAAACTCTCATCTCGCTCTTCTCTCAAAATCAGCCTCCCTCCGCTTCTACGCCGGAAAATTTCATCTTCACAGTCGCTTTTCTCTCAACCAGCATCTACCTTGGGTTATGATTCAGTTTCGTTTCTCTCCGCCTCGGTGAGGGAATTTTTTTTTGGATGTCGGTTGGAATTTCTTTTCACCTATTGAACATCAAATGGATGTAGGGAGGAAGGGTTTGATCCACCGAACTGATCTTGTAATTTAGGGCATAGATCGAATTGAATATCGGCGCTCAAACTAGGGTTGATATTTGGTATTCGATTCTGTAATACATGTTGAACTTTTTGCGGCCACGATCCTTCATTAACTATTTTCCGCCATTTTAATCTTTGATTTGATGTCTACTGGGGTTGATCACTTCAATTTTATGGCTTAATTTTGGAGAAGTGTTTTGTATTGTGGGTTTTACTCCAAAATCGTGTTGTGTTATGGCTGCAAACGATGCTTAAACCTTGTTTTCTTATGAAGTTGATAGAATATATGGATTATTATTCCTCAAGCAGAAGTTTAACATCTTGTTGTGTTGCTTTTGCAGTTCACACAATCATCTGAAAAATGGTAAGAGGAAGTCTAGAGCGAAGCCGCCCCCAAAGAAGAGAATGGATAAGCTTGATACTGTCTTCAGCTGTCCCTTCTGGTAACCACGGCACTAGTGTTGAATGCCGAATGTAATTTTGCTCAAGCCTTTTCTCTTTCGCGTTCTGATATGATTTTACACGAAATATATAAGGAATCTTGATTTATCTTTCATGTGTGATATTTGATAGATTAGTAATAAAGTTTCCATATTCTGTCATTTGCTTGGAACATAATGAAGCCCTGTTGCTTGTTGAACATAATTACCTTTCCTTGCCAATTGACTAGTTAAATCTTTGATGCGTTCATTTTTGGGATATATGTTATAGAAGGATATAAAATGTCTGGTAAATAAGCTTTTGATGCATCAAACGTGTCCTTTTAGGTGTTAATTTCACCTGCATGTGCCTCGGTCTCCCTTGCTCGAATGGCTTTTCTCCGTTCTGCCATGATTATGAAAGAAAATATATAAGGATTCTTGTTGAACATGATTGTAAAGTTTCCATATTTCGTCACTTGCTTGGAACAGAATGAAGCCGTGTTGCTTGTTGAACATAAGTAGCTATCCTTGCCGCTTGACTTGTTAAATGTTTGATGCAATTTTTGAATATATTCTGTAGTAGGATACAAGATGACTGATAGATAAGATATGTATTACCCGGTGTAGCTGTAATACCCTTCTCCGTTTTTTAGTTGTTAATTTATTCCGTTCTTTTGTATCCCTTGGTCGAATGATTTATTTTTTCCATGGTTTACTCGTTTTCTTCCTCACCTACTCATGTACCGGGAACTGTACCTTCGTTCTGTTTCAGTGATATGAAGAACTTGATTGGAGAGGCTTCTTCTGGGATTTGTCAAGAGAGCTTCAGCACCAATATAACAGGTTTACATCCCGTTTCTCTTGCTGAGAAGTTCGATTTCCCCCCGTTTAAATCCGTTTTCAATGACCGACTGAAATCATATCTGTTATTGTTATGCAGCTCTGACTGAGGCCATAGACAATTAAGTGAAGCAAGAAAGCACTTTTACATCAAACATGCTCCATTTCCATCGCTAATCAAGTTGTACACATGTGCAGATATAGCGAATGGATCGACGAATGTGAACGCGTCAAGAACCACGAGGAAGACGAAGATGGAGCATAGAGCAGATGCTCCGGCTATCTTATCCAAGGCCCGCCCGCCGTCCAATTGGAAGCTATTCGACGGCGGAGTCTGGTGTATCTTGGACATGTATTGTGTGTATAGTTTTGCAGAACCAATGCAAACGGGTATAGTCCATGAAATAATTGGGATGACTCAAGTTCCATGTATATTTATTACTATTTGCTTCTGATTAATGAATTATGCAGTGTTGTTATGTCATAATTGAATGCTAATTATAGGGAAAGTAGTCGCACATTTAGTCCTATATATAGTTTTATGTCACTTCCGGTGCACTATTTATTTTTATTATTATTATTATTATTGTTATTATTATTATTATTATTTGAGGAAGTAGGAATTGTGAATTGTACACTTGGCTTGTCTTATAAAATTGAGAAATATCATCGAGTCATGAAGTTCGTGATTACCGTGTCCCTTTATGTTCTACTAACATTTTAACTATAAACATAGTTTCTCCTTGCATTTAATTTTTAAATTATAAAAATAAATAATTATTATACTCTCCGTCCCGTTATACTGTTACTTTTCCAATTGGATTATCCCCCGCTATTACTGTCATCTTTCTTAAAATAGCAAAAATTACTTTTAAACAAAAAATGAAGTGGTCGGTTGATTAGTTAACTCCCATCTGCACTTCTCTCATAATCAACTTCCCTCCTCAGATCATATTCATACTCTCGGCGATGTCCCAAGCCCAAACGTGATTTTAGGCATAGAAATTTGCAATTCCACAATCTGATTACTTGTACTGGCGCGGGTTTTTTAAGCAAATCAATCGCTGGGGAGATAGTAAGCTGGGTTCGGATTTCGTCGTTCGGCTCTACTAGTTCGTCGCTGTCGAATTCTCCGCTTACTACTGTTGTTAATTGTGACGATAAGGGCTTGGATTGTTCGATTAGCCGTTTGTTTCTTCCTTTTTCTCTCGCATGAATCATTTGTAATTCAATTTGACTTATACCCTTTTATCATCGAGTTGATCTCTGTGGAAAAATTTGGGGTAATGTACTGCTAAGTCAATTGTCTTTTTTTACGTACTTTGTTGAAATTATTCAGCTTGAAACTTGAGATTTAATCCAAATTTGGTTGAAGGGTTTCGATTTTATGATGGTTTTGTTAATTTATCGAGTAATCTAATACCACTGTCAACAGCTAAACACAGACACGCATATTTTATGGTAAATCTAAAAATTCTCTCTAAACACATATTTTCAAATTCATTATGATAACAATAAGATTGGTATAAATGATTTTTATTGCAACAATGTTTAGCAAATGAGTACCATAATCTAAACACATTTTTTATTTTATCATACTACAACAATATTTGCAACAATTCGCCGTTTTTTTACTAAACATGCTTATAAAATATTGATCTTAAATAGAGATCAAGATTTGGTGCCAAAATTACAACCTATACTTAAAACACATTTAGATGCAAAGAGTTGGTATCCTATCAAAACTTATAAAATTAGAATCTCCTTTTGCCTTTCAATAGTAATAAAACTTGATGTTTTGAATTACTAATGGTTTATATTGCTATTATCATCATTTCAACTTGTTGTCCGGTTTAACTCGTGATCACAAGTTTAACCAAATTCTGTTGATGTTTACAATTTCTTGTGTTGATATCCTTAGCAAAATATTGTGAAATGGGGCGCTTGTGTTTGGATATGATCTCATTGAATTGTTAGTTTGGTTTTTGATCTCGAACCAAGGATAATTTTTTCAATTCAATACCGAAATGTAGATGCTACTAAGGACTCTGACTGAAGAAAGAGGTGTCCCATCCTTCAACTATTTTTCTTTCTTTTAATTTGAATTATGCTCAAGTTTCTATGCAATTTAATTGTTATATATTTAGTGCCTTCAATTAGTTATATATTTTAAATATATAGTTAATTCTTATAATCGGGGCATGATCTCACCACCGTGCGAAGCCGGTTAATAAAACGTGCTAGTAGTATTTGATTTTGTAATATACTAGTATGAGATGGTGTGAAAGAACGGAATCAAGCTTAGACCAACCGCCCTCTTCCCACCCATTATGCTTTTGACATTTGCCGAAATTCCAACAGCAGTCAAATCTGAACAATCTTAAACCTAAAATACACTAACTTTCCCACCAATCATCTCCTTCCACGTCACCATAAATCATAGATCGCGTCAAGGATAATCACGGCAATTACACCCCACACGAGTACTCATCTTTCCAACTTCCAAACGGCAAAAAATTTCCATCGTATTCGATCAAGTATAAGGGTATTTCCGGAATTTCACATCTTCGTTGGCAGGTATATAATTCAATCAAATCCACAACCATTTCATTAGCCATTTTTTTTCTTTCATAGTTTTCCGACAATCTCTATAATATTATTACAAGTTCGAGATTTTTTCTTCTTGATCTACTTGTATAAGCATGCCTGCAATAGAGTCAAAGACGATGAACGACAACAATTACGACGAAGAAGTGTATAGAGGGGTGGGGATTCACAGCCAAGTGAGGAAGGTAAAGGAAGAGATGGAGAAGATCAACGAGGTGGTGGTGGAGCAGCCGGAGGCGAGGCCGGTCCTCCGCCACCACCACCGCTCCCGCTCGCCGCTAGGTCTAGTTGAAAGGCCAATTTCTGTTAGAAATTAGTATAGTTATGGTTTTTTTTTTCAAGATATCTACTTTTGCATGTTCAGATGTATATACAGAGAGATAACCCTTCTTTTCTTTTCTTTTCTTTTTTGTTGATTTTTCATTTGGTTGTTATTACATATCACATATGGCTTAGAATCTTAGTTGCACGGACATTCCTAAAGAGTCTGCAGTACTGTATCGGATACGTGTTTGGATACGGACACGTGCCTGGTACGTAAAAAAAATTGAATACGTGTCGGACACGGTATTAAACACGTTACACGGCAATTTCAAGAAGGGACACGGCTGAGGGGGAATTTTGGAAACTTCGATTGGGCTGAATTTAATTAATTTTGAGATTAATTTAATTAATTACTTGATTTACTATTTTTAATGTTTTAGTGATAGGATTCATAATATTTTAAACATGGTAACTATTTTATACGTTTATTATGATTATTAATTTATTTGTTTAGTATATGTTTTATATATTATATTTGAATTGTTAGAATATATTAAATATTTTAATAGTATGAGCTTGATATTGAAAAATTAGAAAATTGTTTTATATTTCTCTTTCGTGGTAAATTAGGTAGTTAAGAATCATAACTAACCTGCAAAAGCTTTTCCTAATTCTTAACTAATGGACCACGTTTTTCTTAGTCTCTAAATAAAATAAGAGCATTTGATTTGAAATAAAATTCATAATGTTGGAAAAAGATATTATGTCGCCGTTGAAAATTATAGATTTTTATTTTTAAATTACATTTTTCTTCTCTTGAATTAAGAATTCTGAATAGGCCCTTGACAATAAATCATTTTACGAGTCGAAATATGTGAATTTGTACTTATTTGTCACAATACTCATGTTAATTCATACTTATATGCTACAATTTGTAGTGACATAGAAACCTCTCCTCATATATTCTAAAAATACAAAACATAATCAAACACCAACAAAATTACATACCACTAGACAATATAGACTTAAATTTCATTATTGATCGAAATCTAATGATTAAACAATGTCTAATTAAAGTGAAATTTGCAGAAACTAGACTTTAACACATTTGAAAAAAAAGCCCCAAAAATAGTACACAGAATCTAGCTGTGAATCTTGATTACTAAGAAGCGACAGATTCCTTTGCAGAAAGGTCCCTCACTTTCTTCGTAATATCCCTCATGGCATCCACAATAACAGACTTCTTCTGCATTCTGTAACGCACAGCCAGCTCTGCTGTTGGAGAGAGATTCTTCTCCAGCATCGACTCATCTTCCATAATCTTGGTCGGAAAATGCTGTAAGGCGATCACGCAGAGGGCGATGAGGGTTCGGAAAACAGCTGCCTCGTTCGATACTCCAAGCGGAGCCTCTGCTGTTGAAGATTTAAGTGTTTCCATACTCTGCTTCTCCCCTGCTGCTCTGTTTTCACAGAGGAGAACTCTTAGGGCGGCTAGGAGTCGATCCTCGACCACCTCCGATCCTCCGACTCTCACCTTTCGAGAACAAAGAATCAATTAGTCGAAAACCATTAGGATGATATACTTGATAATGGTAGTTCAGAGTAAGGGTTCTTCGCAGTTCGGCCAAATAGATCGAATGGGGATCCAACCGAATAAGTTGAGTCCGTAGCGGACCGATTTTGAGATAATTGGTTAGGTTTTCGGTTGCAAATTTATAGAATTTGGATTTCAGTTCGGTCCGGTTTTTTCAATCAGTTTGGACAAAAAACCCATTTTTTTAACATCATTTTAAAGAAATGTGCTTTAGAAAAGAAAATAAAAAACCCAAAAAAATGTACAGATAAATTTACAAACCCTAAACCCTAAAAGTTCGAACAAGCTCGTATTTTTGGATTTTGACCGAAAACCGAACCGGTTTTCTTGGTTCGGTTTTTCAGTTCCCTTTTCGGAAAAAATGAACGATAGGTTAACATTATTGCTCAGCTCATTCGACCGAACCGGATGTTAGCAATTATATGGACCCCATAAGAGCATACCTTAAGATCAGGATTTTCGCCATCTAGATTTAGTTGGAGGAGAATGTTTTGCTGCCATGGTGTTGGTGAAGAGAAGTTGGAGGAGGAAACTCCAGCGGCTAGGCTTGCAGCATCAAGAAGGGCCGGGTCGTATTTGAGTTCGATACAATCATACGGGTTTGAAGGAACGACAAACCCATAATCAAGAAGAAAGAGGTCATTATTCAGACAGCCATAGTTGAGCTCTAAAGGGTCATTCTGTTTGATCTCTGTTCCAGCAATGACCTAACGAACAAAGAGTATAACTACTTAACCATATTTCGATTTTTTGATAAGTTACAAAGGAATCGGAAATACAGCATACCTTTACAAGCATGTTCTCATTGCTTGCTTCTTTCTCTTGCACTATTTCAGCATTTGCTTTGAAGCTATGGTTGCACATGTCGATTAACGGAAGCATCATGGGAGCGTTAACACGGGTCCCATCAGGACATTTACTCCCATATAACCGGAAAGCTCTAGAAGAAACGGCCGACATCGCCCATCCAAGTGCCGATGCATCCACTTCTTGGCCTCCAAAAGGGTGGTCATCAACTTCGACGTTTTCAAGTGCGCCTTTTAGTAAGTTATCGAATTCAAGAAGAAACCGGCACCTCTTATTTACCTATTTGCAAAATGAAAAACGCGTTAACCACGGAATATTATGCAATAATTTCATTCAAAGGGAATGTTTACCTGTTGAAGAAGGGGAGCATACTGCAAGTTCTTGATATCCTCGCCCGGGAAGAAAATGGGGACGGTATAAGTTTCGGGAAGATTGCTGATGTACGGCCACCAAAAAGAGCCCTTTTTCGCTCTTTCTTGAAGAAGCCTTAAACCCAATTTCATAGCCCAGAGTTCCTCTGTGAAATGCTCCAAATTCCCAATTTACTCCTTATACAAAATTCAACTAGCCTAATATTTAAGGAATCATGTTATGAAACTATTTCACAACATTCTAATATTCAGCTTTAATCCAGAGCGAAACAACAACTAATGAAAACACAGATATTTCAAAAACCGACTTTAATTCAAGTTGTTTTTTTTCAGTCCTAAAGGATCATCAATGTTGTAAAACTTAAACCGAGGAATAGCTAAACGTAAAGAAAAACTACTAAATGGATTCAGCTTGTCCTTTGTGTTATTTCTTAGTAGTATCTGTATAACTCTGCATAAGATTTCATTTAGAAGGAGTAAAACGCAGTCTCATCCAAGAATTACGATGCAGACGTATTTTGAATGATAAATTATGTTCTACTACTGGCTACATTATTCCAAAATGAATGCACATAGTTCTCAACTTCAAATCTCTAAATTCAAAAAGTAAGATTGTTACAGTACAAATTATATAGTCATTATAGTTTATATAGGGAATCAATACTTAGATTCCTTTACACAAAACTCCTCTACAAATGGAAGACTATCCCCAAAGATGGACAGATTTGGCTTAGGTATACTTACATCATCACAATACAAATGCTTAATCAATCAAACATCATAGCATAAACTTGAATAGAAGCTCATCTAACATAGCAATGGAGATCAAGCAGCATAGTAGCAAACTATGATAACAAACCAGATAAATTTACCCAACAATTAAACACACCAAGCATTCTCCAGAAAAAAAAGATAAATTCCAGAAAAAATCCTTAATTATATTGCAATTACTCACAGAAATCAAACAAAAAGAAGCTATATCAACCGAATTAGTAAAAATCATACCGGGAACATGTCGAGCCAAATCAGAAAGAGCAGAGGATTCGCCCTCTTTCACTTCGAATCGAAGAGGAATGTGGTTTGGAAGCGTAATTAGTTCAGAACCTTTCGGAATATCCTCGGCGGCGACAAGCCCTAGCCCTAGCCCATTCGGTTTCTCCTCCTCCAAAAATGCTATCTTAACCGATTGGTGCACAAATCCGCCTTCTCGACGGACCCACTTAATGAGGTCCGGTGGCTGGGGTACCAGCCGCGCGTGGCGGAGGAACGCCGACGCCGCGGCGGAGGCTAGCGGCCGCGCGTGGATCAGTGAACTCGCCGTTAGCCGCATCTAGTTCGTTTATCTCAGTTTTTTTTTCTCCAGATGTTTTCTTCGATATTGCGATTGATTTCTCGAAAGTGGGCCATTAATTCGGGCCGGATTATCATACATTAAAGCCCATCTTGAGATTCGATTAACATCAAATACTTTCCAGATTATTGGCCCAATCTATTTAATTCCATTTTTGAAATTATAAGGTTACATGATACTCCCTCCATCTCATTTAACTATATCATTTATTTTCAGTAATGAGAGTAAGATGACTAAATGTTTGTGTTTAGATGAATGAGTCCCACAAAGAAAAAAATAAAAGTTTGTATATTTTTATTTTAGAAATTGGGACAAGTTAAGTGAGATAATCCCGAAAAAGAGAACGAGAGAAGTCAAGTAGAACGGTGGAGGAAATATGTTTTTAGCATATAATATAGAAAATTTCTGACATTATTATCCTAGTTGACATAAGGCGTAGATTGATTATTAATAATTCGGGGCCCAAATTTTCAATATCGGTTGAGAGGGGGTGAACTCTTTAATTTATTAGATCGAAATATTAATTTTTCAAGAACTACATAGACAAAATCAAGACTCTTCACTTAGTTGATATGATAATAGAAAACAAAATCATATTTAATTGTATCATTTCAATAACATAATAATTATTTAGGGAGCATGTGAGAACCATCACTACGTTTTGATTTGTTTGTAAATGTTTTTTAAAATATTTATCTACTTATTAACAACATAAATATTTTTTAAATGTTAATATTAAGCTGTAAACACTTTAAGTAACTAAACTACTTAAATCTTTAAGCATTAATTAAAATATTTTTTATGCTTAAAATGCCATAATTTTTGAATTTACAAAAAATATTTACTTTTTATTATTGATACAAAACCCCTACTTTTTCTTATATATTTTTTTTCGAATTTAAATATAAATAAATAATAAGTGTGTATAACAAACATTTACAAATACCCAAATAAACAATTTTGTATCGGTAACTAATCCTTTTCATT
Organism: Lavandula angustifolia; assembly: GCA_028984105.1. Lineage (NCBI taxonomy): Eukaryota > Viridiplantae > Streptophyta > Magnoliopsida > Lamiales > Lamiaceae > Lavandula > Lavandula angustifolia. The sequence continues at coordinate 1,560,377 of CM054812.1, forward strand.
GTTTATTTATTTATTTATTATTATTTTTTTCCCTTTTGTTGTTTCAATACTTGAAAAAAACATAAACAAAATACTAACACAATAGCTAACCGGGTCATAAAAGAAAAAAAAACAAAAAAAAATATATTTTCAACTTTGCAGCTACATTGCAATTTGCAATAAATACAAAAACGACAAATACACACACAAAAAAAAAAAAACAATAAATATAAACAACAAAATCTAAAACGCAGATCACAAAGAATAAATGTCTTCTTCCTCTTCAATCAATCAATCCACCTGCGCCGCTTCAAACCGCGACCCCTTCATCATCATCACCTTAAACTCGTCGAAATCGATGGTCCCACTTCCGTCAATGTCGGCCCCACCTATCATCTTCTCGCAATCCCCCAGCGTGCACTCCTCCCCCCAGGCTCCGCAGCACGTCGTGCAGTTCCTCCGCCGTGATCGCGCCGTTCTTATCCACGTCGAACACCGCGAACGCGTGCCGGAGATTCTCCACCGCCTCTTCGTGGTCGACGCCGGCGGTGTTGAGCTCGACGAACTCGCGCAGGTCGATGAACCCGTCGCCGTCGGCGTCCACCTCGCGGATCATGATCCGCAGCTCCTCCTCCGTCGCCGCTTGGCCGAGGCTGCGGAGGATGGATCCGAGCTCCGCCGCGCAGATCCGCCCGTCGCCGTTCGCGTCGAATCTGTTGAACACGTGCTCCAGTTCCTCCTCGAACCGCGACGGCGGCGGCCGCGAGTGGATGAACGTCTCCGCCCCGGAGATTTGATCTTCTTCCTCGATCGGCATGTTGATTTGATTCGGAGATCTCTTCTTCTTCCTCTTGAACAGAGATTTGAATCCCATGAAAATGGCGACGATTTGAGATTTGAATTTTGGGGAGTTGATTAATGGGCGGAAGTTTGAGAGGGGAGGAGGGGAAGATTAAATGAGGATGTGTGCGTCGGACGGCGTCGTATTGGTGATAGTACGGACGTGGTAGCACGACATGAAATATAGCCTAATGTTGATTTGATTTTGATTATGTTTAATAGGATCCTTGTTTCTGTTGGAATCATAACTAACTATTTTGTGAATATTGGTTGAATCATATTTCATCTCGACATGTTAGATCTTATATATGTTAGGTTATGATTGACCATTTTTCGACAATTATATAAAGACATACATCGAGCACGATTTCATGTCCATTGAGTAGAACATTTTAGAATTAGAAGTTTTTTAAAAGTATAAGAATGTAACATGATTTAGATGATAGGTTTAGACCGTCAGATCTAGTAGATCTCAATTTCCCATTTTAAAAAATAATGGTATATAAGGTCTTTAAAGAGTTATTTGTAAATCAAAAGTTGATATTGACTCTTATAACAATAAACATTATCAAGTGTTTAAATTCATAAAGTTAGTATTCGTGGAAAGATTGACTAGCAAGCTTAAATCGTTATAGATGCAATTAATAACGACAGGATTAAGATACAAGAAATAAATATAATTCTATTTGTTTAGCAGTAATAATCAAGATAGATACATATGTGTTCTTGTGTTTGCCGCAAAAAGGGGGTCAACTTCTCAGCCAAGAAAATGCCGATTCACCATCAAGACTCAGCAAGTTGCATAATGCATCCTAGCGCAAACTCTCGAGACTGGTATCATTTTAGCAACAATAGAATATGGTTCCTTCCAGCGTGAATCTCCTCCAACACTAGTAAAGTGGGGTATTGCATGTATTGTAATAATGAATAAACTTTTCCGATATTAAAATTTTAGGCAAATTGGCAAAAATAGTCCTCAAACTTCGCGTTTTTGCGAATTTTATCATCAAATAATTTTTTTTTATTTTTTGACCCTCAACTCCTTGTTTTTGCGATTTTAATCCTACCGTTATATTTTCCATCCATTTTAACGGTAATTAAATTTTAATTTTAAAAAATAAAAAATTAAAAGGGCAAAATCGGAATTTTACTTACATGGACCAAAACCGCAAATGTAGAATTATTTGGGACCTATTTAGCAAAACTAAATAGTTTAATGACTGATTTCACAAATTTTAGACAAATAAGCTAATTGCTTCGTATCGACGAGATTTTGCATTAAATTTTTGGTTTTTCATTTAACTTTATTGCTTCGTATCAAATATAAGCTAACGAAGACTTCGTACCAATATAAACAACATTTAATTCGAAATGCAAAATATATACTGTGAGTTAACCATTAAAAAATAAAGCTATTATCACCCAAATATTTTTAATTCAAAATAACAATTTAGAGCATAATATTTACTTCAAAATAACATGAATACGAGGAAAATATATGTCGGTTACGTAATTTACGATGAATAATATGTTATAAAAAATATTTAATTCATATTTTTCATGGTATCGGTTAAGTAAATTACAAAAAATATTAGTTTTATTTGCAAATACTATAATAAACAATAAAAAACTACTGCAAACAAGATTAGTCTCGTATTCACATTCTCTCGCATAGAACTTCCATGACGAATCCCCAATAGAGATGGCAATGGATCTTGGATCCGGCCCGGATCCGTGGATCCCAGATCCATTTTTATGGATTTGGATCTTAAAAAATTGGACTCATTGGATCCGGATCCGGACTTTACGATTCCGAGATCCGGATCCGGGCCCGCATCCGCCAATTTTTTAACTAAAATATTATTTTATTATCATATCTAAAATATTATATTTATATTATTCTACTTAAAATATCACATTACATTATTTGTTGAGCTTGAAATACTTAATTAGTAATTTAATAAATATAAAAGAGGGATGACACTGTCTACGAATTTGGAAGTTTTTTTTAGAGAGAAGATCATAGTTTTATAGATGATTGTAATATTTTTATAATATATTGAGTAGTTTGACTTTTTTTAATGATAGTAATGCTCTTATAGATTATCGTGTTATCATAAAATTAATTAACTTAGTTAAATTTTAATTGATTTAGATTTTTTTAATTTTAGCTAAAAAACTTATGGATCTGGGTCTAGACCCGAGACCCTGTGGATCCAATGGATCTGGGTCTGGATCTCATTTTTTTAAGATCCAATGGATCTGGACCGAATTTGGACCAAAGTAAAAAATTTCGGATCTGGATCTGTACCGAGGAGGATCCGGTCCAAATCTGGTCCATTGCCATCCCTAATCCCCAACACCACCACCCGCCATTGAAGGTCGTAACCATAATTCACGTCCGCTACCAGCGCGACGATCAGCTCGGTCATTTCCTCGCCTGGATCTACCTCGTCCCCGTGTTCATCAGCTTCGGCGAATTCGTCTCCCACTTCCTCTTCCGCTGCGAGCTCCAGGGAATGTTCTTCGCCGTCAGCCTCCTCCGCAATTCGTCAGGCAGCTCATCAATTGCGAATTCACAATTATCCTCGTATTCTAGTTATTTTGAAGTAAATATTATGTGCTAAATGGTTGTTTTGAAGTAAAAATTTTGGGTGATAATAACTTTATTTTTTAATGATTAATTCACAGTATATATTTTGCATTTCGAATAAAATATTGTTTATATTGGTACGAAATCTTCGTTAGCTTAAATTTGATACGAAACAATAAAGTTATATGAAAAATCAAAAATTTAATGCAAAATCTCGTCGATACGAATCAATTAGCTTATTTGTCTAAAATTTTTGAAATCAGTCCTCAAACTGTTTTATTTTGCTATATATGTCCCAAATCATTCTTTATTTGCTATTTTGGTTCATGTAAATAAAAATTCCGATTTTGCCCTTTCAATTTTTTATTTTTTTAACAAAAATTTGAATTAACGGTTAAATTGATGGAAAATCTAACGGTATGACTAAAATCGCAAAAATAAAGAATTGAGGGTCAAAAAAATTATTTGAGGACAAAATTCGCAAAAACGAAGTTTGAGAAATATTTTTGTCAATTTGGCAAAATTTTATAAAAATGAAATTTTAGTTGGAAGAATCGATAGAATTGTCTTTTTATTTTAATTAAAACATAAAACATTTATAAATTAATAATGAAACTTTTATTTAAATATGCCAAAGTTCAATTAAGATATCTAATTGGAAAATCAATAACAATACATATAACAATAACAGCGAGGCAAGAAACCACTGCATTTTCCTTTGATGCCTCCTTCGGTAACGCAGTCGAAAGAACAGTGATCGCTATCAAAGCATAGCCCGGTTCTCCTTTTGCTTCGGCCCCTGCAAACCTTCATCCTGGGTTTCGGTTTGGTATCATCTTTAATATCCCTAGCATATGCTTCTGCATGTTAAATAATTAATTAGCTCGTCAAATCTACCAATGGCCGAATTATATTATTTCTTAATAATGGTAAAAATTATAAAAGTATTATTAAATGGAGAAATAACCCGAAGAGATTAGGAGGAGCATCAAGAGGAGAACAATTGTTGAAACAGATTTCATCATGGCTTCGCTGAGGACGAGGTTGTAATGACTTAATTAGCTGAAATTAACATTTATTTATCGAGATTATTTGCTCCATGTTACGTATACGTTATATACTAATAGTTTTCCTCAATTGTTTCTTAGTTACGATGAATTAATGAGTTTAGAACTTCTTTTTTTTTTTTCAGAATTCAATTTAAAGTAGATTTGGTGGATTTAGTTAGATAGAAAATTGTCATAAAAATGACAAATTTTAACACTTTTGATACATATTTTTGGTCAGTTGACTTTAAATTACACATTCTGGGCTCTTAGTCATTTAATTTAACATCATTATGTTCTAATATCTAGTTTTACATTAGTTTAATGATATTTATTTGATAATAAAAAGATTAAGAAAATGAAAATGATGAATGCAGGGATGATCATAGTTTTTGATTATTTAAAATGCATCATAGTAAATAAAACAAATGCATGTAATTATAGAGTCGTAATCTCTCCCACTCATTAGTAATATCCTGCATTCTTTATTGGGTTGTCATCACATTAACGCTATGTTTTTCGAAATGAAAAAAACTTAACACCAAAAGTTAAGTGGGACCAATTTCATGACACACAAAAAGTCAAGTTTTTAAATAACTATACCCAAAAGAAATGTGATATTACTAATAGAACGGAGGGAGTAACAACTAAGTATCTGCAATCAATTACAAGTTGCAGTAATACTTTCAATTACAAAGAAGCAACACCAACATTTTCTGTGACCGTGCCTAGTTTCGATACCTACTACTATCGAAAAAATTGTCATCTTATGCTAAAATATCAAATTAAGCCTTCTTCATCGGATTAACAAATCACAATAAGGTATATTATTACTTATTTAATTGTATATTAGTGTCGAATTCGAGGTGGGAGGACCACTACTCCTACCATTAGCATCAAATAAATCCCTAATATGTGTATAATATACCTATTAAAATGTGTAAAAATATATAATATAGAAATTCTGCATGCTAATTATAAATATATATATATATATATATATATATATATATATATAGGGGAAGGATCAAATGATAACCAAACGCTATATGATAACTAGGAACTAATATAAACCGTAGATTTATTTCAATCTATGGTTATTATTAAGTTATCATTTAATTCATGATATTTAATGTAAAATATCTTAAAAGGTTAACAATGTAATTTACATTGTTAAATTAAGTAACATATCATTTACATATTGAAATCTTACCTTTTTTGTTATGATCATTTATTAATTTTAATTTCCATATTTAACTAATTACCAAAACTAATCATTTATTAGGATCGAGTGATCTTATTTAACTAATCATTTATTATTTATTTACGATGCATATTTAATTTTCTTTAATTTCAATTTCAAAACTTATTTCAAATTGTATTGAACTAATTGATTAATTCGAATTAAATGAAGTATAATTTAGTATAAATTTATGAAATAATTACAATATGTTTATGCATTATTTCGGTATATTTTGATGCATAATTATAATAGCTATATGCATTATTTCCTATTTGTTGATTCATCAATTAGAATACACAAATACATAAAATATGTTACTGTAATATTATGATGCCGATGTAGTATTATTATGCATAGGAAATATTATGATGCATATGTATAATATTATGATGCATATGAAATATTATAATGCATATGATGCGTATGTGTAATATTATGATGCATATGAACTATTATGATGCATATGATGCCTATGTGTAATATTATGATGCATATGAAATATTGTTGAAATGCATTAAATTGTAAGTTAATCTTAATGCATTTAAATTAACAAAGTTATGCATTAAAAAAGGAGCATTTTTTTTAATCATAATTATTACCTTTTTAATAATAATTAAAGTAAAAAAAAATAGTAATTCCCTTCTATATTATTTTAATAATGACATCTAATTAAAATCTTTAATTAGTATAATGCATTAATTTTGATTAATGTTTGATTGAAGTTACTACCCATCTTTCTTAATTTAAGTGTGTAATAATATAGAAAATATTTGATTTTTACACAATCACCCTTACATAATTAAAGAAACTTAAAAATATCATAATTAATCTCTAGATCTGACCATTCATTCTTATAAGATCGGTGGTGGATAATGGTTCTTAGTTCTCATGTAGAGTTTGGTTCTCATGAGAACCCTACTTATATATATATATATGAAATGACTCAAATAAGAACCTTATACTTAAGTAAGAATTAAGAACTAATTTGGTCCATAGATCTTAGTAAATAAATGGTTATAGATATTTTTATTAAATCTAATCTTACTATTAAAATTATTTATAGAAGGGTGTATTGGTAATTATAATATTCAATTGATTTGTTACTAGGTTTTTTTATCAATCACAATATATTATGAAAGGTTGGTGCATTTATGATAATTGAAATACCTTAATTGTACGGTTATTAATTAAAGAAATTTTAATTTTCCTATTATAAAAAGTCTTTTAATCTTCATCTTTTTTGTTTTAAATCAGATAACTATTAGAGCTTTTTCTTTTTCATTTGCGAGGCAAACGTTTATTTTTGTTTTTAACAAATTATTCATTATTTTTTTGTAATACATATTTAAAGCTATAATTGTTTTTATTTTTATTTTCATTTTCATGATGCAATGCATTACTGTCTATCATGCATATTATTTTAATAGTTGAATAGTTTTAAGTCATTTTTTCAATGAAAATGAAAATTTATATAAAGAGATTGTATATGCATAAGCCCTATTTTCCAATGCATTATAACTGTAATACTAATGTATTTTTTTTATGCATCTAACAATATATATTAATGCATCATAATTTTTTTTATACATCGAATAATATAATTTTAATACATAATATTTTATTAGTTGAACGCATCTATATTTTATTTTCGAATCTAAAAAATTAAAGTCTATAAACAGTGCTTGTATATGCATAAAACAATACATCATAATTCTAATATTACTGCATTATTTATATCAAATACGATACTACATACTTATGCATCAAATTTTTAGTATTATGCATCTCCACATAAGAAATTATGCATATAAATACATTTAAATAAATAAATTTATGCATTTAAGTAAATAAGATTATGCATATAAATGCATTTAAAGGCATATAAATGACATAATGTATTATTTATGGGAATGACACATAATAATAAAAGATATGTAAATGCATATAAAGTTATGCATATAAATGCATTTAAATAAATAAGATTATGCATTAAAATAATGATATAATTGTATTATTTATCGGAATGACACGTAATAATAAAAAATATTTGTTTTTCGAGTAATTATTTATTTCATGAATTTTAGTAGTCAATATCGGTAACTGCTTTTATAATAATATTTCAATAAAAAATTATTAAGATTAGATTATAGTAATAAGAGATATTAATGGAATTAATGTTCAATCACTTTTTCCCTAATGCATATTATTCCATCTATTTTGATAAGTTACCTTTTTTGTCTGTGATAATTACTTGATGCATTCTTACAGATTTGAACTTTTGTATTTACTTATTTGTATAATATCATATTTTTGTCATAAATTTGACCATAGATTAATACAAGATCAATGATCTATATTAATTCCTAGTTCCTATATAAGACTTGGTTCTTATCTAAATCACACCCTATATATATATATATACACTCCTTATAAACTAATATGGTGGTGTTAGGAAGGAAAATTACTTTAAAAAAATCTTTTTATTATTTTTTTCGAATTTTTGGCCTGTGTAATTGGTTCGCCATTTGCTAACCATGCAAGATATAATTATAATTGGGCCGAATTAACCAATCAGGTCCAACATCGATATTATTGGTATTATGTGTGTATTTTACCCAAGTGTAATTATAATAATATTTCCCATATCTAAAAATTGAATATTTATTTTCGTTTCTCAATCTTTTTCTCGAAATTCTATTTTATTTGATGTTACTAGTTAGCAAACCTTTCGCAGCACGCAACTCGTATGCCGCTATACGAGGTGCGTGCACTTTCCTTTGTTCAAATATGAAGCCCATTTAACTCATATGGGCCTTAGTGGAAGCCCAAATAAATGCTGTATAGCCGAGCCGAGCGCTGTTTAATCTTCGTAATCTTAAAGGATTCGTAGTTGTATTAGGAGTTTGAGTGGTGCCTATAAATTAGACTCCAACATAATTCATCATTAATCTCCTTTAATTCAATTAAAACTAGTTTCTTTCTTCCATCGTCATGGCCGCCGAATCTCTGACGATGACGATCAAGTTTCTGACCAGGTTGAGCATTCAATCCGGTGAGAAAGATTGGGTTCCCGACGAGTACGAGTTTGTGGAGTTGATCAGCTACGGTGACAGCGTCGTGTGCAGATGCCGCGACAAGAACACCAAGGAGATGGTGGCGGTGAAGAGGGAGTTTCTACCGGAAGAGGCCGAAATCGACATCGTCAAAACCCTCCCACGCCACCCCTGCATCGTGGAACTCAAGAAGGTGACGGATGACGCCGACAAGGGATTATTCGTAGCAATGGAGTCTATGGACACCGACTTGTACCAATATATGAAATTAACGGAGAAGCCCCTGACGCCGTCTGAAACAAAGGATATAATGCGGCGTATACTTGACGGCGTCAGGTTCCTTCACGAGAACGGAGTCATGCATACGGATCTCGAACCCAGCAACATTCTCGTCAACCACAAGAACAAGTTTGAGGTGAAGATAGGCGACTTCAATTGTTCGACCCGGTTCGGACCGGGGCAAGAACCGGCGTGCGGTCTCCGTGGTACTAGTGGGTACATGGCGCCGGAAGTGCTTGTTGAGGAATCGTTGCCGTACACGTGTGCAGTGGACATGTGGTCGGTTGGATGCGTGATGGTGGAGTTGGTGTGGATGCAAGAAGCGTTCCCTACAGGGGCATTGTGGGGATCAGATGAGATTGAATGCATACAGGAGAAGCTGCCGTTGATTAGAGACAAGATGGAGGCTGTGAAGGATTCTGCATTCTTCACACCGCTCAATCCAGCTGGGCTTAACTTGCTCGAGAAGCTTCTGGAGATGGATCCCAACAAGAGGATTACAGCAGCTGAAGCTCTCCTTCATCCTTGGTTTGAAGAAGTTTAATTAGTGTTTATGTTTCTTCTAGTTTTAGGCAAGTTTTTTGATTCATGAACTAAAATTTAATTTTTTTTAAAAAATTTTTTTTACACAGAGTAGTACGCATTTGAATAAATATATGCTTTAATAAACTCAAATTTTCTCAATCATGAATTTGTTAAAAGCCATCCATTGAAAGGTGGATTACAGTGCCATATGCGGATGTCTTTCCCTGTGAGGAGAAGGTAGGAGCTTCAATCTGTTTTCCCTCATGTTGCAGATGACAATATTACCGTTAAGATTGTGAAGACATATAATGTTTATAGCAACCAAAAAGACGTTTCACAAGAAAAGACAGTTCCTCCGTGTGTTCGTCTACAACCGGAATGGGAGGGATTTCTACGATCCATTCTGAGATTTGCTGGACCGAACCTGGCTAGAGGTGGCGACTGTGGCGGCGAGTTCTTGGAGACGGCAACGAATTTTCTTCCACACATTATCTGACATATATAAATCCTTTGCCATCCTCACCTTATTCGATATATGGATATAAATTAAAATCTCGCATCTTGGAAAAAGATTACATAGGTTAGGATAAGGAATAGAATGCCGGAATGTTTATTCTATTTTCCTTAATTTTAGGAATGTTTTTATTTTCGTAGATTTTAATTAGATTCAACCAAATATAGAATTTTAATTTTTAAGAATCAAATTACTTTTCTAAATTTACCAAATACAAGAATTTAATATTTTGGAATAAGATTACTTTTCCTAAGCACAATCCGTAAAAACCAAACGGGCCTTAGGGTTTTCTTCATTTGCAGATTTATCTTTGCACAAAAACTACTGTATCCGTACCTAGGCTCGATTTTGGCCCAATTTCGTGATCCAATTTCATATCTGGCCCGGCAGTACTCAAAATATACTAATATATACATTTGTGCTATTTTAATCGTGTTAATGGTTTATAGCCCAATGTTAAACTCATTATGCTACCAACTAAGAGGTCTCAAGTTCAAATTTTTTTAGTTGTATTTTCTCATTTAATTTATTTCTTGTTTTATTTTTATTTTTTTTAGTCTTTTTTATAATTTAATTTTTTAACTTTTTTTTTTTTTTTTTTTTCATATTTTTATTGAGGACCGGCATGTCATTATTATGAACAAAAGTGTGTCGAGTATCATTTATTTCGAAAAAGAAATGTCCTTTTCGTTTTGAAAGTCATCTACCATCATTGACTGAAGTATCATTTGTTTTTAACAAAAGTGTCATTTATTAAGTATCATTTGTTTTGAACAAAAGTGTTATTTATCAAGTATCAATTATTTTAGTAAAAGTGTCATTGTTTTAAACAAAAGTGTCAACTGTTTTGGAAAAAAACGTGTCATTTTGTTATGAACAAATATGTCATTTGTTTTGAACAAAAGTTCGTTTCTTCAGTATCAATTGTTTTTAAAAAAAATGTCATTTGTTCAAACAAAAGTGTTATTTGAAAATTACATAAATACATGCTTATCATAAATAAAAATTGTAGTCTCCCCAACTTGCTGAATATATTAAGAGTATGAACCAATACCAAAATGGATCTAATTCAACAAAGAAACACAATAATCAATAGCAACAACGAGAACACCAAGATTTACGTAAAAAACCTTATTCAATGTGAAGATGTAAAAACCACAAGATCCTTAGGTCTAGCCAAATTCAATATAACGAAGTAGAGAGTACAATCGAGCAAGTATAATATGATCCATAGTCCTTAACAACAACTACGAAGGCACTAAAATCACAAACCGATAGCAAAATCCCGAAATATATAACTCAAAATCTAACCGTTAGAATTACAATTCATTCAGTCAAAATGTAGAAATACCTTTTAATTTTACAAACCCATAAAACATTTATATTAATAAAGAACCACTTATTTAAATATTCCAAGTTTAATTAAGATGTCTAATTGGAAAATTAATAACAATATGTATAACAATAACAACGAGGCAAGAAACCACTGCATTTTCCTTTGATACCTCCCTCAGTAACACAATCGAAAGAACAGCGACCGCTATCAAAGCATAGCCCGGTTCTCCTTTTGCTTCGGCCTCTGCACAACTTCATCATGGGTTCATCTTTAACATCCCTGGCATATGCTTCTGTATATTAAACAATTACTAAAAAAAATTAATTATTTCGTCAAATAATGTAAAATAAAAGGAAACTATAAGGTAACATATAATAAAAGTTTAATATCTCGCATTCATGTGTGCAAATTCAATATTTATAATTAAGAGTTGCAATATTAAGAACACATCTTCAATTTGACATGGGAGCCAAATAATAATTTTCTAATAATATACACAAATTTTTTTGTTAAGCAACACAATTTTATGGGCCTCTCGCATGGCCATCCCAAATCTACCTATGGCCCAATTAATGAATATACAAAAATTAGAAAAAGGTAATACTCCCTCTGTCTCAAATATATATGTCTACTTTTCTTTTTTATCTGTCCTAAATCTATATGCTTATTAGCTATTTTTTTGTATTTAACTAAATCTTTCACCAACTTTAATATATCTAATTAATATTATAATATAGAAAAAGACTATTTTATCCAACTTTTATAATAGCAAACATAATTATGACATTAATTTTTAGTAATTTACTTTAATTTACTCAAATTTCAATAACAATATTTATCTAACTTTCATATCATTAATTTTTTATTAATCTATATGAAAAAGCAAATGGGCATATAAAATATGGTCGGAGGGAGTAATAAAATGGAGGAATAAGTGAATAACCCGAAGAGATTAGGAGGAGATCAAGAGAAGAACAATTGTTGAAACAGATTTCATCATGGCTTCGCTGAGGACGAGGTTGTAATGACTTATTTAGCTGAAATTAACATTTATTTATCGAGAATATGTGCTCCATGTTACGTATACGTTATATATAGTTTTCCTCAAATGTTTCTTAGTTAAGATGAATTAATGAGTTACGATTTTTTTTTTCAGAATTCAGTTTAGAGTAGATTTGGTGGATTTAGTTAGACGGAAAGTTGTCATAAAAAATAACAAATTTTAACACGATTAACAATTTGGTTAATCGACTTAAAATTTTTTCTGGACCAAAAACACCTTCAACCCGGAGTGAAGCAGTGTTTGGAATAACTTTTATAAGCAACTTTTAGTTACTTATGCTTAAAGTTGATTAGAGTTATTTTTAATCAAAAGTTGTTAGTGTTTGCAATATTAGAAAGAAAAAAAAGGCTTAATTTTATAAAAAAAAAACAATATTTCAAGTACTCTTATAAGTTGATTTTCTGTTATTTTTGGTTTATGCTTTTAAAAAGCACTCTTGACCAGCTTACGAGTTTTTGCTTATTCTGACTTATTTTAAGCTCTAAAAAAGCAAAAGCTTACTTTCCAAACATTAAAACAAATACTTTTGCGATGAAAAAGCCCCAAAACAACTTATTTAAACTGTTTCAAACACTACCTGAGTTTAGTTTGAAGACAAATAGACAAATAAAGAATTCTAGCCCAAGGTGATATTTTGGGTTTTGATCTACTCATGAGTAATTTATATTATTTTATTTTACATAAAAAAAAACAGGTAAAAAATTGCAAAAAATTAAAATTGGTAATTTGTACGAGAAATAACTATGACTTTTCCTAATATAGGGATTGGATTTTATTTGGATTAGGAGATTATAACTTCATTATTCTCTAATATCTTGTTTTACATTAGTTTATTCTCTAATAGCTTCAGTACTTGATAATAAGGAGTTTAAGGCAGTGTTTGAAACAGCTTATTTAAACAGCTTTTAACTGTTTGTGCTTAAAACTGCTTAAAGTTTCTATTAAGCAAATGCTGCCAGTGTTTGGATTGTCCATTAAAAAACAGCTTAATTTTAGAAAAATCTATTATGTTAGTGTTTGCAACATACTTTCATAAGCAACTTTTTAGTTTTATTTTAATAGTAAATTCCATATTTGCCCTTTATTTTTTTAACATTCATTAACAATTTATTTTCTTCTTAAATTTTTTTCCTATACATATAATGATCACACGTAGACTTCTAAATTAATAACATTAGTCTAAGCAACAAAAGCCTCCAACCATTCTCGAAAAAGAAAAAGACGAAGTTTTTTTTAAAACTATTCTAACATCAAATTATTGGAACCCCAATTCTAGCAAACGAAATGGATGAGCATATGTCGTCTCGCACTTTGTTCATTTCAGCATTATTGGTACCTACTTCAACGCCACCACCATCTTGTCTATAAGTTCCCACACCAATTTCTTGCTCGTCTTCATTTGGAGGAACATAATCGCGATCATTATCATACTGCTTAAACTCTTCGTCTAATGCATCTACTTTACGTATAAAGTTATGGATTGTCATTGTAGCTGGAATAAGCACCACTTGATCCTCCCATGGCAAATTAATGGGAATATCTTTGATCATGTAAAATCTATTCTTCCAACAACCAAATGATCTTTCAATGGTTGTTCTTATTGATGAATGCAAATGGTTGAACATTTCGTAATGGTTGTTATATGTAGATGCACGACGAAAATCCGGAAGATGATACCTTTGACCTTTGTATGGAGCAAGAAATCCAAGTATATTCGGGTATCCAGCATCCACCAAATAGTATTTTCCTAAAATTTGGAATGAAAGAGATGAATAGATAATGATAGACCTTTAAACAATAATTTTGAACGAATAATTTCACGTGGAGGAGGCATAGGGAATCGTTTCTCCGGATCTATAATAGTGTCATAGAATATGCAAGTGTCATGTGCACTCCCTTCCCATCCAGATAATACAAAGGTAAAACACATGTTAAAATCACAAGCATCCATTATATTTTGTGTAGGAGTCCCTTTCCTACCAATAAAAGGCACCTACAAGTCCTTAGGCAATGAAGCTTTTACATGGGTGCCATCAATGGCCCCAATACAGTCCTGAACAATAATGAAAAATAAAACTCACAACTCCATTTTCATTATAAAAAAAAAAGAGGAAAGTACATTAGTCCAATAATTTAGAAATTTAAATGATTGTAATAAATTACCTTAAAGTGAGGAAAATATCTTAAATTTTGACGTATGTAATCTGGTGTCACGGAATGATCCGTGAAGGGAACAACCCAATCAATAGACATCTTTGTGCAAGCCTTGAGTACTCTATGAAATGAATGACTTATTGTGTATCCTGAACGTTGTATTATTTCTTGCAATTGTCTATTTCCTTGCCTAGGTCCTATAATAATAAGAAATGTGGCTACTTGCTCCTCTACCGTAACAGTTCGCATTGCAGTTAATCCATAATCTTCTACCAAGATTCTGCATAACTGAAAAAATGTATCTATTCTCATCCTAAGATTTTCCTGACATCTTCGTGGATTGCCATTTAACAAAGACTTTAGTGCATCCCAACCAGTGAATTCTCTATCATGACATGACGTTTTGTTTAAATAAGTCTGAAAGTATGTAACTGCAGCTACACAACAAGATTGAATAACCTGGTCTTCTATTTCATCACATGAAGTGGCTGTCTTGTCATCTTCAACATCGCTCAAGTCATCTAGTGTGCTAGACGAGGAATTGGAAAAGGAATCCACATCCGAGTCATCATCCACATCTGCTATTCTGTGACAAAATTAATAATTGTAAAGCATCCCTCTAAATAATACGCATTTAACATCATATAGATAAAACAAAAACCAACCACTAAAAGTAATAGCAACAATGTCAATACATCAAATAAAGAGCACATCCGTCCAAAAAAAAAAAAACTGGAAACCACTAAAGGAACTCATTATATTAAAAAAAGTCTCATAGTAAAGCAGCCACTAAAATTTAAGTACTCCTGCGTTTTGCATCTCGTTCCATTTGGTTCTCTAGCCACTTCAAGCGTATTTCATCCTTCTCCAAGCAAATAAACATCTCTCTTTCGTTAGGTTTCTAAAAAAGCTTTGTTGTCGGTGCACATGCTCCCAAAACAGTTGCAAATATAAGCTGTCCAGAACAGGGTACATTTCATTGACACAACTATTTTCTTATCCATTTTAGTATACTTAAACTAGTCATACACTCTGATGTTTTTATCATAACAACTAGACATATAAAAGATCATTTTTGGTGTTCAAAATCCCTCAAAAAACCCATTATAGAAAGGTTAAATCAAGCTCTCTTTACATTCCAGAAAATCTGAAAAAAAACTAGAATTGAATTAGTATAACTGATACAATACCTGTATCTTTTGCTGCCACCATTCTGGACTTGCGTCAATTGTGCCTTTCTCATGATTCCAACCAAGACCTGTTTCACCGCGAAGCATTGATCTCCATTGACCCCATTCTTTTTTCATTGTGTCCCATTTGTTCTTTAATTGTTTTCGCGTATATTTGCGACTTGTTGCGATAGCAAACTTGTTTACTAGATTATCCCATCCATTTTTATTGAAGTGACTATCGGGTCGATTTCCAGAATTCACCTCTTGCACACATAATGAGATAAATATCTCAGTGGTTCGTGTATCCCAACTTGCTTTCTCAGATTGGTCCCTTATCCTCTCTCCTCTAAAATCATTATTTCTAGTTGAACTATTCTCATTTGATGCCATGGGAATTTGAGAAGATTGAGAAGTATTATAGTTGCTAAATTGAGAGTCCATAACTACATCAAAATGTTGTAGCAATAGTTATATGTAAAAGTTCATATTTCAATGATAGGAAATCACAACAAAGTTAGAGCATGTAGAACGGAAAGAGAGAGCAGCAGGTAGATATTCTTTCACTTGTATCAATATCATACTAGACCAAAAATCAATCCAGCATCACCACTTTAGATAAAAGAAATATGGGCTCCTCCTACTAGCATTTCAACAACGTGACACAAAAACCAAACGTGATAAAAGAAATATGGGATGGGCTAGTATTCGATGTATTCAGCAACTAATATTCATAAATTTGCAATCCATACTGATTGCACACTTAAAGCATAATCCAATTAATAGTTTTATCACAATACTCCATCTCAGAAAAGGCGATTCACACTTGGAAACATCACTCGCTCAACAAAGTAGAGTTGAATCGTAACATAGAAATCAAGCTATCAACACGAAATCATTTAATTCCATACGAATTGAACCACGCACATACCCTAGTTTTACAAGACAGTCACCAAATTAAAGCCTTCAAATTAGAAACAAATCCTAGCGTTTTAAGAAGAAAGGATCCATGGAAAAATTAAGATTGGAAATTTACCTTGCAAGACAGTCCACACTTCTGCCACCGCTTCTGATGAGTTTTATCCTAGGGTTTGCGAGAGATTTCTTTAAGATTTGTGAAAATAATTTGACGGTATGAATTCTTGATGAAGCATTAGCATAAGTAATGAAAATATAATAGGGGTATTTTAGGAAAAAAATTAGCTTCTTCAAAATTGCAAAAAATGCCACCGCTTCTAAAAGCACCCCAATACCTGTTTCTGGACTTCTGCTTATTTCAGCTTATTTTAAGCCCCAAAAAAGCAGAAGCAGGATATTCAAACACTTAAAAAAGTGCTTATGCGATAAAAAACCCATAAACATCTTTTTTAAGCTCTTCCAAATACTGCCTAAGAAAATGAATGATGAAGAATGCGAACTGGAGGACAAAGATTAATGCAAGATGGTCAGAATACTTTGATTATTTAAAATACATCATAGTAAAATTAAAAAAAATAAATGTAATTACAGAGTTGTAACTTGTAACTATCTGCAATCTAAATTACAAGTTGCATTGCAGTAACATTTTTGCAATTACAATGAAGCAAATACTAATTATTCATAACATTTTCCGTGACCCTGCCTTGTTGGGGTTCCGCGTTCAGCCATTCTATACGTAATATTGTAAAAAAAATGGTGTTAGGAATAGAACAAGTGATCCTATTAGGCTATTATGCTAAAATATCAATATTAAGTCTAATTCGTAGGATTAATATTTATCATTTAACAAATAACAATAAGATATATTATTACTTATATAATTATATATTGGTGTCGAGTTAGAAGTGGGAGGACCACTACTCCTACTCCTAGCATCAAACAAATCATTAGTATGTGTATAATATACCTATTAAAATGTATACAAATTATATATAATATAGAAATTCTTGCATGTTAATTACAAATATATATATATATATATATATATATATATATATATATGGATCATCCGGTAAGAACCAACATTTAATGTGAGAACTGCGAACCATGTATAATTCTTACATAATTTATGTATAATCGTTATATATTTTTATGCAAAAATGTATAATTTTACACTTTTGCTCTTCTTTTTTATGACGAGGAACCCGCAACATTCTTAAAAATATGTATGAACCCAAGACCTATGGGTCTCGAGAGACCCAACTTGACTGCTACACCATCCCATGAGGACAATATATATATGTCTTTTTTTTTTATTCATGGAACTCGCAGCCGCTACCTTCGGTGCGCACTAGGTAAACCATGCTCCTTGTGCAGTAGCCTGCAAATCACACAGGAGGGTTCAACCACCCTTAATGTAATAGGGTGACAGACAAATCACATAGCGGTCTTGGTGAGAATTGAACCCAGGACCTATCGGTCCCAGACCACATTTTTCTGGTGGTGTTAGGAAGGAAAATTTCTTTAAGAAAATCTTTTTTGTTATTTTTCTCGAAACTTGGGCCTGTCTAATTGGTACGCCATTCGCCAACCAAGCAAGATATAATTATAATTGGGCCGAATTAACCAATCTGCTCCAATTTCGATATTATTGGTATTATGTGTGTATTTTACCCAAGTGTAATTATAATAATATTTCCCATATCTAAAAATTGAATATTTATTTTCGTTTCTCAATCTTTTTCTCGAAATTCTATTTTATATTTAGTTACTAGTTAGCAAACCTTTCCCAGCACGCACCTCGTATAGCGACGAAAATCTTCTCATACGACATAATTAATGTTGCTTAAGCTGAAATTTTATTATGCATTCTTGATTTACAAATAAATAATGTCACACACATAGGTCATATATATATGATTATATGTGATGTGTATAAATATACTCCCTCTCCCCCATTATTTATATCCGATTTGCTACATTTGTTGGTTCCATTATTTATATTCCATCCAGAAATCAACATAAATGAATGATACACAATCATCTAAATAAGTGAACTCCACCACTTTATACCTTTTAACCACCACTTTATATCTTTCCACAACCCGCTTTAGTGGGTGTTTGAAACAACTTATTGAAAGCTGCTTTCAGTTTTAAGCTGGTGTGGGAGTGTTTGAGACTCCCAGCTTAAAGCATAAATTCTCTAAAATTGGATCGAAAATAGAGAAGCAACTGAGATAGCTTATAGCTTATATTTTTTTGGGACCAAATTACCCTTAATAATTTTATCTAATTCAAGAAATATCCCTAACCCTAGTACTTGTGAGAATTCATTTGCTATATTTATTTTGATATAATTTAGTAATATATATAATATTTACATTAATTTAGTATTTTATAGTATTAGATTGAAATTATAAAGTAAAAAAATAAATATTGAATAACAATAATTTCTAAATTTTATTATTTTATTATAAATAATAATTATTTAGTAACGCTAA
Source organism: Lavandula angustifolia (assembly GCA_028984105.1). Lineage (NCBI taxonomy): Eukaryota > Viridiplantae > Streptophyta > Magnoliopsida > Lamiales > Lamiaceae > Lavandula > Lavandula angustifolia. The sequence continues at coordinate 1,579,590 of CM054812.1, forward strand.
GGGCAAAACATACATTAAACACTATTTTCCCCACTTTAAGCATTTATTTTCAAACACTAACTGATTTTCAAATAAACTCTTTTTAGCACTTATTAATAAGTTTCAACTACTGCAAACACCCCCTTAATCTCTCTAAATAATGGGACATAGAGAATATTATTTATGAATTATCGATCAACAATGGTTGTAGCAGTAGCATCTCCGACGGAACCCTTGGCAATCGCCGCCTTCAAAACCCTCCCTTTTGCAAACCCCATTGCACCGGATATCACTGAAGCAAATCCCCCAAAACTTTTTGCTCTTATAAGTGCATGCTTTCTTCCTCTTCACTATCTCCTCTCCCTCCACATTTACTGCAATGCCTATTTATCCAACAAAAATATTATAAAAAAATAAAATCTCAAAATTATTCACTACAAAGTTTTAGTATTTATCAACGGACAAAATAGGGGTCAACGTTTATTGATGGATTACCGACGTAATAAAGGCGGAATATTGGTGTCAATAACTAAATGTAAAAAAATTAAGGTTTGAGATAGAGAAGATTACCGCTGATGAGAATAAGCAATAGTACGAACACAACTTTCATCGTAAAAATTTTATTCTTGAGAAATTGAAGTGAGAGTTTGTGTGATAAGCATTTCATCAACTAGGGTTCTTATAAACAAAAAATATAATCTAAAATTAAATTAGAGATAATTGTGTAAATCCTCTTTATCAACTTCATGACTTGGGATAGTTAAGGATAAGAATTAATAAATCCTCTTGACTTTGTTATTATATATAGATTACACAAAGACATATTAAAAATTGTTAAAGACGAGATAAAAAGCAATTCAAAACCACACACATAAAGTCGAGTTTTCATAAAGTGGGGCTGAGACATTCATCTGCCTTGCATCAGCCAATGAGATTACAAATTGGAAAAAGAAATTAATATTACGATAAGCAATATACTTGGCATAGAAATATAAGTGAAAGTCGAATTTATGATATATAGTCGTAAAATGATTCGTTCAGGCTATTCAATTAAAGGTCGTTTAGGCAATGTTATGTGTGATGTGCTGATCTGAACATTCTAAACTGATGACGTTTTATTTCAATTATGTAATCAAAATTAATTTTGTTCTATTCCTCTTAATTAGATATTAACCTTCTCATGCATCCGTCTGTCCGTAATGGTACCAGTGCCAGAGAAATGATAAGATAATTATATGATATCCACTAAATCATTCTAAGGGACAATTCCAATTTAATTTAGGTTTTAGTTTTTTTTTTTTAATATATACGAGCATGAGAACAGCCACCTAATCCATCTACTAAAGTATTTGTTGACTAAGACAAAAATCAGAGTCAACTAATCAAGGTCTAGACGTGTTATTCTGTAACAACCTTATAAGACTGAAATTCTACATATTATAACATTTATATTAATTCAAAAATTAGTTAGTTCGTGTATGAACGCAACGTTGTTACGAACTCCCCAATATAATCCCAAAAAATACTAATTTTTATCACTCAACTTTAGAACCACGATTATGACCCAATTAATTAATTTTTTTTGTAATTAACAAAATTAAATTAAAATAATTAAATCCCGACGGTTAGCTGGAAGAATCAGTTCGCCTTCCAAGTCAATTGATTAATAGTGTCAAGTTGCATTAGACTAGTCATACTCATGTGAACCTAAACAATTTATATATTTGATAATCAAAATTCAAAATCAAATTCTAAAAATTTTCAATTCCATTCTGCTATATTATTCCCTATATAACACTTCTCATCCAGCACAATCTGATCATAATTTTTTTTCTTTCTAATTATTCATAAAAAAACTTAATCAATGGCAAAGACTTCATTTTCTCCTCTTCCCCCTAAACACCATAGATATGTCACAGTCTTGAGCATTGACGGCGGTGGAATCAAAGGTATCCTCCCCGCCATTATGCTCGAGTATCTCGAATCGCAGCTGCAAGAGGTCGACGGGAAGGATGCGAGGATCGCCGATTATTTCGACGTGATCACCGGAACGAGCACCGGCGGCCTTGTGACGGCCATGCTCACGGCACCGGACGAAAACAACCGCCCACTTTATGCTGCCAAAGATATCAAACCTTTCTACTTAGAGAATTGCCCCAAGATTTTTCCTCAATCACAGTATGTCTCTTTCTCTCACTAAATAGCTACAATAACCCTTAGCGACGTGACGGCAGACGTCATTCCATCATTAATTTTGAAAATTCATAATTAACGATTGTAATAAAATGCCAGTAAACATTTCCATCGGCATTTTCCTTATTCCGTTTGTAATTCTAAGATTATTAATTCAACGTGAATATGTCGTATTCCGTAATTAAATAACGACGGAATTGATTTTCGTCGCTATTTGCAGCTCCATGTTTCCGTGGTGGAAGCTGTTGAAATCGTTAAGAGGGCCGTTGTACGACGGGAAGCATCTCCATACCGTGTTGACGGATAAGTTGAAGGACAAGAAGTTGAGCGACGCGTTAACGAATGTGATTATTCCGGCCTTCGACATCAATCTTTTGCAGCCGGTGATCTTCTCGACGTACGAGGTACGGCGACTTTCCTTTCTTCTTGCCGAACAAATTAAGAAAGTCTTTTGTCTGAAAATTACAACGTTGCTTCAAATTTGACTCCATCTTAATATTGAGAAATTGAAAATGTCAACATGCGTGCTTACGTTTTTTTTTTTCAAATTAAAAGATAATGTCGTCATGGTATCGACGCCACACCTACTACATTAGTGCATGGGGCCAACTTTTGATAATTAACAACAAATAGACAACACCAAATCCTAGTGTTTCATTTATTTCCAAAAGTATAGTATTTTTTATAAAAGAATACCAACTCCCTAGTGGGCATGTCAATAAAAATATCGGTGTCGGTGTGTTGAGTATGTAGAGTTTGATATTTGTTACTAAGACTTATTTGACTCATTTTTGTACATAGGTGGATACAGTAGGTCCACACCTGCATGATCGTATCTCTCAAATTCAAAAAAAAAATTACCTATATATATTTTCTTGAAAAAATACGATTTTGCCCCTCTATGCGAAATTGCATATTTTTACTCGGAAATTATAAATTTCTTGCTCCCCAGATTATAAATCCTTGACCTATAATTACTCATCATATAAATACACGTAATTGTAAACCCTAATTGTATTGAAATAAATATTCCCTCCGTTTCACTAGTAGTTTCCCGTTTTGTGTTGTTCCATTAGAACTGCCTCATTTTTAAAACAGAGAAATGAATATTTTGGATAAGAATTAACCACTCAAAAAGTCAAACAATATACGTAAAAAAAATCATTTTTTTAATAACCGTGCCGAAATGAAATGACAATATTTTAATAACCGTGCCGAAATGAAATGAGACACTATTAATGGGACGAAGGGAGTACGATTCCAATAGCATCGTGGATGTAGGTCACATCGAGTCTTCTTTTCGATTCTTATTAACTGTTTTTATTCATTTGTACAGGCTAGAAATTCCCCATTATCGGATGCTAAGCTTTCAGACATCTGCATAAGCACCTCAGCAGCTCCAACTTTCCTCCCCGGCCATAAATTCAGCACACAAGACAACAAAGGCAATTTTATGAAGTACAATCTCATAGACGGCGGCGTAGCTGCAAATAATCCGGTACATTACTCCACACCATAGCACTCTAATTAACATAGAAAAAAAAAATCAATTCCTTCACAAAAGCAAAACCCTAACCCTAATTCTTGTACACCTGTTTAGGCTCTTATCGCGATAGCCGAAGTAACAAAGCAAATGTTCGATAGCAACGTCGATTTTTTCTATACGAGGCCAGTCGACTACCCTCGTCTCCTGACCATATCGTTGGGCACCGGAACGGCAAGCCTCGACGACAAAAGGTACAACGTTAAAAGCGCATCGAAGTGGGGTTTACTTGATTGGCTATCTTACAAGGGTACAAACCCTTTGGTGGAAATCTTCACTCAAGCTGGGGCTGATATGGTTGATTTTCATATTTCTCAAATATTTCAAGCTCTTGGCTCCCAAGATAATTACCTAAGGATACAGGTAATGCATGTTTGATAATTATTAATTATTTATTTAAAAAAACTAAATGTATAGTTTTTTTGATGATTAATTAATTTTAATACAGAATGATACCCTAAATGGGATTCAAAATTCGGTTGATGTTGCAACGAAAGAAAATTTGGATGAACTTGTTTCTATTGGTGAAAAGATGCTGACTGAACCGGTTTCGAGGGTGGATTTGAGGACCGGTCTTACTAAACCGGTTCAAGGTGGTGGAACCAATCAAGAAGCTCTTACAAGGTAACATTAGTAATGTGATCAAATTACCTATAATACCCATGATTATTATATTCTTTCATTTGTCATACTTGTAGTGTTTACTTGATCAGAACTCGATCGGAACTTTTATCGGGGCATGTATCCTTAACGTACTTAGGCCTCGTTTGGAAAAACAGTTTAAATAAGCGCTTATAATATAAGTGATTATGCTATAAGCACTTAAATTTAATAAATTATTGTGTTTGGATACATTTATATATAAGCACTTAATTAAAAAAACTAAAATATATTTTAAAAAATTGTTATCAAGGGGGATTTGATACAAGAACATATTTTTCATAAGTGTTTTTGGCTTATTTTCATAAGTTGTTCCTACCAGCTTATGAAAAACAAACCCAAAACAACTTATTTTTTAGAATAAGTTGTTTTCATAAGCTCTCCAAAAGCGTGCATAAGCGCTTATTTTTTAGAATAAGCTGAAATAAGTTCTTCCAAACAGGGTCTTATTCAATCATTCACATACAAAAAATATAAACCTCGTATTGGAAGTAGACTTAACTAGTAATAAAAGTGTTAAATTAAGGGTATTTTAGTCATGACTATATTGTGATGCTATTACGAGAGTTGATAGTTGTGGCTATTTAATTAGTATCCTTCTTTAACCTTTTTTTTTCAACCTGATTTTTGTATCTAATATATTTATGTAACAATTTGGCCAGGTTTGCACATCTATTATCGAATGAAAGGAAACTTCGACTGTGGAAGAAAAATGCTGAGAAGAAGAGAGGAATTCCCCATCTAGGCATCAACATTATACCTGCAAACTCCCTCCACAATACATGGAACACTTTGGTTAATTTTGCACATTCAGTTTCAAACGTGACGAAATTACTACTATCGAAGAATGTCGAAAATTTGAGACCCGTCTCAAATTTTAGTATCAAACCCAAAAGTTTCGAAAAGTGGGATAGAAAATCTCATCTCGTCGAGAAGAGGCTTACGATGAAATCATCGATGGTCCCTGCTCCTATTAATTATACTCCTCGCAAAGTGTTTTGCAAGTCAACATTATCTGCATAATGAGATTAATCTTGTTTAGTTTAGTATATAGTTTTGGAATAATGAGTAATTCTTTTATTCTATTAATAATACCAAGTGGATTTTATTAGTCAAAGCCTTTGTACTTGTGTTTGTAATTTGTATATATCATCAAATTGATTAAGTGGATATGTCATGAATCATGTTAGAGTGGCTGAGTTGGCATTGGACCAGTTCAAGGATATAAATCTTTATCATGACTTTTGCAATTATTACCATAGAGGAATAAAGGCTTATCAACTTGGGTCTCAACTACCAGCCCACTATTAATCGGGCTAACCCGACCCGATCCAACGGATAATTACATGAATTCAGACTAAAATTCTGTCACAAACAATATGAATATAACTATTATAGTAAATTTAGGCTCCGTTTGGGAGAATTCATTTATGCTAATTTAAAAAAAGTGTTTATAAACGAGTTTATAAGGACTTACGAAAACAGTTTTGATATGAATCAAAATCAACGTTGGTAGTTTTGATATTCAATTATTTGTTTTAGTTGTTTAGTAGTCTAAGTTATCGGTCTTGGATCTTGTGCTCGTGCCTATAAATAGTTGCTCAGTTCGTGAAATAATATAAATCAATTTCAATCTAAAAAACTAAGCATCGATGTCGTGCTTCTTCTATAACGCATTAAGGGTTCTCTTTACTTTACCATAATTCACGATAAGAAAAGGAAATTGAAGTTGGTTCTCGTTAGCCCATAATTGTATCCGAAATCCGAGACTATACAGAGTTTATTATTAAAATAAATTATTTTAATAAACTATTCTTAAAATTTATAAAATTAAATCAAAAATAACTTATGAAAAATATATCATCTCTCCACGTGCCAACTAGTTCGAGGAGCATAATAATTAGTTAGTTAATTTTTTTATTTTTAAAGAACGACCAGAGAAATGATGAGGGTCTTTTGAGAAAGTAAAATATAGAGGTAGAGATCCATGAAACAATATTATATTAGAATAAATCCAATCAAAGTACGATCATTGGAAAGGCCAAATAAAGTGCATATAAAAGTATATGGGGAAATGCATATAAAGATCTTCATATACTAGATCTAAATTTAGATCTAGATTTATAATCAGATGTGAGTATGCACTCTTGTATTTCTATGTTTTATGTTAATTTTCTGGGCATTTATCGACCTCAATCTTAATCTCTCTCTCCTTTCTCAATTTCTCTTTGCTCTCCCTCGTCTGTGATGAATTAAGCGGTGCGATTCAATGAATGTTCATATAAATAACACATAATATGCATATAAAGTGCATATAAAAGTATACTTATAAGGTACCTAAAAATGTGCATATAAAATACACATAAAGTGCATAGAGAATACAATACAAGTGTATAGCTAAACTTGAAAAAATAACAAGAATCGAGCGACGAATTATTCATTTTACTTTCGAGCTGGAAATACGAACATGAATGCAGCAGATGAGAAACTCCACGAATTCGTAGTTGCTGGTGAATCTTACGATAATTAGGGTTGAGGAAGAAGAGAGAATGGTTTGTGAAAAAAACATAACAAACAAAATTACTTCCCTACCCTTAATGACTTGTTTTTAAATACAAAATTATTTTCCTTCAACATTAAATCCGAGCCACATAGATTCAAAATAGAGGGATGAATCTTGTTCTCATTTCTCTCATTAAGAAGGTGTTATCAATCTATCCTCCGTATATATATATATATATATAGGGTGTGGGTCTGGTGAGAACCCTTCTATTTGTGAGAACTAGGAACTAATCGTGGCCTTAGATTTCATTAATTTAATGGTCTAGATTTATTTATTTTTCATATATTTTTAAATATAATTTTAGTTTGTTTATATAATGAAGGTTAAGATTGTAATTTTTATATTTATGGATTTATAGATAAGGCAAGTTTATTAATATCTAATTTAAAAGATTATTTATAATTAAGGCAAGTTTCTTAATATCTAATTTAACTTTTAATTAACATATTAATTAATGTGGATAAATATATCAACAAACAAATTGATTTAAATAACTTCCCATATTATTAATTCAAAAATAATAATTCATTAAAAATTTACCATTTAAAACGGTATTTTATCCATAAAAATATTCAAAAAATCTATTTTAATATGCATAAAAGTCTCTTTCATTATGCAAAAAATCACACATTAAAAGTGTATTCAATTATGCATAAAACTTTCATTCATTATACATATATATCTCTCGCATTATGCATAATAGTCTCTTGCATATTGCTACAATCATGTTAAGCAAACATAAAAATGATGGATTTGTAAAAATAAATTATTAATATATGCATAACAAGTTCATATTTGTGCATAACAACAACTAATATATGCATAAAACTTGTAAAGACAAATTACAAATATATGCATAACTAAGTTTATATTTTTGCATAATAGACAACTACCATATGCATATTACTAATTTTAATTTGAAAGTTTGTAATAACATACTAATAATATATGCATAAGACAATTAATATTTATGCATAAAATATTATGTTGGATTATGAGTCAGTAGATGGTATTCATCTGATTAGCGGTTAAAATAATATTGGGGGAGATCATAGTAGTACTATGAAATTGAAGATCTCAAAACCCAGCTGATATCAGTAGTGTAGTGTCTCGATAGGATAAGATGATGTATAGGTTAGACTTTTTGTGATAGTTTATCTTTTTGTCTAAGTCTTGTACGGGGTAAACTGTTGGACTGATCTTCTGACGAAGTTACTTTCCAGAACCCCACGTCATCAATGTAATAGCTTGCATTCTTCTCTTCTTTTAATTCGTCCTCGTAGAAGATTATTCATCAGCCGGTAGACATCAGCAGAAGAACTTAATGCAAAGCTCAGTACCTTCGAAGTCATCAGCTGACCTACCAAAGCCTTATCAGCTTGTCAGCCGACTCAGTCGAAGAAGACAAAGACGGTCATAAGTCTACTGTGTCCGACAGAAAACGACCCAGTCGCTCAAGTCATTTCGAAGTTCAGCAGAAGATCATACGAGGTTGAAGAATAGTCAACTCTGAACACTAACATATTCTCACCTACCACAAACCTCGACCAATGAGAAGTCGACAACGCTTTACCTGCTCTGACCAACTAAAGTTGCTCTCATGTACAGTGTCAACTGCCCTGCTGCAACAATTCGAAAAATATGGCCGTTTTCTTTGGAAGCTTGTGACACGTGGCATCGTCTTCTCCAACGGACATATACCTGCTCACAACTATAAATAGAGAAGAAAACCGAGCTCCACGCACGGGAAAAACAAGGGAAAAACGCTCAAGCTCAAGAACAAACTCTAGCAAACTTAAAGACCAATCCAGCGAAGAACTTGCCTTCATAGAATATTTCTAGTTCTTCTCTCTAGAGTTTTTTAGATCCCTTCTTCTCTAGCTAAGCTCATTGCCAAATTTATAGCTTAGAAATTTCGAAGGAGTTCACTTTCTGTGAATTGTTCTTATTGTAATAGGACCCATCGTTCCCATGATTGACAGCGTTCAGTTTGCCGCTGTGGGAGGTGTAGGAGCACAGACTGGTGCAAAGATCCCCAAAGAAAAATTTGCCTTCACACCGGAAGAGAAAAAGCTGCACAACCTCGACCGAGTTGCGCGAAATGCAATACTGACAACGCTCAGTGACTCTCACCTCGGGAGGGTGCAGGACTGCAAAACGGTAAAAGAACTCTGGGATGCCCTGGCTGTACTGAGCCAAGGAACCCCGCAGATTAAGGAAAATAAGCTCGAGTTAGAGCTACAGAAGTTCGATGCCTTTGTAATGGAGGCCAGTGAAACCATTGACGAGCTTAGCATCAGATTCACAAATCAAGTCAATGTGATCAACGGGCTGGGGAGGATGTTCACCAACAAAGAGATGAACACCAAGATCTTAAGAGCGCTACCTCGACAGAAGTGGCTTCCATTTGCTACTTATTTACGACGCTCTGATCTTAATGCTCTAACTCCTGATGTTATCTTTTCAGAATTAAAAATAGAGGAATTTGAGCACAGGCTTACCCCAAAGATGTTCCAAGGTCTCCATGACACTCGGATCGACCATGCTTTCAAAGCAACGTTAGCAAGATCGGACCCAAACCTATTTCCTCCAAGGCAAAGGGCCACGATAGAAGCAAAGTCCCTACGAGACTTCGTGCACCGACCAACTCGCACCGATGGCTCTCAAATATCGGAGAGAAAAGGAGATAGTCAGAAAGCTGAGGAAATACAACAGAGATTCTCCCTCAGGTAAGAAAGACTATCAGAAAAGGGAAGAATCTAAACCTTCTACTGATTGCATGAACTCAGAACCTGCTGCAAGTCCATCGAAGGACTCAGCTGGAAAAAGCAGTAGATCATCTATCTGCTATAACTGTAAGAAGGAGGGACATTATCAGTACGACTGTCCCGAACTCTCAGCTGCTCAACGAGCAGAACGACAGGCTAGACGTGAAAAATTTTACCCGAAGAAGGCAGGCCTACAAAGCCGGAGAGATATCCGACAACTCAATCGAGGAAGATACATTTATGTATTCCTCTAAGGATGAAGCTGCATTCGTCGCAGTTGAGATCGGAGAGACGGTTCCTGAAGAAACGGCTGAATACTGTCTAATGGCCGAAGAAGAGGCTGAGGTAAATTCTAAACTTAACATAACCTCTTCTTCACATAGCACACACGACACATACTCGGTCACAAATGAGCCTCTAGATGTGGTACAAGCCTACGACGATCCACTAGAGGAGCAGATTCAGCTGAGCAGAGAGTTCAACAGAACTATTCAGGAACTAGAACAGGTAAAGGCTGAGAATCAGAGACTTTCTTCTGATTGTCAGGTCTCTACTGAGTCAGAGAATCTGGTAGCGAGACTCAAGGAAGAGATCGAATCTCTTATGACTAAGTCTCAGCTTCAAGAGACTCAGATCTCAGTTCTGACTAAGGACAATTATGAGAAAGAGACTGAAATAGCCCGACTCACGCACGCCACCTAGAAAACGATTATGACTCACTCGGAAGAAGTGACGAGGTCCGGCGAGGATGATGACGAACGATAGACTGGGAGCTAAGGAGAAGCTGGAAAGTATGCTTAGAGCACAAAGGTCAACAGTCATGAAAGAAGGACTTGGCTATACTCACGAGGCTTCCACTTCAAAAAGCTCAGAAATGCTGGCTAATAGGTTCGTCAGAGGAAAGGTGCAAGATACTGACACCACACCTCAGACGAAGAATAAACAGAAGATAGTTGCACCTCAGCCGAGCAACAAGAAGCAGCTGACCAAAGGTTCCAGTCCCAGGACACCACGATCAAACTCAGGGGGAACCAAGAAGGTCGGGTGGGTAGAACAGTACAATGAGCCACTGTATGAGCACCCGGCTCAGTATGGCTCGTACTACTATGAGCCCGGGGTCAGGAGAAGCGCAAAGACTCGAAAGGAGAAAACCCCAACCCCCAAATCATCGAAAGTCGATCTCCGGGTCCTGTGGAGAAGAAAACTGACAAGGTTCAGAAGAAGAAGTCTCAGACTTCTAAGGTCCCTAGGCAGATCTGGGTTCCGAAATCACCTACTAACATGTAAGGACCCAACTGAACCAAAGGGTACCTAAAAATGCTTCTATTTCGCAGGTGCATAAGGACCCTTGGATAGTGGACAACGATCGCTCGAGACACATGACATACCGAAGAGTCCGTGACCAACTACGTACAAGAAGATGGTCCCGATGAGTTCGGTGACAACTCAAAAGGCTAACAAGGGGATATGGAACGCCGAACATTAGGATCGCTTCGGTTCAAGAGTAACATATGTTGAAGGACTTCAACATAATCTCTTTTCGTCATATTCTGACAATCTAAACGAGTTATCTTTGATGTGGTTTACGTGATGTTGTTGATAAATCTACGGGGAAAACAGTGTTATCGGTTCACGGAGGAAGAATATCTACGTTGCAAAGGAAAACCCCACCGAGGCTTGCTTGCTCGCACGAACTAAATCTAGTGACAAGGGGATTGGCGTTTGGCACAAGACACCACCCTGAACTTCAAGACTATGAACAAGCTCGCCAAGAACTCTAAAGTCGAGGATCCCCAACGAATCGTTTATCAAAGAGAAATTGTGAAGCATGCTTGAAGGGAAAAACAAGACAAAGATAGCAATCCACTTATTCCTTCACCTTCCACCGATGGAATCCTTCAGTTCCCGTCGCCCCCCCCCATAAACCTATAAAAATTACAATCGTTACTCTTCATTGGCAAATACGAGGGGTGGGGGGGGGGGGGGGGGGGGGGGGGGCCCCGGCGCGGGGCGGGGGGTTTGGTTTTTTTTTTTGTTTTTTTTTTTTTTTTTTTTTTTCTTTTTTTTTTTTTTTTTTTCTTTTTTTCTTTCCCTCCCCCCCTCCCCTTCCCCCCCCCCCCCCCCCCCCCCCCCCCCCCCCCCCCCAACATAATTTCTCAACTCGATAGTTAAAGAGTATCTGCGAAAAGGAGGAATTTAAGCACGAGGCATAGCCGCACCCTCGCCGAACGGGCTTGCTCGAACGCAAAAACAGAACATTAAAAGAAGGCAAGAACGCTCCTAGCGAGGCCTCGAAACCCCCCCCCCCGCCTCCACGCTACCCTTAGAATCGCTCACTACTTACACAAACAACACATGAAGACACCATACGAACTATGGAAAGGGAGAATTCCTTCTATTTCTCATTTTCATATCTTTGGTTGTCCTTGCTTTATCCACAATAACGGGAAAGATCGGTTGAAGGTCTTTGATAGCAAATCTCATCAAGGTATTATATACTCCTACTAACTATAAATCATTGTTCTTTAACTATCGGACCCTTTGCGTGGGACGAAAGCCCTCATGTTGTTTTTGATGCAAGTAGGATGTTAGAGAATAGGGAAAACTACGGGGATGTTTATGAGTCGACCGACGAGAAGAAATCCGAACCCCCCCATTTTTGGTTATGCGTTGATTCTACGAAATTAACCCTATGAGAAGACCCATGTCTTAACTTGCAGAATATAAACTCGGGGGGGGAACACAAATTGTTCTCGGGCTAAATGCCCCCACTCAATATAACCCTTATGAACTCAGACCAGCCGTGAATATGGGGGGTTTACATTGCACACTAATCCCAACCTATCTAAACCCCGCCCAACACAAAACAAATAGCAAAAAAACTAACGAAAAAAAAAACCACCCCCCACCCCCACGCCTTGACGCTCATTCTTCAGATCTCATTATAGGATATGTTAATCCACATTAATTAATATGTTAATTAAAAGTTAAATTAGATATTAAGAAACTTGCCTTATCAATCACACGATCTTTTAAAGTAGATATTAAGAAACTTACCTTATCTATAAATCCATAAATATAAAAATTACAATCTTACTCTTCATTAAATAAACAAACTAAAATTATATTTAAAAATATCTGAAAACAAAATTTAAATCTGGAACATTAAATTAAGAAAATCTAAGGTCACGATTAGTTCTTAGTTCTCACAAATAAGGAGGGTTCTCACAAGATCCACTCCCTATATATATATATATATATATATATATATATATATTGGTTTGTAAACTAATATGGTGGTGTTAGGAATAAAAATTAATTTAAAAAAAATATTTTTGTTATTTTTCTCGAATTTTGGGCCTGTCTAATTGGTTCCCATTTGCTAACCATGCAAAATATAATTATAATTGGGCCGAATTAACCAATCTGGTCCAATTTCGATATTATTGGTATTATGTGTGTATTTTACCCAAGTGTAATTATAATAATATTTCCCACATCTAAAACTTGAGTATTTATTTTCGTTTCTGTATCTTTTTCTCGAAATTCTATTTTATGTGTATTTACTAGTTAGCAAACCAGCACGCACCTCGTATAGCGGCTTGTTATAAAAATCTTCTCTACGACATAATTCATCTTGCTTAAGCTGAAATTTTATTATGCATTCTTGATTTACAAATAAATAATGTCACACACACATATCTCATATATATGATTATATGTGATGTGCATAAATATATAATTGATATATTATCGATCAACAATGATGGTAGCAGTAACATCTCCGACGGAACCCTTGGCAATCGCCGCCTTCAAAACCCTCCCTTTTGCAAACCCCATTGCACCGGATATCACTGAAGCAAATCCCCCAAAACTTTTTGCTCTTATAAGTGCATACTTTCTTCCTCTTCACTATCTCCTCTCCCTCCACATTTACTGGAATGCCTATTTATCCAACAAAAATATTATATAAAAAAAATAACTCTCAAAATTATCGCTACAAAGTTTTTAATATTTATCGATGGACAAAATAGGGGTCGACGTACTGACGGGTTACCGATAGAATAAAGACGGAATATTAGTGTCAATAACTAAATGTAAAAAACTCAGGTTTGAGATAGAAAAAAAAACTTTCATAGTAAAAATTTTATTCTTGAGAAATTGAAGTGAGAGTTTGTGTGATTGTGTAAACCCTCTTTATCAACTTCATGACTTGGGATAGTTAAGGATAAGAATTAATAAATCCTCTTGACTTGGTTATTGTATGTAGATTACACAAAAGACAAATCGAGAATTGTTAAAGACGAAATAAAACCTCCATTAAATGGGGCAGCGACATCCATCCGCCTTGCATCAACCAATGAGGTTACAAATTGGAAAAAGAAATTAATATTACTATAAGCAATATACTTGGCATAGAAATATAAGTGAAAGTTGAATTTATGATATATAGTCGTAAAATGATCCGTTCGCGCTATTTTTGTGCAATGTGCTGATCTGAACGTTCTAAACTGATGATAATTATTCCAATTATGTACTCCCTCCGTCCCACTCATCTTGACACGTTTTTTTTCCGGCACGGGAATTAAGAAAGTGGATGATAAAGTATGAGAGAGTGATAAAGTAAGAAAGAGAAGATAAATGAGTTTGTGAGAGATAAAATGATAAAGTATGAGAGAGAAATGATAAAGTAAGATAAATAAATGAAAAAGTAAGAGAGAAATAAAAAAAGTGAGCGATAATTTAATAATATTTTTTAAAGTTATTTTCTTTTAAGGAAACGTATTATTTTAAGTGGGACGTCCCGAAAAGTAAAACGTGTAAAGATGAGTGAGATTGAGGGAGTAATTAGAATCAATTTTGTTCTATTCCTTCTAATTAGATATTAACCTTCTCATGCACCGTTGACTGTATTGGTATCAGAGCCAGGGAAATGGTAAGATAATTATATGATCCACCACTAAATCATTCTAAGGGGCAATTCCAATTTAATTTAGGTTTGAATTTTTTTTAATTTTTTTTAATATTTTTTTATATGAGCAAGAGAGCAGCCACCTAATCCATCTACTAAAGTATTTGTTGACTAAGACAAAAATCCGAGTCTACTATCAAGGTCGTGATATTCTGTAACAACCTTATAAGACAAATTCTACATATTTATTATGTTTATACTAATTCAATAATTAGTTAGTTCATGTATAAACGCAACGTGTTCAATTTCAAAAAAATTTAATTTTTAATCATTCTACTCTCGTTATTATATTCATTTATCTCCCCTACCCTACTTTCTCATTATCACACTTAGGGTGTTACGGTATACCGAAAAATCGGTATACCGCACATACCATACCAAAAAAATACCGAAGATACCGAATTTTCGATATACCGTAATTTTCGATACGGTAACGTTATGAGATTTTTCATACCGAGGTATACCGCTTACCGAAGTTCATACCGCATATATTTTGTGTAAAAGAGTACAAAAATGTTGGTTAAAAGGTCTCAATACGGATTGTTACAAATTATTACAAATATGTTACTCATATCAAACAATCTTAATGTTATATCATAGATTTACTTAAATGACATAACTTTATTCGACAAAAAATCACATTAATTATCTATTAATAAATTCATACAAAATGTAATTTTATTAGAAAACAATATTGATAACTTTCTTGCCCTTTTTATAAAAAAACACAGACTAAGTTTACGGTATACCGTTAAATACTCGGTATATCTTGATTTTTCGGTATACCGAAGTGCGGTACGGGATACCGAAAGAGCGGTATGGCAACGGTATAGAAATTTGTTATACCGAACTTTCGGTATGCCGAACTACGATATACCGAAATGATCGGTACGGTAACGGTTTACTTTTTCCCATACCGAATTTTATCGGTACGGTATGCGGTATAAAAAAAATAGCACGGTATACCGTACCGAACACCCCTAATCAGTAATCACACTCGTCTTTCTCTCTTACTTTATTATCTATTTCTCTCTCCTATTTTATTATATATTCTCTTAATTTCCGTCAGAAAAGAAATACGCCACTAATAATGAGATATGGAGGAAGTAATTATTTGGAACTAACAAAATAAAATTAAAATAATTAAATCCCGACAGCTAGCTGGAAGCATCAGTCCGCCTTCCAAGTCAATTGGTTAAGAGTGTCAAGTTGCATCAGACTAGTCATACTCATGTGAACCTAAACAATTTAAATATTTAATAATCAAAATTCTAAATCAAATTCTAAAAATTTTAAATTCCATTCGGCTATATTATTCCCTATATAACACTTCTCATCCAACACAATTTGATCATAATTTTTTTTTCTTTCTAATTCTTCATCAAAAAACTTAATCAATGGGAAAGACTTCATTTTCTCCTCTTCCCCCTAAACACCACGGATATATCACAGTCTTGAGCATTGACGGCGGCGGAATCAAAGGTATCCTCCCCGCCGTTATGCTCGAGTATCTCGAATCGCAGCTACAAGAGGTCGACGGGAAGGATGCGAGGATCGCCGATTATTTCGACGTGATCACCGGAACGAGCACCGGCGGCCTTGTGACGACCATGCTCACGGCACCGGATGAAAACAACCGCCCACTTTATGCTGCAAAAGATATCAAACCTTTCTACTTAGAGAATTGCCCCAAGATTTTTCCTCAATCACAGTATGTCTCTTACTCTCACTAAAAAATATTATATTATTACTGACGAAAGAATTTCGCCGATAAATAATGATTGATAATTTATGGGCGACAAGTTTATGTTTTGTCGCCAATATTGACGATGAAAATTCAGTTTGTAATGTTACTTCGGCTAAATTATCGTATGATCAATTGGCGATGAAATTTTCGTCGTTAATAGCTACAATAATCCTTAGCGACGTGACGGCAAACGTCATTCCATCATTAATTTTGAAAATTCATAATTAACGATGGTAATAAAATGCCAGTAAACATTTCCATCGGCATTTTCCTTATTCCGTTTGTAATTCTAAGATTATTAATTCAACGTGAATATGTCGTATTAAATAACGACGGAATTGATTTTCGTCGCTATTTGCATGATTTCTTGTACTCTCGATTTTAACGTTTTCTGACGATTGCAGCTCCATGTTTCCGTGTTGGAAGCTGCTGAAATCGTTAAGAGGGCCATTGTACGACGGGAACCATCTTCATACAGTGTTGACGAATAAGTTGAAGGACAAGAAGTTGAGCGACGCGTTAACGAATGTGATTATTCCGGCCTTCGACATCAAGCTTTTGCAGCCGGTGATCTTCTCGACGTATGAGGTACGGCGACTTTCCTTTCTTCTTGCCGAACAAATTAAGGAAAGTCTTTTGTCTAAAAATTACAACGTTGCTTCAAATTTGACTTCATCTTAATATTGAGAAATTGAAAATGTCAAAGGCGGATGATTCAAAGGGGGGCGGGTGGGTGCAACCGCCCCCCGAACTTTCGTGTAATACTACGAATTGTTTTCGATTTTTCGATTTTCGATTTTCGATTTTTGGATTCACCCCTCCGAGATTTTTGAATTTGTCAACTTACACCGAAGTAAAAATTAAGAATTACGTGTCACTAATTTTAGTTTTAGTGAAGGTCTAGAATTAGAAGTTTTTTATATCTATTTTGATAGAGTTACATATGTAATATAACATATATCTTTTATGCAGTTATATGTTATGTTTGTGTTTTTTTTTATATACTTGATTGTCCATTTGAAGCATAAAAAATTCTATCTTTCAAATACTTGATTAATTTATAAGTTAGAAATTGTTATTCTTCGTAATATCCTCCAACTAAATCTAGGCGTCGTCAAAATACGATTTTGTACTATATTTTTCGAATAAATTATAAACAACATATAACGGCTATTCGTAAAAGAAAATATAATATCGCTAAATAAGCCTTAATTAGTAAGTATATTTAGACCAAAAACACCCCCAAAAAAATATCTCGGGGGGTCCGCCCCCGAACCCCCGAATAAATGCAATTCATCACCGTAAATTTCGCCCTCCCTAATAATAAATCCTGGATCCGTCCCTAAATTTTTTTTTAAAATTAAAAGATAATGTCGTCATGATATCGACGCCACGCCTACTACTTTAATGCATGGGGCCAACTTTTGATAGTTAACAACAAATAGACAACACCAATCCTAGTGTTTCATTTATATCCAGAAGTATAGTAGGTTTTAGAAAAGAATACCAACTCTCTAGTGGGCATGTCAATATTCTCGCACGATAGATGTATCGGTATCGGCGTGTTGAGTATATAGAGTCTGATCTTTGTTACTACGACTTATTTGAGCCATTCTTGTACGTAGGCAGCAGATACAGTAGGTCCACACCTAAAAAAAAAATTACTTATATTTTTTGAAAATTTACAATTTTGCCCCTCCCTTCAATATTGCTTATTCTTACTCCAAACTTAAACTCACTCCGTTCCACAATTCTTGCTCCAAAACTTTCTGGCACGGTTTTTAAGGAGAGTTGTTGGTTGTATGTAAAGATGTGGAGTCCTCAAATAAAGTATTTGTAATAATTTACTATTTTAAAAAAGAGAGCAACAATTATGGGACAGTCCTAAAAGAAAAGTGGAACAACAATTGCGGGACAAGGGGTAAATCTCTCGCTCCCACGAATATAAACCCTTGACTTATAAGTGCTCATCGTATAAACACAAGTGTAATGTAAACCTTAATAGTGTTGAAAGAAATACGATTCTAGTAGGGTCGTGAATGTAAGTCACATCGAATATCTTTTCGATTCTTATTAACCGTTTTTATTCATTTTGTACAGGCTAGAAATTCCCCATTATCGGATGCTAAGCTTTCAGACATCTGCATAAGCACCTCAGCAGCTCCAACTTTCCTCCCCGGCCATAAATTCAGCACACAAGACAACAAAGGCAATTTTATGAAGTACAATCTCATAGACGGCGGCGTAGCTGCAAATAATCCGGTACATTACTCCACACCATAGCACACTAATTAACATAGAAAAAAAAAATCAATTCCTTCACAAAAGCAAAAACCCTAACCCTAATTCTTGTACACCTGTTTAGGCTCTTATCGCGATAGCCGAAGTAACAAAGCAAATGTTCGATAGCAACATCGATTTTTTCTATACGAAGCCAGTCGACTACCCTCGTCTCCTGACCATATCGTTGGGCACCGGAACGACAAGCCTCGACGACAAAAGGTACAACGTTAAAAGCGCATCGAAGTGGGGTTTACTTGATTGGCTATCTTACAAGGGTACAAACCCTTTGGTGGAAATCTTCACTCAAGCTGGGGCTGATATGGTTGATTTTCATATTTCTCAAATATTTCAAGCTCTTGGCTCCCAACATAATTACCTAAGGATACAGGTAATGCATGTTTGATAGTTATTAATTCTTAATTATTTATGAAAAACTAAATGTATAGTTTCTTGATGAATAATTAATTTTTATACAGAATGATACCCTAAATGGGATTCAAAATTCAGTTGATGTTGCAACGAAAGAAAATTTGGATGAACTTGTTTCTATTGGTGAAGAGATGCTGACTGGACCGGTTTCGAGGGTAGATTTGAGAACCGGTCTGACTAAACCGGTTCAAGGTGGTGGAACCAATCAGGAAGCTCTTACAAGGTAACTTTAGTGAAGAGTCAAATTGCCTATAATGCCCATGATTATATTCTTTTATTTTTCAAACTGGTTGTGTCTAATTTGATGATCGAACTCGACCGAAATCGTATGCATGTATCTTTATCGTACTTATTTAATTATTTATATACAAAAAAAATATTTATCTTGTATTGGAGTCGGTAAATTAAGAGTATTTTAGTCATTTTGACTATACGTCAAATCTCGATACAGTAATGCTCAATACTCAATAGAGTAATAACCTCGCTTAGATAATAATTTTTTCTGATCCCAATTTAGATTAATAGACTAAAATATATTCGATAAATTAATAACCTCGTTAAACGAATATTATTTTTCAGTCCCAATGTTATTACGTTGAAAAGGTTTAACTGTATTGTGATGCTATTACAAGAGTTGATAATTTTATTTTTTTTATCCAAAGTGGCTATTTAAGTATCTTTCTTTTAACCTAATTGGTGTTTTTTTGTTCTTCTTTACTACCTGATTTTTGTATCTAATATATTTATGTAACAATTTGGCCAGGTTTGCACATCTATTATCGAATGAAAGGAAACTTCGACTGCGGAAGAAAAATGCGGAGAAGAAAAGAGGAATTCCCCATCTAGGCATCAACATTATACCTGCAAACTCCCTCCACAATACATGGAATACTTTGGTTAATTTTGCACATTCAGTTTCAAACGTGACGAAATTACTACTATCGAAGAATGTCGAAAATTTGAGACCCGTCTCAAATTTTAGCATCAAACCCAAAAGTTTCGAAAAGTGGAATAGAAAATCTCATCTCGTCGAGAAGAGGCTTACGATGAAATCGTCGATGGTCCCCGCTCCTATTAGTTATACTCCTCGCAAAGTGTTTTGTAAGTCAACATTATCTGCATAATGAGATTAATCTTGTTTAGTTTAGTATATAGTTTTGGAATAATAAGTAATTATTTTATATTGATAATACCAAGTGGATTTTATTAGTCAAAGCCTTTGTACTTGCGTTTGTAATTTGTACTCCCTCCGTCCTATTATTAATGTCCCATTTGTCTTTTTTGGTTGTCCCATTATTTATGTCTCATACCAATTAAGAAAATAAATGAGTGGACCACAATCAATCTTAACAAGTGATCCCACTATTTTATACTTTTACACTACAATTTTACATCTTTACCTCTACTATCTTAATTACCGTGTTCAGTCCCAATAAAACATAAATAATAGGACGGAGGGAGTATATATCATCAAATTGATTAAGTGGATATGTCATAAATCATGTTAGAGTGGCTGAGTTGGCATTGGACCAGTCAAGGATATAAATCTTTATCGCGACTTTTGCAATTATTACCATAGAGGAATAAAGGCTTATCAACTTGGGTCTCAACTGCCAGCCCACTATTGGTCGGGCTAACCTGACCCGACCCAACGGGTAATTACATGAATTCATATTAAAATTATGTGACAAACAATATGAATGTAACTACTATAGTAAATTTAGGCTCCGCTTGGGAGAATTTATTTATTTTATTTAAAAAAACGTTTATAAACGAGTTTAGAAGGACTTCTGAAAACAGTTTTGATATGAATCCAAATCTACGTTGGTAGTTTTGATATTCAATTATTTGTTTTAATTGTTTAGCAGTCTAAGTTATGGGTTTTGGGTCTTGTGCCTGTACCTATAAATAGTTGTTCAGTACATGAAATAATATCAATCAATTTCAATCCAAAAAACTAAAACATCTATGTCGTGCTTCCTCTGTAACGCATTAAGGGTTCTCTTCACTTTAACATAGTTCACGATAGGGAAAGAAAATTGAAGTTGGTTCTCATTAGCCCATAACAGCATTCGAGATCCGAGACTATACCAAGTTTATTATTAAAATAAAATTACTTTTAAATTATTATAATAAATTATTCTTAAAATTTATAAAAATAAATCATAAATGACTTATGAAAAATATATCATCTCTCCACGTGCCAACTACTTCGAGGAGCATAATAATTAGTTAGTTAATTTATTTTTAAAGAACGATCAGAGAAATGATGAGGGTCTTTTGAGATAAAGTAAAATATAGAGGTAGAACCGTTCCATGAAACAATATTATATTAGAATAAATCCAATCTAGTACGATCATTGGAAAGGCCAAATTAAGACCGTTGACGAACGTGCGCAATTTTCAAAAAAAAATCACATGGATCACCCGATTCAAGTTGATATTTAATTAATTTCTATACTAATTTAACGGCATGAGATCATATGTCCAAAAAATTTATGTTCAATTGATATTCGTTTCAAAACGAGGTAGTTTTGTATTGAAAAATAACAAATTAGAAAGATAAGTTTGAAAAAAAAATTTAATAAATAATTAAAGAATTTATTTTTTTAATACAAAACTACGTCGTTTTAAACCAGACACCAATTGAATATGAATTTATTGGACTGATGATCTCATACCTAATTTAACACCCACCCATCCCACCAATGGGATGACATAGTAGTGAAGGTGGGTGGTCCGGGACCGATAGGTCATGTGTTCAATTCCCACTAACACCATTATGTGATTTGTCTGTCACCCTGTCACATTAAGGATGGTTGAACCTTTTGTGTGGTTTGCAGATGCGCACCAAAAATAGCGGCTGCGGGTTCCACGAATAAAAAAAAATTGTGCACGTTGCGAATTTATCTTATCACACAAAAAGTAATAATAGTAATTAATATGACGTATGAATTTCATCAAATGTGATAAAAGCACGGTAGATCACTAAAATGGATTTTTTTTACCTTTTTATGTAAAATGATTTAATTGGGATTTAACGCAATAATTATGATAGAATGTGTCATGTGGGGTTTCTCAACTTTTTTTTTTGTGCATGTGTCACATCCTTATTTAGTGCTATTTGCAGTCTCCATTATTTAAATGCCATATATAATGTCGAGTAAAGAAAGAACACACGAGGTCTCCCTCATGTTATTTTAATAATATTAAATTAAACACTAAATATTGATTGGCCTAGTTTTTGTGTTTAGATTATTACATACTTCATGTGAAACTAGAGACAACTTTGATTTTAGTATGGTAATGTTGTCTCTGTTCGTTTTTGTTTATTGAGTGGAGGAGTTTATTTCACGTATCATTTTTCTAACGCGTATTTTATTGATTTATTTATGTTGTCGATAAGTTGAAAGCTTTAGTGGTAATAAAATGTTAGGCACTCATTTGTTAGAAAATGGAAAACGGACGATTATTTTTTATATTATAAGATCAAAAACTGACAAAAGACACATGAGAGAACCAAAATCGAAAATTTCTTCGTAAAATAAAAAAATTACAAGCTTAGATTAGAGGGGTGTTTATAATAGCTTAAACTTTTTTTAAGTGTTTAAATTAAGGAGAAGTTGGTAAAAGTGGCTTATTAGAGAATTTGGGGTGTGTTTGCAAAAATTGCCTAAAAGAAGAAAAAGTTGAAAAAATAGTGTTTGTAAAATTTATACTGTAGTAGCTTATTTTGAGACTTATAAGTAAGATGTCAAATCATAACTTATCCAAAATTACAAATATGTCATTAAGTTTGAGAAGTTGGTTAAAACCAACTTAACCAACTTCAACTTACATGTAGAGAATTTTTAAGAATTTAAGTTGTTGAAAACACTCAAAATCAATTTTTCCTTAAATTAAATCATAAGTTGAAAAATTTAAGCGGTTGCAAACACCCCCTAGGCAGTGGGGATCTTCTGCCTCAGTGGGTATCCCACTACATGTCCCATCAATAAGGTGGGAACATGTGTGATGTTGTGATAAAAGGTGGCCCACCAATACACGCGTGGCATCGCGTGATTGGTGGGCCACCTAGTGGTCCACCAAAAACTGGAGCAGAGGATCCCCTGAGCCCCCTAAGTGGTAGTGGGGATCTTCTGCCTCAGTGGGTATCCTACTACATGTCCCACCAATAAGGTGAGGACATGTGTGATATTATAATAAAAAAATGGCCCACCAATACACGCATGACGCCGCGTAATTGATGGGCCACTGAATGGGACATCACAATTTGGAACAGATGATCCTCTCGCCCTAGGTGGGAGAACGACTAACACGTCGTTTAATATGAATATCATATTTATCATGTCGACTTATAAATTAAATCCTCACTTTCGATGTGTTTGTCTTTTTTGGTCACATACTTCTACATAAGCTCCATCTCTTTCATTATTCAAAGCCCACGCTCTCTCCTCTCTCTCTCTCTCTCTCTCTCTCTCTCTCTTTCTTCCAATGGAGAACAACATCCCATGCTTCCGGCAAACCGATCAGCCGCCGGACTTCAAGAAGTTCATCACCGTCCTTAGCATCGACGGCGGCGGAATCAAAGGCATCCTCCCCGCCGTCATCCTCGACTACCTCGAATCGCTACTTCAGGTAAATTGACTTCCGATATTCCGAAGAATCAACGGATCATTTATCCATTTATCTATTTTATTCGGCTGCATAATATATTTAATTAAAAACTTTATATATATGACGTCATAGGAGCTAGACGGCGAGCAAGCGAGACTCGCCGACTACTTCGACTTGATCGCCGGAACAAGCACCGGCGGCCTCGTCACGGCAATGCTCACCGCCCCTAACGAAAACAACCGCCCTCTTTACTCCGGCAAGGGAATCAAGCCTTTCTACTTGGAAAACTGCCCCAAAATCTTCCCACAAACGCAGTAAATACTCTTCACCATTTTTCCTTAATTCGTATCGAATTTCGATTTAAAGTCTTTTTTTTTTAAATTTTTTTTACTTTGACCTCGAAATTGTTAATTCTGTCCTTTCTATCTTTAAATTAGTTCCTCCTAATTACCAAAATTCATCACCCAACCCTCAGACTGTACTTCATTCATTCCGTTAATGTCTTACTTTTTTAATCTATTCTCTCGTTATTATTATCATATTTTCTGATATAACAAAAATTAACTCTTAAATTTAAATAAAATCTCTCCTTAGTCACTACTCACTTCACATTTTTATATTTTCTATCTCTAGAAATCTTTCTCTCAAACAATTCCGTTCAACTTCGAACTCTATTAATTATGATTTTTAACTTTGTGGAAATTTTACATTATTTTACTTCAATTGCAACATTTAAAAAAAAATTGATTCTACAATTATATGAATTCTTATTTGTTACTACCAACCACTTCTATAAAAAATTGTGTTTATTTATTAATATAATTAAAAATTATATAATACACACTTAAATAAAAAATTTTAATCTCGATATCGAAAAGAAAGGGAACAATAATAATGAGACGTAGGAGTACTAAATTACACCATTTCTATCTCGAAATTATAAATTTTGTAACTTAAAGGTTTTTGATTCCGCACCTACCTTAGTTAAAGCCTTGCCCACCTCTATTTGATATGTAAATTTAATTTTAATGGCCCATTTGCAGCTCAAAATTCCCATTTGGGAGATTATTGAAATCATTGCTGGGCCCACTATACGATGGCAAGCATCTCCACAGCATCCTGCAAGAGCAATTGAAGCATACAAAATTAACCCAGGCTATAACTGACGTCATCATCCCAGCCTTTGACATCAAACGGATGCAGCCAGTAATATTCTCAACATACGAGGTTAAAATCGGAATCATTTTGCCCTAATTATTTCTTGTTCTATTTTTTTTTCGAAGATTATGACTTCGAATAATGAATGATATAGGCCAAGAGAAAGCCTTTGCTGGATGCTAATTTTGCAGACATCTGCATTAGTACATCGGCGGCGCCGACGTTTCTTCCCGGCCATGAATTTGTGACGAGGGACGAGAATGGGAATTCGAGAGAGTATAATCTCATTGATGGCGGCGTAGCCGCGAATAATCCGGTAAGATCAAGATTATTTTTATTACTCCCTCCGTCCTATTAGTAGTGTCCCATTTTTTTTCGACACGGTTATTAAGAAAATGGTGTTTTGTAGTGTGTATTGTTTGACTTTTGAGTGGTTGATTCTTGTCCATATATTTCTTACTTTTTTTAGAAATGGGACACTTCTAATAGACAACCAAAAAAGGAAAATGAGACACTACTAATAGGACGGAGGGAGTACGTTTTTTATTGATGGAAATTTTTTTAAATAACTTACCGACAAATAATTTTGATCGGTAATATAATGGTCGCTAACGTATTAGCAACAACATGTTTAGTAAGTATTTTAACCGTTGTTTTCGTCGCTATTTGTCGGATAAATTTGATATTTGATGTCTCTCTCTAATTTAGTTTAATATTGAAAAGTTTGATGATTTGCATAACCCATTCATACCTAAATTAAAGCATGTATATATTCACTTAATTTTATTGTAATTTTTCAGACTCTAATCGCGATATCAGAAGTGATGAGACAAATGTTTGATAGCAACGTGGATTACTTCCGGATGAAGCCAATTGACTATCCTCGTCTTCTAACAATATCAATAGGGACCGGAGCTGCAAGAATTGACGAAAAGTTTGACGTAAAAAAGGCTCAAAAATGGAGTACGTTAGACTGGATGTTGTACGGCGGAACGACGCCGTTGCTTGAGATATTCAGCCAAGCGAGTGCAGATATGGTTGATATTCACACTTCCCTCATATTCCAAGCTCTTCAATCCGAGGATAATTACCTTAGGATACAGGTAAAGGAGTGAATCCATTTTTCGTGTCTAATTTTTAGAATTTCTTTTCTTTCGCCTTCAAATTCCACCGTTCGCCCTCTTCTTATCTAATTAAATTGCTTTTGGGTTTAATTATGTGTAGGAAGATGAACTAAGTGGAATTGAAAACTCAGTTGATATTGCGACGAAGGAGAATTTGGAGAGGCTCGTCGCAATTGGTGAGAGGCTATTGAAGAGTCCGGTTTCGAGAGTTAATTTGGAGACCGGTTTAACCGAACCGGTCAAAAATGGAGGCACTAATGAAGAATCTTTAAAGAGGTAAATCCAAATCGTGAATTCGATCTATCTCTTGTATTATTTCACATTTAAGATTGTTGATTTAGCTTTTTCATATTTTAAAATTATAAATTTCACCTACTAATTCATGTTATTCTATTCAGAATGGCGCGAATATTATCGGATGAGAGGAATCTTCGAGTAGGGAAGAGTAGGGAAGTGCGTAGAGCAATTCCGCAGCTGAGGATGAGCCGTACAACAGCTGGAAAGAGGTTCACAATACAATCAAGGATCAATAATTATCCCATGTGTTCCATTTCTCCATCTCTTAAATTCATGTTAGTATGAAAAAATTTATACTATGTGTACTCGTATCATATTTTATTTCATCGATATACAATATGATTGCATAATAGTATTTATTCCCTCGTCTCGTTATTATTGTCCTACTTTTTTAATCGGGTTATTTCGTTATCGTTGTCCTCTTTTTTAAAATAAAAAAACTATTCTTAAATAAAAAATGAAGTGAATCCTCTTATTTAGTATACTCATCCTCACACTATCTACTCATTCTTTCCAAAAATCTATCTCTCATACGATTTTCGTTCCACTCCGTCCTCAAAAATTTATGATTTTTAAATTTTTGGAAACTTAAAATTATTTCTTAAAATATAATATGAAAAAAAAATCGATTGATTCAACTATGCCCTAAAAAATTTGGATAAATTTACATTTCTTCCACCAACCACTTTTCTAAAATTGTATTTATTTCTTAATATAATTAAAATTTATAAAATACACACTTAAATAAAATTTATTAATATCTATGTCGAAATCAAATGGGACAC
This sequence comes from Lavandula angustifolia, assembly GCA_028984105.1. Lineage (NCBI taxonomy): Eukaryota > Viridiplantae > Streptophyta > Magnoliopsida > Lamiales > Lamiaceae > Lavandula > Lavandula angustifolia. The sequence goes on from CM054812.1 coordinate 1,606,708, forward strand.
TAATAACAAGACGGAATGAGTATTAATAATAATAATAATAATAATGGAGACGACCATTGACTTAGAGATTGCATACGTGTTGTGTCTTGATTTGGTCTACATTGCCCATGTCTTCGTGTTTGTTTTACTATTATTATTAATAGTTGTCGAGTTTGTTTTTTGTAAGGGTTCAAGGTATTAAAAGAATAGGAGATTGGAAGTCATGTTATTAATAATAAATGTCATTATCACCAATCTAGTTAGGACGTGTGTGTATTCATGTGACAAGTTGCTATGTTTATTTATTAATGTGGGTAATGATATGATCGTGTTGGAAGTCTACATAAATATGAATTTTATATGATTCATAAGTGATTAATAATTTAATTTCCATGACTAAGAATATACTACACAACTTATAATCTATGATTCGCCAGAACTCAAGAAGGATTTGATTAAATTCGTGTGCTCCCACGCAGATTCCTTACCATACATGATATAGTGAACAGAATCATTCACCAAAAATGACATAATTAATTATTTATGATCAATCGTCACTACGTTTTTATTAGCTCAACTCGATATTAAATGACTTAGCAAATACAATTGGAGACGTGTAAACGGAATATTTTCGGTATCGATCAATCCAGCCTGTCTCCAACCTGTACTCAATTAACTTTGCTAATCATAATAAAACAATATCAAAAGAGAAATTGGAGTAATATGAGTAATATTGAAAATTGTCTAACTCCCATGACATAATCATTTTAGTCTGAAGCCGAAAGTTATGGATTTAGAATTAACTGACATTGTTATGTATGAGTTTTCTGTGCATACTAAAGATAATGGTTGTAGGTTTCTCGTAAAAAAAAAAAAAGGATAATACAAAAAAACCCCTTACTAATGATTTAATCAATCTTTATCTACCAGCAACATATAGTGCAGTTAGTATTTTCATTTCTGTATTAGTAGTTAATTTAGCGTTTAATCTTTGTTAGAACTGATTTCAATTAATAATAAATTATTAATCGAGCTTTATTTGTATTTTTACATATAGAAGTAGTTCTAGTATAATCTCAATTATCTAATACTAGTGTTTTTCACAAATTTTACCCTCTTTGCATCAAAGTATTAAAATATTTGTGGGCTTAGTCTCCCCACTTACATTGCATATTTCAACCTTTTGTTAAAGGTTTCTCTTTTGCCTTTGACAATGTTTTATTTATCCAAAATTAACACAACTAAATCTTTGTATACTTCGTGGGCCTAACTACCATGTTGGGCCTGGAATTAGGTCATTCCTTCAAATTTGGAATGAACTGATTCATTCTAATACAATTGTTTGGTTTGAATCTTTAAGTTCAGAATCATTACTATACTTAATGTTTGGTATGCCAATTCTTTTAGAATAAAATTTTCATAAATTTTTATTTTATTATTAACTTATAAGAAGTAAAAATATCAATATTAATTCTAATAAAGAACTAATATTATTAATTTTGCATAAATTATATAGTATAAATTACTTTATAAATACAAATTATATAAATGGAAATTGTATGTATATGATAAATATAATTTATTTAATAATTTATAAGTTATACTCCCTTCGTCCCGCTATTACTGTCCCCTTTGATTTTGGCACAAAGATTAAGAAAGTTTGTTAAAGTGTGTATTTTATGAGTTTTAATTATATTAAGAAATTGACACAATTTCCAAGGAGTGGTTGTTAGAAGAGATGAGAATTCATCCAAATTTTTGCAAGGTATAGTTGAGACAATCAATTTTTTTCTTTTTTTTCTTTTTTCTATTTTCTTTTTTCATATTGTATTTTAAGAAATAATTTAAAGTTTTCAAAAAGTTAAAAATCATAAATTTATGAGTTCGGGTGGAACGAAAATCGTATGAGAGATAGATACTTGGAGAGAGAGAGAGAGAGAGAGCATGATAATGTGGAGATGAATAGTAAATAGGAGAGATCCACTTCATTTTTTGTTAAAGAGTATTTTTTGTTATTTTATGAAAGAGGACAGTAATAGCGGGACAACCCGATTAGAAAAGTAAGACAGTAATAGTGGGATGGAGGGAGTATTATATAAAAAATAAGTTATAAAATATAAAATATAAATTGTAATTATAAATTTTGTAATTCTATTAATATAATATATTTTAGATTATATTATATAATTTATATTTTATAAATATAATATACATTATAAATATTTTTTTTTACTTGGATTATAATGTTATAATATAATATAAATTATAAATATGATACTAATTACAAATATGGAATTTTTACGGAATCACATTTGGATTTGGAATTAAACCCATAATTGCTTGTGATTTGTTTATTCCTAATTTTTTGATATCAATTCCAAAGATTTTATTTCTCATACGTTTTATCCAAACATCATATAACGGATTCATACCGATATCCGATTCCAATACCCTCCAACCAAACGCCCCCTAATAATACATAGTCGATTCAACTTAAAAATGGAGCATAAATCGTAAGTATTCAATGTACTTATCCCAGTATATAATTAAAAAAAAATATACACGTAAGTGTATCAATAAAGACAAATCCTCATATGACAAACATCATTATCATTTCTAGTAATCCATCCAAAAATATTTTTTTACATTAAATAACATTTCATGGTTATTTAATCCGTCTCATTGTTCATATCTACTATATCTGAAATAGATGTCCTTTTATTAATGTTTATTACATAAAAGAGAAATAATTACAACACTTTTTAATTTTTGAACCCATGACTTTTCAATCTTCTATACCTACTTTACATTCAATATTTTAATTGTCATGTACATTTCAAAGTGAACATAAGTAATTAGATGTAGGGAGTACTCTGTAGTAACGGCTTGCTCTTTTAGTGGACTGAGATTAAGAAAGTAGTATTTTTGTGGTGTATATTTTAACTTACAGATTTTTAAAATCTGTCAATATATTTTTTGTCTATTTTAAAAATATAATATTTTTAATAAAAAAACTCAATCGAAAATATAAAAAATAGTTACTAATGAAACAGAGAGCGGGAGTATTGTAAATATATTAGGGGGTGTTTGGTTGGGGTAATCAAGAAAGGGAAAGGGAAATGATAGAGTTAACTCCCTTAAATTGTGTTTGGTTCGATTTTTCTTTTTTTTGAAAATTGGTTCTCCCACCAAACGGAATCCAAAACTCTAGTGAAGGCAAATTTCATTCCTAGCCTTCCCTGGGATTTAATTTCCGTTTCCCCATCTCTCTCTCTCCTTCACTTATTTTCACAAAAATTCTCACCATCGCTCTTTTCTCTCTCGTCTACCCTCTCATCTCTCCGACGACACCACCATTCCCGTCTCCCCTCTCAGCCGCCACCACTCATTCCATCATCTCCTCTCTCAGTTAGCCGCCGCCGCCGTGCCCTGCCTTCTATCGTCTCCTCTCTCAGGCGCCGCCGCTGCCCACTGACTTATCTCTCTTCTCCCTCCATCTCCGACAACAGCGCCCACTAGAAGCAGCGGCAGCGATTAACCCCCAATCATACACTTGTTCTTTTAGAATTTGTTTTGGATTTATAGTTCTCGGATTTGTAGATTTCTCTTGTTCTTCTCTTGCTAAAAAACAAGTTGATTCCCTCCTCAATCCAAAAAGCTACAAACGAATCAAACAGAATCGATTCCGTTTCTAGGACCGAACCAAACACGAGAGTATATGGATAATTATACTAAGCCTTTCATTTCTCTTTCTTGATTACTTTATGTTCCCCTCCGCGAATCAAACGACCCCTTACTCGTTTCTCATGTTTTTGATTACCTACAAATGCCACTAAATGCGAAAATATAAAATACGAAAATAAAAGGTAACACTAAGATGTCACTTTATTATTAGTACACGTAGTATGTATCTGATGCTTCCACTCTCAATTTTCTGACACTTCCACACCACAGAACACCCACTCGTTCTCTCTCGTCATCATCAGCATCTCTCCCAAGCACGCTATCAGTAACTTCCCAAGCTACCAATAGTCGACTCGGTCGATTCCACGAGTTACTCCCACACTGAATAGTACAATAGATTGAACTTTAGGGTTTTTATTGCTCTTGCTGAGTTGACGCAGTTGAATTCATGGACTCGTGCAAGTCCCTGCGATTCATAACTCACCAATCGTTCTTCTCCGCCGCTCGATCCGATGATCTCGAATCGCTGAAGAACCTAATCGAAAGTGAAGGTTCTGATCCCTCTTCTTTTATGGCGCTTCAGAACGATGAGAAGGAGACTGCTCTGTACATTGCCGCAGAGAATAATTTCTTCGATACCTTCATCTACTTGCTTAGTTTCTGCGACTTGGAGGCCGTTAAAATTAGGGCTAAATCGGATATGAATGCCTTCCACGTGGCAGCAGCTAGGGGGCACTTGGGTATGTTAAATCCCCCCCTTTTGTTTATGTGGTGCTTCTTTGATTTCGTTTGTGCAGTTTATCTTCTAATTTAAGTTCTTGAATTATCCATCCTTGATTTCTTCAGAATTTTGGTTTACTGGGTGAAATTTTCAACCACTTTGTTGCATTATTTTCTTGATTTATTGTTTCTGATGATTGGGAATCTTTGAATTGTTATTGGAATTAGAGTTTAGGATGATTTAATCATTCATTAAAGAAAGAAAAAAAAAATCAAATCAAATTGTTGTTTTATAGACCTTCATTAGTTAGTTGATTATGGCAAAATTTATTTAGTTCTTGCATTATTAATAAATGCTGCTGCTTGATTAGGAAAAGTAGTATAAAAATGCATAGCTCTGTACTTATAATTTCTTAGAATATGTGGTTATTCAATTGGTAAAAACATGTATATAACTATTTGGTTGGTATTATACATGTAATTTTGTCATATTTGGGTAGTTTGCTTATAAATTTGAATGGGTTGCAAGCTAGAGATAAAGATTGTTATACTGAGAAGGTTATTAGAAGAGCGTATGATGATCCGTTTCGTAACAAATAGTTCTCTACATTAGTGATGAAATCATACTCGTTTAGTTGCTACTTCGATTCTTGAGGAAGGTATTGAATCTTGAATTTTTCATTTCCGAAGTCTTTACCTTCCGCTGATTCTTGCTCCATCAGAATGCTATTGCTATGATGATGAATTCCAACTTTTCTAAAGAATCGAAATTTCCCAAATTTTGTGCTTTTTCCTAGTTTGGATTTCGTTTTGGAATTGCTTGAGCTGGTCTAGTATGTTCTTGAGTTGCAATACGAAAACGTACTTTATGCATTTCATATCTTTGTGATCATAAAGGGAATGTGTGATTCTTGGTAAGATTGGATGTTTGTGGAATTCTTGAAAGAAATTAATCTTGTCGATAAACTAATGAATCCCGGTTCTTGTCTATTCAGAAATTGTAAAGCAACTTCTTAGCAAGTGGCCAGAGCTTTGTAGAGTTTGCAACTCTTCAAACACGAGCCCTCTCTACACAGCCGCTGCCCAAAACCATCTAGATGTCGTGAACGCCATATTAGATGCGGATGCGAGCTCGATAAGGATTGTGAGGAAGAACGGTAAAACGGCGTTGCATACAACGGCAAGATACGGCCAGCTCAGCATTGTAAAAGCACTCATTGAAAGAGATCCAGAAATTGTATCCATCAAGGATAAGAAGTGCCAAACTGCTCTGCATATGGCTGCCAAAGGTCAGAATACTTCCGTGATTGAGGAATTGCTCGAAGCTGATATTTCGATCCTAAATGAACGGGACAAGAAGGGGAACACTGCTGTGCATATCGCTACACGAAAAAGTCGCTCTCAGGTACGTGTGTTTTCTTAGTGAATGGAAGTTGACTCCTATGCTTCGCACTTCTCAAGTCTTTTATCCCGTGCTGGTTTATTGAACTTGTGTTTACGTACAATGTTAATCTACGCAAACTTGCCTATGAAAATTGACTTGAGTTCTTAAGGAAATGTAGCATTATCGCGGGAAAAGTCCAAAATACTTGCCCGTGTTCAGATGACATTGCATAAAATTACTTCGTGCTCATCTTTTTTTCACCAAATACCCGTGTTCTTAATAATGTTGCATGAATACATGGTATTTCCCACAACGTTGTTAGGAGCACACGACATTTGATTCAAAGAATGGTAGTTTTACGCAATTTCACCTGAATACAAAGTACTCTTTTTCACTTTTCCCGTATACTTAACCCTGGATTTCCTTATTATTTTTCGAGAATTTCGTATTTTAAACTCCCCTATGATTGAAATTTCCTAGATTTGGTAGTAGTGGTGGTGGTACAGCTTATTGTTTCAATCTTTACTCCTTATTATGTGGACATTTTCCCTCCATTTCAGATAGTTACTCTCTTGCTGGCGTATAGATCAATCGATGTGAATGCCATCAACAACGCACGCGAAACGGCAATGGACATCGCGGATAAACTCCAGTACGGAGCACCCGCTCTCGAAATCACGGAAGCCCTCACCGAGGCTGGTGGCAAACACGCCCGACACGTCGGTCTGCTTGACGAAGCAATGGAGCTCAAGCGAACCGTGAGCGACATCAAACACGAAGTCCAGTCCCAACTCATCCAAAACGAGAAGACGCAGAGACGGGTCTCCGGCATAGCCAAAGAGATCAAGAAGATCCACAGAGAAGCCGTGCAGAACACGATAAACTCGGTGACCGTCGTAGCTGTTCTAGTCGCCTCCATCGCTTTCCTCGCGCTGTTCAACATACCCGGTCAGTATCTAGAAACCGGACCGGAAGCAGGAACGGCCCGGGTCACCAACACCGTTGCGTTCCGTATGTTCTGCCTTCTCGACGCGACCGCTCTGTTCATTTCACTCTCGGTCGTCGTGGTTCAGATCACGCTCGTCGCTTGGGATACGCAGGCTCAGAAGCAGGTCGTGTCCGTCGTGAACAAGATGATGTGGGCCGCGTGTATAAGTACGTGCGGGGCGTTTCTGTCGATTTCGTTCGTGGTGGTCGGGACGAACAGCTCGTGGATGGCGATCACGATTACGGCGATGGGAGTGCCTATCCTTGTTGGGACTTTGATCAGCTTGTGCTACTTTGTGTTTAGGCAGCATTTTGGTAATGATTCTCAGAGGCGGATCAGGAGGGCGAGTGGGAGTAAGTCGTTCTCGTGGTCGTATTCGGCGAATATATCGGATTTGGAGGACTATGAGTCCGATGAGAAACGGATCTACGCACTGTAAGCTATCCTCGTCATCATATGAAAATAGTGGAAAGTATATATCTATTTATGGTAGTATATAGGGTTTGAACGACAGGAAATAATATACGCGTTGTGAGTTATCCTCGTCACTCGAAAATATGAGGTATCGTTTGTATATTGAGAAGATTTCAACGATGTGTTTATATGAGAATAGAAAGATGTGGAACATAAAGTTATCATTACGATCCAGTAAGAAGATATAGATAGGAAGGTAGGAAATATACATATTTTTTATATGTTATATGTTTATTTTTTCAATCCTATAAATTTTACATTTTTGTCTTTACACATAAAACATATAAAAAATATGTAAAAGAAATATTTTAGAGCATATTTAATCTAATTTCATAGTTATCAAAATATGCTCTGCTGGTTCAGCCGCCAGGTCACCCTCTAGTTCTGTCAGCTCAGCCTTTGATATGAAAACAAAACAAGCTCTTCCAAACGCAATGGGTGTATAGATATATGTATATATATATATATATATAGTGTTTTAATTTGCAATAATAATATTTATTAAATTAGGAATATATATACTTATATAGCTAGATTCCTGTCTTTCTGGTGGATAATAAAAATATTCTATAACTGAATTCCCGATAAATTTAAAGAAATATTTCCTATCCAACAGTTTAATGATAAGAAAAAGTGGTGCTACTAGTATATATTTTTTATTTTTTTATTAATATAAACGTATTTAGGATGTAAACATGGTAGATATTTTTGAACAGTATCTTTTAATATCTCGTAAATAAATAAAATTACAGAATCTTATAGATGATATTGAAAGATGATTTTTTCTTTAATTAATGTAGATTATCTGAAAGTAAATATCCCGTAAATTGGTAGTTACAAATTATATGAAAAATTACCTAATAAATTTTTTCAAAAAGCCCAAAATTATAAATTAAAATTTATAATTAAATTGAATTGAAATACAATTGCAATTAAAACACCATTGAATTATATTATATATAATATATTTTGAGTATTGCCGGGCCAGATATGAAATTGGGCCAAAATCGAGCCTATAAAATGAAGAAAAAGTTCCGCTGCGATCTTCATTCTTATTCCTAGCCGGTGTGGAAGAAAATTCGTTGCCGTCTCCAAAAACTCGCCGCCACAGTCGCCACATCTAGCCAGGTCGGTTGACTGTTCGGTCCAGCAATCTCAGCTAATTCGTTTTTGCTTTAAATTCAAGTTTTTTTTTTCAGAATGGATCCTTCTCCTTCCGACGTTGGAGAAATCCCTCCCATTCCCGTTGTAGACGAACACACGGAGGAACCGTCTTTTCTTGTGAAACGTCTTTTTGGTTGTGATAAACATTATATGTCTTCACATTCTTTGTCTATTAACCCTTTACGTTCGGCCCAACTGTCCGGATGCATCGAGCTTGCATTTTTCGATAGCCCTCCCGTTTACGAGAAAGATGATTATGATGATTATAGTTGTAGTAGTGAATGTCGTGGATTGTTTTGTTTTGACGATCTTAACGGTAATATTGTCATCTGCGACATGAGGGAAAAACAGATTGAAGCTCCTACCTTCTCCTCACATGGAAAGACATCCGCATATGACAGTTTTAGAGGGTACTGGTTTTGGTTATGATCGTACCACTCAAGACTACAAGATTGTTAGAATGTTTAGGCATAATTACTACGATGATGAAGGGGAAGATGAAATTGGTAGAAAGTGGGTAGCTGAGGTATATGCATTTAAGGAAAAATGTTGGAAAGAAATTGCACGCCCAGGAGCTACTATTAACTCTGCAACTGCATATGTTGATGGTAATTATTATTGGGAAGCATGTTTTTTTTCTATTGGAAGAGCTATCCTATCTTTCAACTTTGCTACTGAAATATTCTCTTCATTATCTTTTCCAACAAGTGACATCCACAATCGTGACTATGGCCATGTTCTTGTCGATTTGGATAATAAGTTGGGGGTAATAATATATGCGAGACCGAGAGCTTCTATGATTGAGATTTGGGTACTTGAAGAAGGGTCATGGGTGAAGCATTTTACGGCTCCGTTTGATAATGTTGTGAGACCGCTAGGACTGATAAATAAGGTATTGTTTCTGGAAGGAAAGAGTAGTGGCGAGTTGAGTCAGTTGCTAGTGTGTAGTTTGGCCAGTGGGGAGTTGCACCCCCTAGATGTCTTTGATTATCAAGGAATGATGAAGATTTTTCCTTTTAATAGAAGCTCATATAGTCTACCAGATGCAATGCCAATGAGTGGGTAAGTTAAGTTAATTTTCTTGTTTAGTTTGTTGGTCATGGTTGTAATTAATTTGTTTCTTATTCACTATTACAGAACCCATATTGATGCTTATGAGTACGAGGATCCTCGATGGTGCTCGGACTAGAATAGGGTGAGGATGGTAAAGGATTTATTTATATATGCCGATAATGTATGTGTGGAGGAATAAGTTGAATTTGAGAAGTTGAAGAAATTGTTTTTGTCTTATGAAGAGAACATGTGGCTGGCTAATAAATTTATCCATAATCCCATACTCTTATTACTAGTGTTTGATGATAGTGATTGTTGGGAGTGTTTGCTTATAGAATGCATTTGCTTACTTGTTATTGATGAGCAATGATCTTCTTTTATCTATAAAGAATAGTTATAATTTCAATGGGAAGAAAGAATTTGAATTAGTTAGCAAGGGTGACATGATTGAGCAATAAAATGAGAGAAAAGAATGCAAAGTCTGAGACTTGAAAGTTTTGCTGGTCATATTCAAGAATAGAGATGGATAACAAGCTTCAAATAGTTATGTAGACCATACAATGTAAATAAGTGGCTGAATAAGCAGCTATTCAGTAAATACATGTAATGAGATCGACATGTGTTAAATCTCCACTTGAAACTTAAAGATGTAACTATTAACTCAACCCCATGACAATTAAATTAGTTACTTTTATTTCAACAAGTTAAGATGCAAAATATTATAATGTGCTGTTTAATTAACATTTTACACTAATTTGACGATCATATATAATCTCATCTGCCAAGAATTGTTTATACTACGTGGCTATTTGTAGTATATGAAGTTTATTTGATAAGTGTTTAAAGCTGCTGATTTGAAAATTTGTAAGTGTTTAAAAATAAGTTGTTGATTTGAGAATTTGTAAGTGTTTAAAAATAAGTGATATATGAAGCTTATTGATAAGTAGGGCTGGCAAAGTGGGGCCGGTATCGGGGTTAGATTGGATTTAAAAAATAGAGGCCCGAAATAAATCTGGGCCTAAAAAAGCCGACCCAAAGAACCCATAACTTATTGGGCTCGGGCCTAAAATAGCCCAGGGTTCCAAAAAAAGCCCGGGGTCTCGGGCCTTAAAAAGCCCACCCAAAACCCGTCCGATATTATTAACCCAATAGCAATTAACAAGTTAACAATATTTTTTTAATTCAAATAATAAATATATATGACTAAAATTGATGGTTATAAAAACCATTCAGAAAATCAAATAGTTTATACATTGAGAAAATTTCAAAGATGCGTTTGATATTAGAATAGAAAGATGGAGAATTTCATCATACAAATGAGATGTTGCTTATTATACAAAATACAATCTTTAAATTACCTATCTGCCCCCACATGGTTTTCATTACAAAAACAGAACCACATGGGTAAATATTTAAGGAAAAGAAAGAAAGAATAGCTTGGCAATATCCAAGCATATGCTAAGGAATATACAATTTACAATTTCTCCTTGATTTCCCACACTGTATAAAATTAACAGAACAAACACCATTAGAGTTGTAACTGCCCGGGACTTCGCCGGGAAGACGACCGAGACGGAGGTCTGCCCGTATCTGGTGCCGGCTCCGGTCTTTGTACTTCCTAACCATAACAACATATTAAGTAGTATGAGGACGTATGATCAGGGTCCCGTTTGGCAAAACAACTTAAACAAGCGCTTATCGCATTAACACTCATCAGATTAAACCAAAAGGAGCGTATTTTGATAAACTCTCCCAAATGGAACCTAATTTTAATAACAAGATTAGGTGGTACTCGTTTCGTCCCATATTAAGTAGCATGAGACATATGATCAAGGTCCTGTTTGGCAAAACAACTTAAACAGGCGCTTATCACATAAGCACTTATGAGATTAAACCGTATTTTGATAAACTCTCCCAAATGGGACTTAATTTTAGTAACAAGGTTAGGTGGTGCTCCTTCGTCCCATTAATAATATCTTGTTTCTTTTATACACAGTTAATAAGAAGCTTGATGTTTATGTGCAAATGATATGGGCCCACTAGACTTTTAGTGACTTACAGTGTTATTTTCTTTTCATTTCGGGAACCAGAACAGTATTGGTGGGACGGCCTAATCGGGAATACAAGACGTTATTAGCAAGACAAAGGGAGTAATAAAGATGACTAACCTTTGAAGATGAAGAATTGCAAAGAGAGAGAGCTTGTGTCATGGAATGCTTTCGATGCTTGTCTTGGACTCGTTCAAACTGCTTTAGCCATGAAGAGAAGTTGATCCCATTGTGTGCATTTCTTGTATCAGCACTCGCATCGCCATCTTCTTTAATAGCGTTTGCGTTTCCGGGTGGCTGTCGCTTGGATTGTTCGTCACTGAAGGAATACGGAGGTACGGTTTTTAATCGGGTCCGGAGAATCTTGAATGCTACACTTTGCTGGGGAAGCAGCATTAGGAGACCATATAATGCTTTCAACAACCACATGTATCTTCCTGGTTCAAGAAGCTGCAAACAAGAGAGCAACAACTTGATATGAATGTGGTGGTAGAAATTTTACTAAAAGGATTTATATCTCATCATGCTAAATTAAAGCATTCTTATATGCATCTATAATGAGCAATTTTAGTAAAACCAAATATGACAAATTATCAAATACCAACAATTGAACACATCTAGGTTTCTGAGTGAAACTTTCATACAGAAACAAAAGAAAATTCATGCCAAGTAGATTTTATAATATTTTCAATGTCTCTTCATTTATGATGTGCAAGGACTCTCTTATGCTTAACTACTAAACTGGTCTAGTCTCTACTGCAGGCAATTGGGCTTAAGATGTAGTAATTTACCAGTCAGTATAAATAAATAAAAATGTAGACAACACAAAATTGCACATGCAGATGCATGAATTTCATCTCATTAAAATTACCTGAAGCCGTAGGTACGCAAAAGTAGGAGTCTCGAGAAGATGGATCAACTTATCCAATTGAACTAAAAACTTCACATTAATATCTTCCTCGACCAATGATTGGATGACAGTACCCGCATGCTGATAGGTCTGTATAGACCAAAACGGAAGCACGAAACAATATTTAGTAGGGTAAAAAGGTGTTATAATGCAACCAACCACTAAGCATAGGCTCTCACCTGAGCTAATAGACAAAGGCTTATGATAGCCATTGGTGAATGGCACCATGATGCATATAAAGAAAGGAATAAGTTTTTGGCAGCATCATCAAACAAAGTTTTCTTCAAGAGCAAGCGAAGGTAAGCCAACTCGGATGAAGTGAGCAAAATCAAATTCAGAACCTGAAAGAAAATATAAAATGCATAAAACAGACAGCATGGACATTGACACCAATAGCTATACAGACGAATAGGTATGAAATGTAAGCCAAAAGAGAAGATACCTGAACCATAACAGATGCAAAATCTAAATCAGGTTCTCCTTGAAGTATAGTGGAAAGCTTCCTATAAACTGTTTCTGAGTCTAAAAGCACGCATAATCTACGGATGATCAAAGCACCTCGTCTACAAGACAAGAAAGATCGACTTAATACACTACACAAACTACCAAAAGAAACATTTACGCTTTGCCAACCTAAAAGTAAAAGAAGAAGAGGGAGAGACTAAGGGTGAAAATACACACACACAAAGCTAAAAGACTCACTTCTCCAAGAGGGAATTGTCCTCTCGAAAAGTTTGAACTAAATAAACAATGAGCTGGTGGAAATGCTTCTCATCTTTGGCAATGCGTGCATGGACCTCAAGCACCAAAAGCACTACCTAAAGAGAAAGCTATCAGATCAAGCAGTAGTCATGACTACCTTAGCAGGGAATCAACAATTTTAGCAATTATAAAGTCATACGTGAAGCCAAAACATATCAAATTCGAAACAAATGCATAAAGTCAGTCATTCAAGAATCATAAGGCAGTACAAGGTTAATGTTTTGTCAGGCAAGAGCTTCACTAAAGTTTTCTCATCTTAAATTTGTTAGACTGGTTTCAATTGCCACGCTACTGTTTGCAATTCTGCTCCTGTCAACGACAGGGAAGCTCAACTGGACCTGCTTTTCAAAGATTGGGAACTTCAATTGAATTTATTCATGGATTCTAAAAGCTGCTATAGTTGCAATCTTATTTTGATTTTATAATAGGGAGCATTTTCTTTTACACAAATCCAGCTAGTAAAAGTTTTCTGACTCTTCTGCTGCGAAGTGACAATGCTTTGTTGATGCGTCTTCGCCGCAGCCAAGTGCTCAACATTGTCGTGCAGCGCAGCAGTAGTGTATGTTCTAAACCCTAATCTACCGCTACCGATTGCTCCATTGTCGACTCTACTCAATTTTCAACTATTACTTTTGTTCAGCAATGTTATATTTGTATTTATTTAAAAAACATCTCTAGACTTTGTATTATGTTGAGATTTTAACACTAGTCACTACTCCCACTGTCTATATATATAGGTATGAGTCTTTCTACTTGATTCTAGATTCTATTCGGCAAATTATTCTATTTTAGAACAATTAATAGCATCTTACGATGTTTATTCAAGAAACTCATGAGTCTATTGTAAAGCTAAGGATAAGGTTATAAGATCCATATGTAGATATTAATTTTTTTGAATAAAAGGCATAAAAGGGGGCATTTAAGAACTATCAAAGAAGTGCATGATATACCTCATCTGAAGGATCTGAAAGAGCCTTTAGAAGAGTTTCAAAAATGTCACTCAGGAACAATAAGACCTGCTCGATAAGGAAGAGAAGAAGAATATAAATGAAGCTCAGTCTTAAAAGTTTAATAGTACAAAAGATGCTATAATAGCATCAAACAGTAACTTGCAAGGTGAAAGTGAAACCACATGAAAAGAAAATGCATATTTTCAATATTTGACTTATTTATCAACGGCATAAAAACAATATCCAGTGAATGGTACGCAAGTCTTGACCATGTCAATAAGTTCTAAAAAATCCAATATAAAATAATGTAATCACACGAACAAACCAAAGAGTATAGGTGGAAGATTCTTGGTTACCTCTGCTCTATGACTAGTTAATAGGGTTGATATCCAATGTAATGCTTCAATGCGTGTAGCCTCCCACTCGCTAGACAGATGGCTGATAAACATCCGAAAAGTAACATTTGACTACTATTCACATGCAGGGCAAGGCAATGCAGACTAACAGCGAACATCAAGGAAAAAGCTAAAAACATGAAATAAACAATTGTTCAAGGCTAGGAATAATTACCTCCTAGCTACAGAAAGGATGGCTCCTACATCAAATCCTTCAGCAGGGTCAGCTTGGATTCCCCGAAGTTCTTCATTTGTTTCACGGGCAACCTGAAGTTAAAAGAAATCTATAAGCTATGTCCCAAGAATAAGACATCTAGATAAGCTTTGTAACATTCCAAATGGGAACTTACAACTCTAATCTTTTCTTCCTTGTCTGATATGCAAGGTAAGATTGTACCAAGAATATCAGCATAATGAGGAACAAGTTGGTCTCCACCAAGCTTTACAAACTCATTAATCTGTAGAGCAGGGTAAGTGAAACTCATTCAGACAAATCCAAAACGATCAGATTAATATTCTATATTTTGAAGTCATTGGAAAGCGGTGAGTGCCAGGAGTCATGTGTCTAAATACACTTTACCCATGTAATGGCAGTCAGTCGAGTAAACTCATCAGGTGAAGCTGCCCTCTGTACCAGTATCTCAGCCATGCGACCATAATCTACAGACTTCAAAGCAGGCATTTCTTGAGTCAGAAAATTGATAAGAACTTCATTCCAATAATAAGTCAATAGCAATTCAAGCTAATGCTTGGGGAAAAAAAAAAAAAAAAAAAAAGTAGCCTGCTAGTGCTTGGTAAAAGTTAATAGCTCATATATTCTCCATATGCTCATTCTTCGTTGAAGTTTCAGATTTTCCTTATTTGGTTAGGAAGTTAAGCTGGAGCCCATCTTCTTTGGGGAAGAAGCAAGTAGTCATTTCCAAGCAATCTTTTTTCTAGTTCTACTGTTTCTTTGTCTTGGGAGTTCTAGCGTTATAACTTAAAACTGTGGCACCTGCAGCAGTCTTTTGATAGTAATATTAGCAGCCTTTGTGGAAGTTTTTTTCCAATTCCAAGGGCTTCTTTGCTAGGAAATAAATTAAGTCACTAAGATTTGTACAGCATCAACTTAGCAACAGAAACTGCAGACTTATGATTGCCCTAACTCTGTATTTGTTAAGTACTATATCAAGTTTTTTGCAGTTGAATTATTTGAAGACAAACTCCGAACAGATTTAAGAGTTATAATGGAAACTATTTTCTTTTTTAAATAATTCATATGTCATTATGCAAGATAGTTTCACTTACTAGAGCTCTTATATAGCAATCAGACATGTTGGTTCAGAGAATTCAGATAACAAAGCTGCTAGAGTTACCAGTTCACCAGAAGAAATAATATTAAATTATCGAAAAGGCTTATGTAAAATGCAAGTTCAGGGTCAACCATGTGACAAAAGAAATTCACTGCTGAACCCAACATATTGCAGTAACTTTCATCCATCATATTCAGAATGACTATTCCTCGTCAAAAGACTCAAAACTCATAATAAAGGAAACCAACTATTCATCACCACATACTTCTGATTACAAATTGTGCGTATACAACAGTAGCAAAAATCTTACTGGAGAGTTCTTAATTTCTTGAAGAAACTCAGAAAGTGCTGAATCCGCTTGTTGCCTTATTTCATGACTGGAATCGCTCAGCATGTTAAATAAGCCTATAATTTCATAATTAATCATTAATATATGAAATATAACAGCAAAAACAATAGATCATATCAACCTCAGGCTAGGACACCCACCATCAAGAAAATCAGGAAGGAAACCCAGCATATCTATATCAGGAACACTGTCTAGAACAGTAATCCAGCCAACCAAGAATTGCCGGACATAAGGGTTCAACACATTCATTCGTTCTCTCAACAAAGGAATAAATTCTTCGATGCTGCATCAAGTCAAAAAAGCAGTACTAACAAGTTAAAAAACAAATTATATATATGAATATAGATCAACTAGAGAACTGATCTCATAGAACATATCAAAAGGCATGGACAAAGAGATGACAGACCTAAATTGATCACTCTCAGTCACTATGTCCTGCATTTGAACAAGGTGAACCAAGATGAATAAGCAATTACTCTTTGAATCTCTCTACTAATATCTTAAGATCTTTTACTTGAAAATAAACGATATTCACACCTTCACAAGTCTATCTAAAAGATGGGCAGCACTCTGTACATTGGCATCTGAATCTGCTGAGAGCTTACACAGCGCATCAAATATCTGGTTGAAGAACACCATAAAATCGCCTCTGACGACCTGCATAATACTGAAAATGAATCACAAATTCATAAAGGAAAAATGAGTATAATATAGGTCGTTTTACCAACCTTTGCAATGTTATACAGAGCTTCACAGGCATAATAACGAACTCTGCTATCTTGATCGGTAAACGAGTTCAAGACAGGTGGAACAATTTGCTTTGACCCCGAAAGAGAGATAAATGAATCAAATACAGAGTTTATTGACACAACCAAAGTAATTGTACCCATAATAAAATGAAAGCAAACTACAGGCAAGAGATGGCAAACAACTATACGGAAAAGACACTGCAAACAAACTCAGAAACTAGCATAACTTTCCTATTGGAATGTTCACATCGAGTTCTAACATATACAGAAATTCTAAAGAACATATACTCATATTACTGATCGGATCCTTCTGAAGATGATGCAGCTTATACTCTTGTAAAAAATCATAAAACTAAAACTAAATAGACAAATATCCTTCCCTTAGAAACAGTGTCAACAAACTACATATGATCTTTTACTGGGTTGTCATGATGTCATAGAAAACATTACACAATATAACATTTAATTAAACAAACTTTGAATATATTTCTCAAATAAAAACACGGACAACATCGTTGTTTTTCCACGGTCAACCATGTTTCATAATCAATAATACATCACTCACACTGCCAGAATCATAACCCAGTTACCAAATGAGAACAGTTAGAAGTTCTCCTAGAAAGTGGTGCAAGTAATGTTGGCTCCACTACATTGACCAGCTAATGACTATGTTAAGAGTCAAACTCTCGCAGGATCTACGCATTTCTACATAAGTGTTCATGTTTGCCAGTTACTAACTGTTCATGCCCCCAATTTAAAGAAATGTCAGAAAAAAACATGAAGCAAATGTCCAATATCTTGAAGGAAACATTGTTAAACGCATCAAAGAAATCAAGATGGCATTCTTACATCAAGATGTTGTGCTGCTTCTGAAGTCAAACCCACTGTTGCTGCCGCCAATCCTATCAAACCCCCCTAAACCAAGATACAGAGAGAATAATGACTAAAATAACGAAGCAAAACACAATTTCCCACCAAGATTGATTTATTCGGAGCTTCGAGGTACTTCAATAAGTAGATATGCAAAATCAAGATTCATAAAGCCTAGAAGAAAAACATACTTTACGATGATTTGCCTGCGGCGAGTAGGTATACTCATTAGTCAACAAACTGATCACTGCAGTGATCTTATCATGATCACCCCCCTTCGCCAAATGTTTCACCATACCCTCCACCTAGATCCAACAAAACCGTAACAAATGAAAATTAAATCAAAATAAAAGAACAAACACATCGATTACAACGCCACAGCCGACGAAACAACAAGTAAGATTATACGCATGTGTAATTCTTTCACCTCCAAGGCAGCATTCTTGCGCTTTTCATAGAGCTTATCGGAGAGATTACGAAGAACGGCTGCTGGAATAACGGAGAGTGCATCCGCCATAGAAAATCCCACCGGATAAAAAGTAGGATTATCTAATTCTCATCACAATCAGATGTAAAGTAAGCTGTAGTCATACGTATAATTTAGGTATTTGTCGATTCGCGGATCTAGTCGCGGAGTACGAAAAATTAGGGGGGAAAGATTTCAGCAAGAGATAGGAGAACGTTGATAAAGTTGAAATTCTTGAGAGAGAACTCTTCCCCAATTTCTTTACTAATTTGGGTTTTTTTGGAATTAGGGTTCATTTGTTTTGTTTTAGGACTATTTTTTTTGGGAAAGCACCGTGGAATTGACGAAGGGGGTTTGTGTCTTCGAGTTCGGACAGCTCATTGGATTGGTCAGAGTTGGAGAAATGACTAAAATACCCTAGTGCTAATTTTTTCTCTATTATAAAAGAAGGCCAAACAAAAAAAAAATTATACTACTTCCCGCTATTACTGTCTCATTTTTCCGAAATGGACGTCTCATTATTTCTGTCTCACTTCCTAATTTGAAAAAAAAACTATCATCATCTTCTCTCTCCTATTTTCTCTTACTTTACTATCTTCTCTCTCTTACTTTATCATCTACTATCACTCATCTTCTCTCTCTTGTTTTATCATCTACCCATCTCTCATATTTTATTATCTACTTTCTTAATTTCTGTGACGAAAAGAAGTGAGACAAAAATAACGGGAGAGAGGTGGTATTTATTACCTTAAATAAACAAGAAAGAGGACGTTAATGGGACAGAGGGAGTACTTCATCCGTTCCATTACTAGTATTTAAAAAAAAAATTGGCACAGAGTTTAAGAAAATTATATTGTGTAGTATAAGTCATTAACTGAACACCTCTTTAGAAAATACTTCCTCCGTCCCAATTATTTTATTCATTTTATTTTTTACACGAATTTTTTAATGAGGGTTGTATAAAGTTGTGGCCCCTACACAAAAGTGGACAATATACTTACGATGTCGCAAAATAAAAAAATGAACAAGATAATTGAGACAAAAAGTACACGACACTATTAATAGGATTGGGAGAGTATAATACTTATTATTTATTTTGATATATAAATAATGACACCAGAAAATTAGTTATTTACAAATTATATCAAATTTAATAATCTTTCATATTTCTTCGGTACTTTTAGGTCGAGTATATCGCAACAAGAGTCGAAAAGCGCTCTCTTCTCCCTCAAACAGATTTTATTCTGCCTTTTGATTTGTCAAGATAACGCCTTCGTTTTTCCGAATGAATTAACATCCACGTCAAACTTTACATTGAATATCATATAATACAGACGTAAATCTTTTTCTAAAGGGAAAAGAGAAATCAATTTAGATTATACTATTGAATAAAATGACAAAGACACTTTATATATGGTAGTATTCAATTCCATCTTAATCAATCGACAAAACACACTGCCATTCAAAATTCTTGGCCTTAGCCAAAAATTCCAACTAGATTACTTTTTAGACCAAAACGTTGCTATCTGCTATAGAAAGCAATCCATATTAGATTAGATTAGTAGAATAAAAGTCATAAAAAATCAAATCCAGTTTGATAAATAAATAACCAAAGTGATAAAAGTTGGATGGATTATATATTACTCCCTCCGTCCCATTATACGTATCTTTTGGGCGCGAGAATCAAGAAAATAATATTATGTGGTGTAAATTGTTTGACTTTTTAGTAATTAAATGAAGTCCACACACTTTTTACTACTTTAGGAAACGCGTCATTTCTAATGGGACGACCCAATAAGGAAAATGCGTCGTTTCTAGTGGGACGGAAGGAGTACCAACAACTCCCTCCATCCCAATATTTGTGGCTCAATTGGTTTTGACAAGGAAATTTAGAAAATGGTATTATATAGTATAAATTGTTACTTTTTTACAGTTAATTTTGGACCACACAATTATTCCTTTTTTTAGAAGTAAGCCACAAATAATAGGACATCTATTTCGGGAAAGTGAGCTACAAATATTGGGACATGGAGTATTTAGTCAAAAGATTCCTGTTGTTTCAGATAATCATAATCATCTATGACTCAGAAAGCTAAATCCTATTTCTCCTTAGACTTTATCCATGAACAAAGATAAACCCAAAAGGTTTCTATATCTCAAACCATGCATACTTAGTATGTCTGTTCTAATTGGTTAAACTGAAGGGGAATTAAACTTCATTTCCTACCATCATACCCTTAAATCAAAGATATGCAAAGCTAACTGATATGATGTCATTTATACAGGAGAAATCATGTAATGACTGTGCAAGTCTGTAACAGCAGAAGCTATTCATACAACAATTAGCTCATAAGAAGCAAAACTTACAACCGATCGAAAGCAAGGGGGCTCATGAGGGACTCTTCAAGCTCCCTGAAACCCCGATAGACAGCCTCCGTTTGATTCTGTGGGAGGGGCAACCTCCGCAACTCGGTCATGTACCTACATTTACAAAATTTAGTGCGTTGATAAGGGACGGGTCCAAATTTGATAGTAAGGCGGGCCGAAAAGTAAACAATTTTGTTGGGATAGACTGGGCTGAGCTATAAGTTACTCCTTCCGTCCCATTATTAATGTCTCATCTGCCGTTTCGGGCTGTCCCGCTATTGATTTTCCATTCCGAATATGGATATAAATGAGTGGACCAGAATCAATCTAAACAAGTGGATCCCACTACTTTATTCATTTACAAAAACCGTCTTAATCTGCGTGCCCAAAAGTTATGAGACATAAATAATGGGACGAAGGGAGTATTTTAATAGATCCACATCCACCTATGGTATTGATGTTAGAATATGAGGCTAAATCATGAAGAAGGCTAAAATGTGCAAAAGGTAAGGAAGGAAAAGGCATTTTACCTATTTGCAGCACTAGTGATCTTATCGCGCACTCCTTGGTTGATAAACGCGGTTTGGCCGAGTGAGAATGGTCCACCAAGAATGAGAGAAGCTCCAGCAGCACTAGTGCCCATTTTCTGTGCAAAGATGGACATTGCCCATTCGCGGAGTACTACTAGAACCGAGCGAAGAAGGCGTAGCCTCAGAGCGGGAGAAAGCAAAACTGCACCATTTGATAATAACTGATCGTAAGTATTGAGCACGGGCTCTACTGAACCCTTGCACGCAGCAAGAAGGGCCCTTGCGATATCTTCGTCTCCAACGAGTTCAACTCTTGATACCACACGATCCTACAAAGATTGAGCTAGATGTTAAGGTTTGTCAAGAAAACAGCAAATAACAAATACTCCTTCCATCCCGGTATTACTGTCATGTTTCATTCCAACACGGGAATTAAAAACTTAGTTTATGGTGTTTAATTGGTGAGGGCCCACTAGTTCCGGTACGGGAATCAAGAAACGGGTTGAGAATGAAATATGGAGAGGGTTGAGAGAGATAAGTATTATTGGGCCCCACACAAAAAATAGAGTAATGATAAGTATATTTCCATTTTGAGAACAGGACAATAATATCGTGACATCCCGATTAGGAATACAAGACCGTAATAGCGTGACGGAGGGAGTATATTGCACCTCAGTTATAAAAGTTGAGCATCCAAGAGAATGATGAAGCAGTATAATGAGAACCGTATCATGTAACAGCGGAAAACTAAACATTCACCTGTGCAGCCTTCTCAAGGTGAAGGCATAGTGTGTCTAATGGTAAAATAGCTCCATCTCCGGGATAAACATGAGAACCGACCCTCTTAAGCACAGCACAAGCTTCAGCAATACCACCTCTCGAAAGAGCCTGGTCGATTAGTCGGGCCCAAGTCTCCCTGACAATGCTGCTGTCAGCATCACCAGAATAGCTTGCAAAGTATAGCATTTCCAGACATATCTGGAAGGGCAACGAATTAATCAGTAATCGTCAAGTTTTGACTCAAATAATACCAGAAAATAAACTCATTTTCCAGAAATAAAGAATACGAATAATGACCTCAAACAGGTATGTAGGTACAGAATACAAATCAGCTAGCTGACTTAAAATGGAAATTATGTGGTGAAACAATTCAAATAAATTAAACAAGGCAAAAGAAGCTTGTACCCTGCAGAGAAAAACTTAGGATAATAAAAGCACATGGACATTGTTGCAAGCCTTTATGGAGAAAATCTAAAAAATCAACCCCAGGCAAGGAGCAAGACACAAATGATCAATCCAAGTGGAGGTAATATAGCATTAACCAAGAAGAAACAATCAGACACCTTGTTCTATCCATTAAAGCTAGAAGGGATACATTCTATCAGAGTTATTTAGCAAATTGGTCATATTCTGATGCAACCAAGATAAGATGAATCAAAGTTCGTGAGATCTAACTTAAGACATGCATAGATCCTTTACAACATTGCCACACATTCAAGCGGGTTTGAATAAAAATAGAGCCTTCAAAAGGTTACAAGAGAAAAACTGACCTCCCAGAGCTCGAATGGGACGGCATACTCATTGTATAACTGAGTGATGGTTTTTAAATCTGTTGACAATTCTTTTGCCTTATCTCGGAGAGCATGAATAGAACTCGCATCGCTGGAGTGACCATTATGAGGTGCTGGTACATTAGTGGTGGTCTCTGATCCATCGGGAGAAGCTTCCAACCTTGAGGCCATGGTTTCCAAGTCCTCTTTAATCTTTATCTGAAATTGAAGAACGGCAAGCTTCCCTTCAAGTAAATCAAGAAGACCACTATCAATAGCACCCCGGGAAACATTGAGACTGTCAGTCTCACTGGCACTCTTTGACTGGAGAACAGCATTACTCAAGTACTGACGCCTGTCATAAAAAAAGAAGAAAAAAGAGGTCACACACTGTTAGCTGAAGCTAGGTCAATTACACAACACTGCAGAAAAAGACGAAAGATTCACATGTTGTAATGAACAAAATGTAATCTTAAAAATCAAAAATCATATGAGCAACTATTGGGCTTGATAATAGTATCTCCTCAAACAAACATATATCAGAGGTATACAAATATACACAGCTATCTATATCAATGAAGAACCCAAATTAGGAATCTAAACCTTTGATCAAGTGTAAGAGTGTCTCCAGCTTCAGTTGTTCTCCTTTCCGCAAGCCGAACCAATATCTGAGCAGCAAGCACATGCTGACGCTTCAAGACATAATAACGCGCCAGAAGCTCGGAGTACTTTATTCGATTGGATGCAGGAGAGATTCTGGAATGACTCATGGAAGGAGAAGAACCAACCGAGAAGGACGGTACCTATAAAGGAGAATTTAAGGTTACATGAAGATAATATAATACTAGTAAAAACTGAATTTAACTTAAACAGAGAGAAAATTTAATACTAAGTAATAGAGGTTATTCTTAAGAAAGATTAAACATCAACAAATATCAATTATACATATCTGAATCAGCCAGAATAAAGGAAACCTCATGAGCAGGGTCATGTCCAGCATTTTGCAAAAACTGCACCAAGTCTGGGCCCCCATATTCCAATAATTCATCATCAAGGCCTAGCTCAATCAAAGTTCGATATAGATGCTCATGAAAAACTCTATCTGAAGATTGAACACCAAGTTGAATGATCTGGCATATGTACTTTCTGCGAGAAGCTTGATCAGGTACAGACTGGAGAATAGGCCTTATAGGAGACCCAAATTCCTTCCTCAAAGCTTCACCTCTAAGAGAACGCAAAGCATTAGTGACAATTTCATAACACTGCATGCGTCGAGAAAAGGCATGTTGTCGGCTCCCTGCATCTATTTGCTCATTGAAAGCATCACCAGCTGGATCCACAGCCTGGGCCTTTTGCAATGGTAATCGAACTACAGCTTCATAGAATCTGCATTTCCCTGGTTGTGTAAAGCTTAACACAGAAATGCCAATAAATTCACAGCTTGCAAATTAGAAGGCTGACATTACTAACCTCAAATCCTCAAAACGTTTGCACACAGTAGGCAAATCAGCAGACTCTGGAATTTTGCTTAAATTGTTGAAAGCCTCCCGAGCCAGATTTTCCCTTTCTTCGGTATCAGAAGTTGCAGCTGCTCTCTCAAGATATTCAACAGCTACATAAAACTTGTAATCACTTTCTTTGTAATAGCTTGGACAACCATCTCGTAATCTATTACTAATATCATCTACAGTACCCCTGCCATCAGGACCAGTGTAATACTGGATAAAATGAATGATAGTAGATGTGAGAAATAGATTCATGTAGGGGCATTGGCACACTGAACCAATTAACAATGTAAAGATAACAGTCTTGGTCCGAGTTTGTAGAGCAAGAAATGTGAAAGAGACGGTAAACAATGAATATTTGATTACCTCCATTAAAGCAGATATGAGCCTTGTTGCCAGTCGATCTCCATCTTCTGAACAAACTAATTGGTGGAATGTCAATTGTACTACAGCTTGCCTAGTATTTGCATCAAAACTTTGAATCAAACGAGCCAAAAAATGTTGAGAAAGAAGTTGCAAAAGGAAGAGGGCTTCTCCACATCTCAGAAGCAACTGCCGGATGCATTCCATAGCTCTTACCTGGAAAGGATTCAATTAATAATCAAGAAACAGAGTATTCAGTTGGCACTTGAACGAGTCCAAAAAATTAAAATACCTCCATGGCAGCCAGCTCAGAAGGACTGTACGGAAGTCGCTGCCTCTTATTTGATGATCCGCCCTCACTGGAATCCACATTACGGGAGTATGGACCAAATAAATTCCGCACCATACTTCTGTCACCAGCCATAAGATCTGATCCAGTTCCAATCAGAATTGAACCAGTTATGTCTCCTAAACCAGCCACACAGCCATAGAGTCCACGCCTTTGGTTCTTTCTAGACCTCAAAAACTTCTCAAGAGAGCAAATTTTGTCTTCAAGGAGATGCATTGCTTGGCTAGAAAGTCTACATGATATGATCCCATCCTCAGATATACCATCGGGAGATCCTGAGCCACCTCTAATGATAAAAACAGGAAGCTGCCACAACGGTAAAAGTAACCTCGATGTACATAGGCAGAGGCCCTCATGGGCACCTGAAAAGACAGGCTCAGCTTCTTGAACAACCTGACCCATGCTGAATCCCCCAGCTGCAGTTCTAGTATTCGACAATGCACCACTTCCTTCTAACTGTGGCACTCCAACGACTCTAGGGTCCTCAAAAGCTTCAGCTGCTTTCTCAGCAACGACGTTGCTAATGAAGTTCTCGGTATATACTATCCGTGCAGAAAGCATCAAACACATTGCAGCCGCCTCTCCAGCACCAAAACGGTTGAAGAAATCTTCAAGCAGTGGTCTCGGTGAATTGGACTCTAACAATCGCCTCAGAATGTCAATGGGTCTGTTAAAAACTACCTCCATCATACCCATGGTACTGAATATTACAATTTTTCTTCTTGGTAGTATATGTTGTGTTGAAAGATCACCTCTAGCCCAAAGTTTAATTGATGTCTTATCACAAGACTCCCCTGAGTTATGAAACCCGCAGAGTTCTAGTTCAGAATATAGAGACTGCACAATGGAAGCAGTATCTGGTAGGGGTAAAACATCTGCTACATAAAGCATTCTGCCTTCCAGAGGAATAGATGATACAGATTCTCTAAGTGCACGGGAACCCCTTGCACCTGCCCCCAAGCTAGAAGATGAAAGAGATTGACCACTAGGATCCTTATTCACAAGCAGAAGTGATGAAACAGCAGACGGAGAAGAATCAGAAAGGACAAGTGTCCCAGAAGAATAATATGCAGATTCAATCTTCAGAGAGAGATCATCAGTCTGGGATCTTCCTGCAAGAGATAGAGCACCAAAAGCAAGTCCACCACTAACACCAATGGGAGGAGAGGGTCTTGTAGTTACAACCTTTAAACAACTTGGTTTACCAGGCCTAGCCAAACCTCCAACAGCACCATTATTTCCACCAGATGGAGAAGTTGAGAGGTACATCCTCCGGCCATCTGATAAAACAGCAACAAGGTGCAACCACTTTGATTCTAAGGTGGATATAGGTGATATGCAAACTATAGAAGATTTGCTAGGTCGAGCGGGTGCCCTTTGCCCAGCTTGTTGCCTGCCACCATAGTTCGACTCTCTCTGAGTGATTAAATTTCTCTCCTCTGCAACCTTCTTGAAAGGACCATCTCCATTCGACCCAAGTGAGAATACTTGTATTTTCATGTCTTCTGTGCGTGCATAGAGAACATGTCTATCAGAATCAACGACCATCTCGACAATGGGATCCACAGCTCCAAATTTGAAAACAGTAGGCACAACCCACCTAAGGAACAGAGAGCCGAGTAAATTTAAGGATTTTGAGTAAGAACAATAAGCTGGAGGTCAAGACTTCAACCATGGGCGTAGAAATCTCATAAGGTTGCCAATAAGAATGAAAGTATAAAACATTTTACAGTTATGTACGTGACAAAAAATATCATACTACAATTTCTGAAGAAGAACGAGCTCAGTCCGCACTATGAAATTAGCTGTTAGTGAACATGACTTCTGCACCGTAAGCATAAGGAAGAGGGAAAGTACCTAGAAATTACACTTCCCAGACCTGCAGTAAGACAGACTTTACGGCATCGCTTATTATACCAGTTCGCTCCAGTTGTATATTGCAGCTCATAAACATGACCATCTCGACCAGCCAAAAAAATGTGACCCCTGTCGGTGCAAGTGATGCAAGTCATAGTCACTCCATCAGAAGGAATGGTATATTCTGGCAGCGGTTGAAGTGAAACCTCAGCATATGGATCAGTTCCATCACCTCTTCCAGAACAACATACTCCAACAAGAATCAGCTGATCAACAAAAATATACTTATAAGATTACGAGGTGAAAAAGAATAAAACAAATCAAAGGAAAAGATCTGGTTCCAAATTATCATAGTATTGCATAACAAAGGATCTCCAGAGTAACAAGAAATAACATTACAGTCAGCACCACATTCACATCCAGAAAGATAATGTAAGGCAAGCAACTTCTTCATTAAAAAAAAGTGGGTAAAAAAAAAGGAATATGAAGTCAGTGTCAATTATCAAATATGCATCAAAATGAAAAAAAAGTTTGTGATGGTTCAAAATTTTCGATATATTATTATAGAGAAGAACTCTAGAGAGAGAGAAAATCACATCCCACAACGTTATTATAACAATAAAGAAAGTTATGCGGAAAATGTGAATATTTCCATGGATGGAAGAAGGAACAACTTAGGGAAATTGAAATACCTCCACAGGAGTTGCCAAAACTAGAAGATACTGAATAGCTTCAACAAAAACACCAGACTTGGACTTTGCCAGACCAACAGCACAAATAGCTTGTTCACCCCCGCTATATTCAGGGCATTGGCCATCCCTGCATTACAAATAAGTTAAAGAAGTGAAATATAAGATAGAAGGTTTTTCCATTTTTACTAGCAAAAGGATAGGGTAAAAGGAGTAACCAATTTGCTTTGATATTTTAAAAAACTCGTGGAAGGTGGACTAAGAACCTCTACAGCATGTCTTATAGTGTTCCTCACCTCTTTATCTTACAAATCCAAATGAGGTTTCAGGGATTAAAAATCGCATAATACAACGGTTTAATTAAATTATGTCTGAAACTTCCTCAATAAGCACTTCTAGGGTCGATGAAAACATATGTGCATCATTTGAAACAAATCAAAATATCTGCGTCAATAGACTACAACCAACGCAACTCACCACTTATCGAATCTCCAAAGAAATAAGGAGTTATCAACTGATGCCCAAGCCCGTCGTATTTCTGGAAATATTCCACACAGAGCTGTTCCCTCTCCACCAGCAGTGTTGTATCTTTCTATCAACACTTGTGGCAACTCCCATGTGTCCACAACTTCAACCAAAGGAGGCCACTGCAACATGCACAGAGGCACAAAATCTAAAGTTGTAAAGAAAGAAACAGAGAAATCAAATACGATTAGCTTTAATCAAGAAATTAAGTATATCATACAGAACTAACTAAATGACACTGTTCCAGTATATGATAATATAAGGCTTTGAGATCTCTAGTTTGAAACCCACCAGGATACCCTAATTTTGATCTGATTACAAATCTCATAAATGGATTCCTCATGCTTGAAATTTTCTAATTCCTTTCTAACCAATAGACTAGTACTCCAATAAAGGCCATCAACGGCCACGAAAACTATCTTATGAACACAAGATCAAGCAAATAGACCTGTCAAAATCATGCTTGAACTACTAAATCACATTGTAATGCATATTCGACACCTAGAGCATCATAACCGCTCGAGCATATAAACATCTGGAAAACGCAAAATGCCGGATCAATTCAATCGATAACCACACGAACTAACAACTAACTGTCAGGCGTACCTCGCGGGGGTGAGTGGAATAAGGATGACTAGAATACCTAGACGCTTCTAAAGATTCTTCGAGGTCAAGCTGCGCCACCATCTCCCGGCCAATGCGGTCATCAACGACAAGACCCGCATTGGTAACATCACGCATCACAACTTCATTCTCCCAATCAGCCATCTTGGAAGCGATTTAATTCGAATTCAAAACCTCTTCCTCTTCGTCCACGACGCAACTCATGTACGGATTCAAGTGAATGAATCTAGGGCTTGAACAGCAACGCTGCAAATTCAAGCCCTCAATATAATAGTTCGGAATTCTACCGTGGAGTCTTGGACTTGTGAAAATTGAAGTACTATATACTCAGACTATATAAAAATTGAATTGGGGATTCCGGTTGGGGGGTTTTGGAGTTATTTGAAGATTAGGGTTTTTGGCAGTGGCGGACGAATTAAGCTAGTCTTTTCAAAATCTTGACCAGGGGTGTAACGGTCTTTTCTGCTCCTTAATAGTTGGATTGAAACAACGTAAACAAGTCTAATTAAATCCAATGCAACAAATCATTTGTAATTAGATCTAATGTAACGGATCTACGTTTCTGCCCCAAAATTATTATAGAAAAAATTCATTTTTCATTTTTTTATATAGTTGAAAACTTCTAATTAATTATACTTCTTCTTTATTAAATACTCTCTCCGTCCCATTATTAATGTCTCACTTGCCTTTTTTTTTTCATTATTTATGTTTCATATTAAATAAGAAAATAAATGAGTGGACCACAATCAATCTAAGCAAGTGGACCCCATCCCTTTATAATTTTACACCACAACTTTACACTTTTACCTCCACTATCTTAATTATCGTGTCCAGTCCCAATGGGATATAAATAATGGGATAGAGGGAGTATTAGATTTTCAAAGTAGTGTCGAGCATATTTGATCCACAAGAATAGAAAAATGGCCAATATTCTGCCGTATGCAGTGAAGTTGATTTTATTTCACAACATGCATGAAGTAAAAGTTTGTATAAATCCAACCGGACCGAATCAAATTTAATATATCCAATAAAGTTTTTAATACAACTATCATGGATAATTACGAATCTCACTTGCTGTAATCCAACTCCAGAAGCCTGTCCAGCAGATCAAAACCCTTCCGGACTCAGCAACGGCGCCTTCATGCCTCCATATTCAATCATCTTCCCGAAGATGTGCATCACCACCTTCCACACCAACTCCACCAGGATGCGTCCGACATCCACCGCACACGTGTACCGCCTCTTTCCCTCCAGAACTTCAGGTGCCATGTACCAGAGGGTACCAACGTACACCACCAACCCAAAGTTGAGCAGATTTTGAACTCTGACGCCTTGTTGTAGTTCCAATATGCATAGCATTATGTGGTGTATCTATGATAGCCTCAAGGACATGAGGAGTCTGTTCATGGCGACGAATATGCCCTTATCCACATCCCGCGGGCCACGTCACCCTTTTCAACGTCTGCGCCATGATCTGGTTGCTCGAGGCATCTGCATACCACTCGTCGGGAAGGGAAGATGGAAAAGTAGTTTTTGAGTGGACAAGGAATTAGACGGGATTAATTCGTGAGCAAGTAATTGAATGATGAATTATGAAGTTGTATTTATAGAATCAAAGATACAATTGAGATATGTATGCGTTATGAGTTCAATATTTAGTAGTAGATTATGTATATCATCTAGCTTTTTTTTTATATTTGAATTCATGGTCATTTATATGTAAATAGTAAATACTCTTGGGATGATAGCTTAACTCTCACGTCTCATATTATGTATAAGTAGTCAAGAGATACTTCATTTGTAATTTACACACTTCAAATCTTTCTTTGAATATTCAAGTTAATTTTTTCTCCAATTCATCTTTACTCTGTTTTCTTTTGTTTGTTCTTCCTTGTTTGATCATGGAATTCGTTCATTGCTCGTTGTTTGTAATTGATGATCCCTGATCTGGATTTCATCATGGTATCATAGTCTCGCTTAGCGAGGTGATGGACCAGGTTTTCGATTGATCGATCTTGATTTTATTTTTTTTATTTTTTTGAACCTCTATTTTCTGCGAAGTCTTCCACTACTTCCATGGCTACTGTAGACGTGGATAACGTCTACTATCTAAATCAAGGAGAGGCTCTTGGCACTGTACTTGTTAATCCACCTTTCAATGGATGAATTTTAACAAAGTCATGATTGAGAAAATTTGAGTTTATTAAAACATATAATTATTCAAATACTTACTACTCTATTGTTCTATTAAAAAAAATAAAAAACCTTAAAATTTTAGTTCATGAATCAAAAGAATTGTCTAAAACTAGAAGAAACATATAAACACTAATTAAACTTCTTCAAACCAAGGATGAAGGAGAGCTTCAGCTGCTGTAATCCTCTTGTTGGGATCCATCTCCAGAAGCTTCTCGAGCAAGTTAAGCCCAGTTGGACTGAGCGGTGTGAAGAACGCAGAATCCTTCACAGCCTCCATCTTGTCTCTAATCAATGGCAGCTTCTCGTATATGCATTCAATCTCATCTGATCCCCAAAATGCCCCTGGAGGGAACGCCTTTTGCTTCCACACCAACTCCACCATCACGCATCCAACCGACCACATGTCCACTGCACACATGTACGGCCACGATTCCTCAACAAGCACTTCCGGCGCCACGTACCCACTAGTACCACGGAGATCGCACGCCGGTTCTTGCCCCGGTCCGAACCGGGTCGAACAATTGAAGTCGCCTATCTTCACCTCGAACTTGTTCTTGTGGTTGACGAGAATGTTGCTGGGTTCGAGATCCGTATGCATCACTCCGTTCTCATGAAGGAACCTGACGCCGTCAAGTATACGCCGCATTATATCCTTTGTTTCAGACGGCGTCAGGGGCTTCTCCGTTAATTTCATATATTGGTACAAATCTGTGTCCATAGACTCCATTACTACGAATAATCCCTTGTCGGCGTCATCCGTCACCTTCTTCAGTTCCACGATGCAGGGGTGGCGTGGGAGGGTTTTGACGATGTCGATTTCGGCCTCTTCCGGTAGAAACTCCTTCTTCACCGCCACCATCTCCCTGGTGTTCTTGTCGCGGCATCTGCACACGACGCTGTCATCGTAGCTGATCAACTCCACAAACTCGTACTCGTCGGGAACCCAATCTTTCTCACCGGATTGAATGCTCAACCTGGTCAGAAACTTGATCGTCATCGTCAGAGATTCGGCGGCCATAAAGAAACTAGTTTTAATTGTGGAGTGGGGGAAGGAATTAAATGATGAATTATGTTGGAGTGTAATTTATAGGCACCACTAAAACTCCTAATCCTAATACCATACAACTACGAATCCTTTAAGATTACGAAGATTAACGGATACGAAACAGCGCTCGGCTCGGCTATACAGCATTTATTTGGGCTTCCACTAAGGCCCATTTGAGTTAAATGGGCTTTATATTTGATTTACATAGTTGGGCCTGTAAGTGGTTAAATAATAATGGGCCACTAACTTTGCATACCTTAAATAAATTTTAGAATTTAAATGCATCAATCAATTAATTACAGTAATGGAATAATATATTTCTGTATATTTTTTAAATAACATTATTTAAAAATTGACTCGATATTTACATTTATTTAGTAGAGGAAAACCCTAGTGTACATTATTGGCAACGGACGCAAGGTAATTTCGCCATTTCCTTTTCCTCAAATTTCCGTTTCGATTTCGTGTGTTAATCAGTTTACTTGATTTTAGATTAATTCGATATGGCTGGTCCTCTGTTGAACAAAGATGTTGTGGGAGAAATACTCTTGCATCTACCGCTAAAATCCCTCCTCATATTCAGAAGTGTTAGCAAATACTATTGTTATCTTATCGATTCTCCGTATTTCCGAAAATTGCACTTTCTGCGAAATACGGACGAAGACGGTAGAGTACTTTTACAATTCGACTCGAGTCGAGGTGAATTCTCAGTATTTCTCCCGGAGTTCATTGCTCGTGGAGTTGAATCGTCGGTTTCGGTACCGGAGGAGTTGATGCCGGATAATAAGGATTTAATGGTTGTCGGGGGATCCGTTAACGGTTTGGTATGCATCTACGACAGGTCTTCCACGGGACCGATCGCCGTATGCAACCCCAACTTAGGCGAAATCAGGACTCTACCGGAATCTCCAAGGCCTCGTTTATGTCGGGGCCACGGCCCTTGTTTCCACCGCAATGTTGGAATTGGCTCCGACGACGGCGCACTGCAGGACTACAAAGTCGTGCAGTTGCTGTTTTGCTACCAACACCGGCGCACGCATGCGACGATATATTCAAAGAGGACGAATTCCTGGAGGGAGTTGGCGGTGGCCAACCACAGTCTTGTTCAAGCATTGTACATCTCAGGGCCCGTAAAGTCGTCGGGAAAGGTCTCGCTCGCTCACTGGAGGGCACTTCAATGCAGGCCACAAGCTGGAATGATGCTTAAGAGCTATGTGTTGTCGTTCGACATAAAGAAGGAGATATTTCGAACTGGGACAATGCTATGTGTTTGTAAAGGATGGCTCGTTTGTTCTATTTATTTCGGATCGTAACTTGCTGAGGATTTATGAGGCGAGGATCCAGGGGAATACGATGCTTTGGCATTTTTCGTCGAAAGTTAAATCATTTGATGGTGAAGTTATACCGACGCCCAATGTTCTGTGGGGAAATAATTTGGTGGGTTTTAAAAACTGGGAATTGATTTTATATAATTATTATTGTACTCGGGAATTTGTCGAACGTCTCCAGCTTGGCGCCAGCAACACCAAGCCCGAACTTCTCGAGTATAAAGGTAGCTCTGTTTCACCCTAGATTTGCTTGCTATTTTTCATTTGTTTTGAATTGCTATTAATTTGAACTTTTGTTTGGGAGATCTGGTAACATTATGTGTTACCATAATGATTTTCAATTTCGACTCCTTATCATTTTCAACTTTCCTAAGCTCTCCTAAGCTGTATTGGAAAAAGAAACTTATGAAATTATTTTCATCCCATAAAATCTGTCTTATTTTTATAAATAAAATTTAGTTTCATAGAACGTGTCTTATTTCTATAAATGAAAATTTATTAAAAATATTCTATAAAGAAACAACACAAATTCTTTGAGATGAAGGGAGTAGTAAATAGAGAGATTTGAGATCTAATCAAGCAAGAAAAGACAAGTAATTTCTCATTTGGTCAAATATATTCTTGATTTCCCGACTGCAAATACATGCATCTAAGGAAAATTGGATTCTGTTTGAGGAGCAAACTTAAACAAATTGCTAGGTTTTATTTTCAAGCATATGTGGTTCGACATACTAAGATGTCCCAAACGAACCAACAACTAAATAATTCCGAATCTATATATAATTAGCCAAAATTTGTGGTTTTACCTTCTTCGTTCATCGTAGCTCGTATTCCTTCGGTATCTTTTCTGATAAATCCATATAACAATTCAACAATAAACCCCAAATTAAATAAAATTATGCAAAATAACTTTATTTGCATTTTAGATTATATTAGGATGGAGAAAATATCAATTTTGGTCCTTTAATGTGACTTCTATTCGATTTTAGTCTTCTAATGTGGCAGTGTCCAATTTTGGTCTTGTTACTTTATATAGTGTCTGATTTAGATCCTCTAATGAGGCAGTGTTAGATTTTGGTCCTACAACTTTATAACGTGTACAATTTTGGTCATATAACTTTACAAGACGGTCATTTGATAAAAATCGCCAAACAGAAAAAGACACATGAACTACACTCTTCGTTGCATGATTAAAATAAGATATTTTATAAAGTTCCGAGAAAAAAACAAATGTTTTTAAAATTACAAGTCCTAAAAACAATTAGAAACTATATTGCAGAACCAAAATTTAACTCATTTTAATAATAAAAATGGTTTTTTTGTCATCAAACGTTACTAAATAGCTTATTTTAGTCATTCGACAAATGTGAAATTCACGCGCCTTTTTTATGTTTGACAATTTCATTCGAATGACCAAAATCGTAAACTTTAAAAAGTTACAAGACCAAAATCGAACAGATTATAAAATTAGAGGTCCAAAATCGATCAATACCACATTAGATGACCAAAATCGGACACTATAAAAAATTACATGACCAAAATTAGACACTGCCACATTAAAGGATTAAAATTAGACAAACCACATTATATGACCAAAATTGATTTTCTTTTTTTAGGACGAGTATATTTGATTAAATTCAATTTTAAAAAAGAAAAAGAAAAAAAAGAAGAAGTTGATACCGGATTTAAATTGTTTTTATTTGTTTGGTTCAAGATCAGTTGATTGATTTTTTTTATCAAATCCGCCCAAGAATGTGCTTACACAGCTCTAATCCAATCTGAGTAATATGTAATGACACGGGCCTCCACACATCTTGGAAATTTAAGGATAAATAAAAAAAATATATAAATATATTGGAAATCGTTGCCATAATGACATTGAATAATATACTAATATTATGATAATAATTATTACGACATGATACGAATTGAAAATAGCAATTTTGTAGTTCCCATCAAATGTTGCACACTTTGTCCAAACGTCTCTTGTATTTTCTTTATTAATCATCGGCTGAAGTTAAATCACCCTTAAGGTGATAAGTTCACATAGCGTGTTCGGTGGGATTTGAAGCCATTACCTTTCGATCCCGGACCCTATGAGAACTTTCTTCAACTGACCCTTACTCTTGGTTTATGGGGAGAATACAGTGGCAGGAATGCAAATAAACATCACCCAAACAAATGAAAAATACCTTATTGAGCTTATGACTTACTAAACTTAAATAAATGAAAGAGAAACAAAGTTCAAACTGATAGTAATTCAAAACAAATGAAAAATACCAACCAAATCTACTCGGCATTCCTAAGGTGAAACAGAGCTGCTACCTTTATACTCGATAAGTTTGGGCCGGCTGCGGCTGGCGGGAAGCTAGAGACGTTTGACAAATTCTCGTGTACGATAATATATAAAATCAATTCACATCTTTTAAAACCCACCAAATTATCCCCCCCACAGAGCCTTGGGCGTCGGTATAACACCATCACCAAACGTTACAACTTTCGTCGAGAAATGCCAAAGCATTGTATTCCCCTGGATCAAGGACGTATGCAGAATTTTAAATAAGAGGTGGCATAATTTTGTATTATTGATTTGCCTCAAAACTATGTATTTAAGTATAAAAATAAGATACCTTAAAAAAACATTGACATGAATTTGCAGGATAAATAGCAAACTAACTACTAAAATTGATAGCAAAAATAACCAAACAAATTATAGTAAACTGCTTAAGTCACAATGTTTTGTTGAGAAAAAGAGATTGAGACGTAAATCTTGCCATTTTTTTACAATGATTTGTGCAATATAGACTTTATAGAAAGTATTTATGGAAAACAATTTATGAACGTCAAGACTTTACAAAGTCTATTAATTCAACTGATAAACTTTGTCGAATATTGTATAAAATTTTGATAGAATTTTAGTTTTATAGCTAATATATATAATAAATAAATATGTGGGTGTATTAAATATTACATAACATTTTATGATTATATTAATTATGACTATACTAAATAAATATATTCAAAAAGAAAGGGGTGGCAATTGCCACCCCATGCCCCTATGTAAATCCGTCCCTGCCCTGGATCCTCGTCTCGTATATTCTCACCCAGTTACGCCCCGAAATAAACATAACAAACGAGCCACCCTTCACAAACATCGTAGCTCTTCCCATTTTTTTTAACCTTTCCCATTCCGGCATGTGCAGAGTACGAAATATCTCATTCTTCACGTCGAACGACAACACATAGTTCTTGAGAGCTGCTCGGACATGCGGTCTCAACTGAAAAGCCCTCCAGTGAGCGAGCTAAGCTTTTCCCGACGACTTAACGGGCCTTGATATGTACAATCTCTGAACGAGGGGATCCCAACGAACTCCCTCCAGGAATTCGTCCTCTTTGAATATATCATTGCTTGCGTGCAGCGGTGTTGGTAGCACGACAGCAACTGCATGACTTTGTAGTCTTGCAGGGTGCCGCCGGAGCCAATTCCGACGTCGCGGTTGAAATCAGGGCTGTGGCCCTGACATAAAGACGGCGTAGGAGATTCCGGTAGAGTCCTGATTTCGCCTAAGCGCGGGTTGCATACGACGATCGGTCGCTTGGACGACATGTCGTAGATGCATACCAAACCGTTAGCGGGTCCCACGACAACCGTTAAATCCCTATGAGGAACGCCATGCATGAATTCCTTAGGGACCAAAACTGACGATTCAACCAACTCTGGGATCAAAACTGAGAGTTTACCTCGACTCGAGTTGAATTGTAATAGTACTCTTACTCTACTCTCTTCGTCCGTATTTCGCAGAAAGTGCAATTTTCGGAAATACGGAGAATCGATAAGATGACAATAGTATTTGCTAACACTTCTGAATATGAGGAGGGATTTTAGCGGTAGATGCAAGAGTATTTCTCCCACAACATCTTTGTTCAACAGAGGACCAGCCATATCGAATTAATCTAAAAACGAGTAAACTGGTGAAACACCAGATGGAAGTAAAAAATGGCGAAATTGAATGGAAATTTTAGGGAAAGGGAATGGCGAAAATTACCTCGAATAATAAGCGTCCGTTGCCAAAAACAGGCGTAGATAGGGTTTTCCTCTACTAAATTTAAGGTGTAGTTTTAATAATGGAAAAATTGGCCTAAATGTCTCCGAATTTGAGTTTTTTTTTCAAATTAGTCCCTAATTTAAATTTTTTTACTAAATTGGTCCTCAAATTTTAAAATTTTGGCCGTATTGGGTCTTCGGCAATTTTTATGTTAGTCAACACAATTTTTTAAAATATATTAAAATATTAAGAGGGCCTTTTCGAAATATGATTTTAAAGGACTAATTCAACCCAAATATTTTTACTTTAAATTTTAAAGGAACGATCTAAAAAATATACTTTAAATGGACGGAGGAAGTAATTGCATGATTCGGGTCCCCACCACGCCCCTTGGATCCACTAATTGATGTATTGGTGATTCATTATAAATGAATCCACTTACGCGGTTTGAATTTTTCATTAATAATAGAGTGTGATCCAATTAATATAGGAATTATAAATTATACAGAATCTTTATTTGTGATGCATCATTCATAAAAACCTATATTATTATAACTAAGGATCATTTATGGAATTTTTTGGTGTCTTAATATATATCACGCCAATGAGGTCATGACATGTGTATTTTTATCATTATTGTATATGTGTTAAAATTGAGGTAATTATTTTAATTAATAATTTTATTGAATTAAAAATACATAATTAATGATACATGTATTGAGATACTAAAAATAATTTTACCGGGTCAATCTTATAAGTTCACATATATTTATTATTTTAATTAAAAAATATGGTTATTAGGCTAATTTTATACTTGCAACTACCAAATCATTATTTTAGGATTAATATGATCAGATTTTCTACTCTTTCAGATAGTCTACATTAAAAAAATCATCTTTAACATCATTTCTAGGATTCGTTATCCAGATCTTTCTATAAATTTATCCAAATCCAAATCTTTCTGTAAATTTATGGGTAAAAGATACACCGATTTAGATATGTATACACCGATTGCCACGCATATCGAAGTCATAAATTTCAAAAATGTAAAGGCGAAATATCTAAGCTATATATATTTTACTGATATACAACATCTATCTAAGCTATATAAAATATATATTATTATCCCTATTATTTCTGTCCATATTAAAACGTAGATTATATAATATTTTATCTATATATACGCCACACATTATTGATTCATGCGATACACAAAATTATTTCTGGTCGCATACTCATCTTCAGGCAGGTATTGATTCATGCTTATAAGATAATAATTATGTTCGTCAGTGCTATAAAGAATCGTGAGTGCTATAAAGAATTTAGAATTGAGGAACTATAATATCATATATAGGAACTTTTTTTATATTATAAGGGTGTTTCCAAATGCTTATTTATAGAATTTTGAAACAAAGCCGATGACGGACGCAGCGGAGCTGGCAGGGGCTGTGGCAGAGCTGGCGGAGGAGCTGGCGGCGAAGGCAGAGGTGCCTGTAGAGGTGGCGGCGAAGGCTGAACTGGCGGCGGCGATGGCTGCGTGGATGGCGGATAAGGGGAATCCAAGCATTGAAAGGTACCCGTCAGACAAAGTCTGTCCGCTGTGTAACCACGGAGATGCACGACAATGGATTAATAAATACTTTAAAGACAGAAGAAGCTACTACCGCTGCATTGGATGTGGCAATTTATTCCTATGATATTTTATTTCTCTCTATTTATTAGTTAAATTATAGTAACATTATTTTCTTTACAGATTGTCTCAATTTCTTCTTCTTGTTTTTCCCTATTTATTTAAGATCATCATTTTCTGAGTTTTTTCTTTAGTTTTTGTGTTCTTTCCTATCAAAACATAATTGTGGATTCATGACTACGTGTATATATTTTAGGACTTAGGAAAATTAATGATTTCTATTATTCCATTTTCACTATTATTTTTACATTAAAATTTATAGATAGAAGGAATGAATAAAATGGATAACTAAATCCCGCTATCCATTTATTATGGAGAGTCCGTTATAGAGATTAAGAAATTTAATTTATAAAATCGTTTACGCACGCACCTTGAGACTTATTCAATTAAATCGTGAAAAACTAATGACTTGTAGATTTTATTATCGGGCAATTCTATCAATCTACTTTCAACAAAATGATTTACCCTCGTGAATATAAAATCAATGTTTCGGTTTAAAAACTATCAATGTTGTTTGAATTCGTAATTTTTAAATCTGGATATTGTTTACTCACCAAATGAATAAGACGTCTCCATACCGTGTGGGTTGAATCTAAACTGTCCTTTTCCTTCTTGTTCATATTTGTGATGGAACCCCCGCTCCATCTATCCAAAAGAAATAGGATGGATATAATTGATTCACATTCGTGATTATAGTTTTTTTTTCAATAAAAAATTTGTTTTTTCTAAATAATTACATAAATTTTGTCCAAGGATAAGAGAAGAATGCCATTCATTAAAGCATCATAAACTTATAATGAACGGACAACATATAGTGTGTACCTTTCTGTTTTGCCGCGTACAATAATATCAACTATCGTTGAATCCGGCCTCCGCTGCTGCCAAAGTTAATGTTACGGAGGTATGCGGTAGGCAAATTTTACAATCAAATCCAACTTAGGAATATCTCTGTATATTTGCGAGCTTTCGTCTACATACAAATTAAAATTGCCGCCTACTTTCCCGGCGTCCTCGCTCTTGCCACGCGTATAGAGTCACCGCCTAACCGAATCGGTGTGCCTTCAATTACAATTCGATGTTCACAACAGCTTCAATTCGTGTTTGCTCCTTCCTCCCATGTTCTTCTTAACGAATTGCTGACTACTTCTTCAATTACAACTCTTGGCAGCTTTTCAGTATTACTTTTTTGCTATAACTTATAGAGATTCGTCATTTATGTCCAAGAATGCAATAATGCTTTCTTTAATGGGCAATTGGGGATGAGAACTATAACATCACTCATTGTTCATCCTTGCATTTTCTTAAATGTCAAGTAAGTGTAGTCCTGAATTGTGCTTCGGTTAAGGGATCTGCCTACTGTTGCATTTAAGATTGATTGAACTTATTGTAGGTGAAGTAGTAGGGAAGCTTCTAAAATCGGTATTGTCAAGATCAATATGATTTGCACTATAGGTGGTTATTTATGTTTTGCGTACAATGTTTGCGTCTCAATCCTTCTTGTCATTTACCGGGCGAAAATGGTATTGAATCTGCTGGGAAATTTGAATATGAGAGACTGTGCATCCTGTAATTCATTCATGAGCTGTGAAAAATAATAGAACTTCTTGATTTTGTCCAGCTTTGGTATTTTCATAGTCTTCCTCATTTTCTAGTGGTTTTTGTCATTGACAATTCTGAGGGATTTTGGATTCTGAGAAAGCAGTGTTGATTGCTTTTGGGTGTAACATGAAAATCAGTAAATATAGTTCATGAACAAATATCGAAAGCCTACAATGTGCTCATAATTGGTGAATCAACTCAGTGGGAATCTGTTTCATAGTTCTTGTGTTTTAGTTACCCAGAATATGCATAATGACATACTTCTTAATGTTTGTTTCTTTTCTTTTTTTCAGATTCATTATTATATTCAATCACACAATCACTAGGGATGGAGAAGTTAGTGATTGTTTCTCCTTGGACCACCCCTTCCATCAGCAGCTGTATAGCTATGTGAAGGAGCAAGCTGCACGAGGGCGGTCGTGCTGCGCCGGTTAGACTCGGATCGATCCAACCACCAACGGATTCGTATTGATCATCTACGAGTCATGCTAACTACTTAAACCTCTTTCATTCTATGGGATCTAAACTATAATCAACATGAATGCACAACAAATAAACTGCATTAAATAAAAATTTGCTCCATTGAAGCACTACATAAAAAACTAAATCACTCGGTGCTTTTTAAGATCGTCGGCTCCAAATTAGGAATCCCAAAGCACAAGAAATACACTATAAAAGAAGCACGAGAATGAATTTGTTTATCGGGCATGAGTCACAACGCCGTGCATAGCACGGTTACACGATGTGCTACTCATTATATATTTATTTATTAAAATATGATGTTATATTTCACATTGTAACATATAGACGAGAAGTCCGATAAACACCGTCAATGGCCACGAAAGCTATCTTATGAACACAAGATCAAGCAAATAGACCTCCCAGCTATCTTATGAACACAAGATCAAGCAAATAGACCTCCCAAAATCATGCTTGATTTGCATATATCTATTAAATCTATTAAGGGAAGAGCAACTTCCCCTATTCATCCCAATCACATCGTATCACTACCACACTC
Organism: Lavandula angustifolia; assembly: GCA_028984105.1. Lineage (NCBI taxonomy): Eukaryota > Viridiplantae > Streptophyta > Magnoliopsida > Lamiales > Lamiaceae > Lavandula > Lavandula angustifolia. The sequence goes on from CM054812.1 coordinate 1,648,226, forward strand.
ATTATTACTGTTTATACAGATACTGTTTATCTCACCCAAACCAAACCATTTCAATCACCCCCCCAACAACACTTTTTTTCCTATCCATCCCAACACATTCACATCACCACCACACTATATACTTTTCTATACATATACTGTTTATCTCACCTAAACTATTTCAATAACTCCCCCAACAAGACTTCCCCTATTCATCCCAAAGATGATATAGGAACAATACCGTTGATGATGTGGGACAAAGAAACGTGTGAGATAATAAGACTATGTGGATGGGGTCACAAAGACAAGGACGAGGTATATTTTCCTAATTTAAGGACTAACTATTAATAATGTAAACAATTAAATTTATAACCATTTACATGTACACAATTCTATTGTAGTAGCAGTTATCGAATATGTTATTTTGTATTTAATGTGCTTTTCTACTTTTGTAGGCTGGGACCTTCCGGATATGTGGGAAAATTATAGCCGTTGATTTTCAATTTGGCTGGAATTATATTTCTTGTCCAAAGTATATGAAGAAAATGACCAAGTTGATGATAAATTTTCCTGTCCAAAGTGTATAGATGACTCTATATTGCCGCTTTTGAGGTTGTAATACTTATACTCTATTATATTATTATTAATTATTTTTAAGAAAATTCTTTTTATAATTATCCTAGGTACAAGTTGGCTATCACTGTGCAAGATGATACAGGAACAATACCGTTGATGATGTGGGACAAAGAAACGTGTGAGATAATAGGCCAGTCGGCATCGGAATTGCACAATCTATATGGCATGGTACACTCTTCATATTTTCAGCTACATACCTTAAGAGTTTACTCTAATTTTTGTTAATTTGTAGGATGTGAAAAATGAACCACAAGACTTCATTACAGATGCATTGTTGCAAAAGAAGTTTCATTTCCGGATCCGCGTTAAAACTAATGCAAGCATTTACAGTGTGACCAAAATTTCCCCATCTGTTGTCACTGATCATATATTTCCTGATACTCAGGTTATACTACAATTTGATATATTATTATATTTTATTATTGTTGTATTGCTAATAATGAATGTCTATTATTGTAGGAATCCAATTGCATTTCTGAACCTAATGATGGATCACATCTAGGAACACCATCCAGCAAAAATGTGATGGCTATTTGTACTCCAAGCCAAGGTAGTCATGACTCCAGCAAAATTGGTGAACCATCCGAGCAATCATTTCATGATGATAGCTGGTTAGTGGATGATGCTAAAGCTAAACGCTCACTAGATGAAGCGCTATCAGTGGCTGGTAAATCAAAAAAGAAAAGGGAATCATGCAAGCTAACAGAACATTAAGATGATATCCTATATCATTTGAACAAGTTTGTATAAATAACTTATGATTTTATTTACTATGTTAAACACTACTCGAAATGGCTTTCCTTTTTTTTATAAATTATTCACTTCATGTTTTGGTTTTTGTTATACTTTTGTTATCACTGTTGGTTACTCTATAAAATTAATATGCTGCATATACGTTCTTACATATAGTTTAACTATTATATTCTTTCATATTAATTTCGATTTTGTCTTTTTCTTAAATATCAATTTTCTTCATCTACATTGTATATAAAGGTTAATTTTTATATAAACAACATGAAACAATTTTTCAAAACAAACTAAAAAACAATTGTATTGTTTCAACTAATATCTTCAAAGGAAATTGTTTATTTCCATAACAAATATACAATAATATTTCCGACCATCTTCCATAACATTTCTGTATTAAAAGGAATTTTCGAGAAAATAATCAACTACTAAATTGGATAACAACTAAGAGCGTGTTTGTCTAAATATAAACAAACGAAAAAAAAAATTCAACACTGCAACTCAGCAATTTTTTTTTTTGGTATAATCCAACTAATTCAATCATAAAAAAAATTGGAAGATCAATTATCACTTCTCGCCAAGATTCTTTATTAAATTTCACATTCCCATGAATATATATATAAAAAAATCTTTTCTAAAAGATGTTAGGATAGAAATTCATTAACATAAAAAATAACCCTTTCACTAAATACATATCCTTCCACTATCTATAAAACATTACAAAAAATAACCACTATCTATAAATAATCACTATCTTTTCTAAAAATATTAACATTACAAAAAAATAACCACTAACAAGTAACAATAATCCTTCCACTATCTATAAAACAAAACACACATATTTAGAAAGCTTCATCTTTAATATTGTTTCAAATAAATACTTCAATTTACTTGCAAAATCATTGCAACAACCCTTTCACTAAATACATATCTTACTTTTAAATTTTAAAACTATATTTACATTAATCAATAACCACATTCATAATAAATTTTAACTTAAACATATCATACTTCCAATATTTCCATTATCCGTGCATCGCACGGGTGCCACACTAGTTTTTCTATATGACGCAACTACTAAATCACATTGTAATGCATATTCGTTCGAGTACCTAGAACATCATAACCGCGCGAGCATATGAACATCTGGAAAACGCAAAATGATGAATAAATTCAATCAACCACAACAACTAAAAAATATCATAACCGCTCGAGCATATGAACATCTGGAAAACGCAAAATGATGAATAAATTCAATCAACAATCACAACTAAAAAGTCTACTTATAACAATTCGAACAATATACTAACATATCCAATTGAATCTCTACAGCTATTAGTATCTTCAAATTTCTGATTTCTTGACATGAACAGATCGATATAGACAAAATTCACAAATCACAATATACTAACATATCCAATTGAATCTCTATTACCTATCTTCCTTGATCAGCGAAATGACATCGCATTCAATACACCGGATGAAACTCCTCCGGTTGAAGTCATTGAAGCGCTTCTGAAGAGTGCCACCACAATCGCAAGTTTTCTTTTCCAAGATCTCTGAGGTGTACTTTTTTAACATCCCAGCGGCGGCGGCAGCTCTCTGAGCCTCAAGGTATCCCCGCGCCGCCGCTATCTCAGCCTCATCAGACAACCGGGCAAGATTTGCAGCTTCTATTTCTGAATGTCTCAGCCGATTGTACGCTTCTTGAGATCGCGGGCGTGGATTCGCCATCTTTTTTGGCGATGAACTCGATGGACGGTTGGTAGAGTTTTAGAGAGCGAGAGAGAAAGGGGAGAGATGTAATGCTTAATTTTGATAAAACAATCGTAAGACACTAATTAATAGTACCCTCTAACACTATTAAATCTAACCCGTTGTTAATCAACCCGTGAAATTATCTCATTAGTAGCTTTCGACTTTTAAATAGAAAATGGAGTTTTTAATAACAATAATTATTATTATTATATTATCTATCTATCTTCTATATATTATTATTATTATTAATTAATTAATTAATTATCTATCTACCTATAATATAAAAATTGTCGATAACAGGTGCTACTCTAATTTTTCGTGAACTCCCAAAAATGCCCCTGCTATTCGTATAATTTTCGCCTATGCTATAAATGCATTAAGACTAATTACCCGTATGTCACTACCGTAATTAAAGCAAAAAATCTGCCCAGTTCATAAGCAACCGCCCCCTTCCTTCTTCCTTTCTACCTTGCCCGAGCCTAAACCTCAAATCCAGAAATTCAACTCTACGAAATTCCTTGGTTCTTCTTCTAGCTGCTAGGTTAGTTCTTAAATCAAGTCTCCTTAGGTTGTCTACGTATTATTCTGATGAGGGATAATCAAATCAAACCTCCAATTTGCAAAATATGTTAGGAGCATAAATCGATATCAATCCAAGTGTAAAATCAACAATGAAGTATAAAAATGAATGTAACACAAGAACACCAAGATTTACGTGGAAAATTCCCTTCAATATGAAGAGGTAAAAACCACGAGACCCTTAGGTCTAGCCAAATTCACTAAAATCAAGTAGAGAGAGTACAACCCAAAGCAAGTACAAAATGATATCTAGCCCTTAACAAGACTACGAAGGCACTAGAATCACAATACGGAAACAAATGCGTAAAAACGCTCACACAAGCAGCAGCTGAGATCCGAAAATTTTAACTCAAAATCTAACCGTCAGATTTACGATCCCTTCGGTCAGAATGAAGAACTATGAGTCTTCTGTCTCCAGTTAAAATTTCAAGCCAATCCGATAACGAATGAAGTTCCGATCGTCGGAAATGATAAACTGCTGACACTCTTTCTTTTTGTGTATCTCTCTTTGTCCTCTCCGCCAAACTCACGTTTCTGCTTGCCTCACCACTCATTCAAGTAGAAAACAATTATATATCATCACAAAAGTTGGGCCAAAAGGATGTGGGCTTTTCTCCACTAGTTGGGAGCCCAACAAACCCAACAAATCTCCCCCCTCCCGACTATGTGGAGGAGATTGCCATCCCGACAATTGAACAACAAATTTCAAACTTGTATCTTGGCAAAACCTTAGTCATCATATCAGCCCCATTATCATCAGTGTGAACTTTCTCAAGTTCAATTAACTTCTCATCCAATACATCACGTATCCAATGATACCGCACATCAATATGTTTCGACTTGGAGTGAAAAGTGGGGTGCTTAGCAAGATAAATTGCACTTTGACTATCACAAAGTAAAACATAGCTCTCTTGAGAGCTACCAATTTCTTTCAAGAATCTCTTCTAATATAGCAACTCTTTGCAAGCTTTTGTGGCTGCAATGAATTCAGCTTCTGTTGTTGATAGAGCAACACAGTTCTGCAATTTAGATTGCCAAGAAACAACTCCCCCTGCAAACGTAGTCAAGAAACCTGAAGTAGACTTCAAGGTATCAACATCTCCAGCCATATCTGAATCAGTCTAACCAGTGACAACTGATTTCCCACCTCCAAAACAAAGCTTAACATTTGAAGAACCACGAAGATATCTCAAAATCCACTTAACTGCATCCCAATGCTCTCTCCCAGGATTAGAGAGAAACCTGCTCACTACACCAACTGCATGAGCAATATCAGGTCTTGTACACACCATTGCATACATTAAGCTACCCACGGCAGATGAATAAGGAACATTTTTCATTTTTTTCTTTTCATCATCAATAGAGGGACTCTGTTGCACACTTAATTTCATATGTGCTGCCAATGGAGTGTTAACCGCATTAGCATTCTCCAACCGAAATCTTTCAAGGACTTTCTCAATATAACTTTGTTGTGACAGCCACAACTTCTTCGCCTTCCTCTCCCGAGAAATGCTTATGCCAAGAATCTTCTTAGCTGGCCCCAAATCCTTCATGTTAAGGGATTCGTTCAACTTCTGCTTCAAATTGGCGATTCTCGAAGCACTTTAACCAATAATAAGCATGTCATCTACATAAAGTAACAAAATAATAAAATCATCAGAAGATAAATTTTGAACAAACACACAATGATCACAAGTAGTCTTCTTGTAGCCTTGTTGCCTCATCACAGAATCAAACTTCTTTTACCCTTGTCTTGGAGCCTGTTTCAAGCCATGCAAGCTCTTCCTCAATTTACACACATAATCCTCTTTCCCTTTCACCTTAAATCCTTCTGGCTGCTCCATATAAATTTCTTCATCCAAATCGCCATGAAGAAATGCCGTCTTACATCCATTTGCTCAATTTCTAAATCAAGATTTGCAGCTAACCCCAACACAGCTCGGATTGAAGACATTCTCACAACAGGTGAAAAAATCTCATCAAAATCAACTCCCTTCTTCTGACTGAAACCCTTCACAACCAATCTAGCTTTATATCTTGGTTTAGAGGAGTTCTCTTCTTGCTTCAATCTATAGATCTGCCTATTTTTCAAAGCTCTCTTACCTTTAGGTAAATGCACCAACTCAAAAGTATGATTATCATGCAAAGACTTCATTTCATCTTCCATTGCATTAAACCACTCTTGACTTTCTACACCTTTCATAGCTTCATCAAAGCATTCAGGCTCTCCCCCGTCAGTCAAGAGAACATACTCACTAGAAGAATATCTAGTAGACGGTTGGCTTACCCTAGTAGACCTTCTGAGTGAAACACCTTGTGGATTATCATTAACATCTTCAGTAGTGTTGGTCCGGAGACGATAGTCAGATGTAGAGGGGGGGGGGGGTGAATACACTTGATCACAGTTTCTTTTCTCAGAACGTGAAGGACAGCTGAGCTGTAGGTTGCAACTAATGAACAGTGCCAGATAGTAACCTTCCATCACGGGTCAGAGTGTGTCAGCTACTGAGCTCTCCTACTGACTTTTGTTAGTACTTGAAACTCAGTCGGAGACGTTGTGTGGATAAGTGTGTAGGGCCCGGAGATTCGTCAGTTTGAAAACGTGTTTTCGCAAGTTAAAGTATTTTGGCTAGTGCGCTTTTAAATATACGTTTTATGCAAGGATATGATTTTTAAACCAGTTTGTATGCAGTGCAATAAAACAGTAAATAACACAAGCAATTTAACGTGGTTCGGATACGCAAGATCTTACGTCCACGGTCCTGACGAAGCAGGAGAACTTGTTGATTTTTTTGAGCAAGTCTCAACAAGGAAACTGTGCACAGGACGAACCTTCTAAGTTATAGTCCTTAGCGACTTTACAAATCAAACAGTAGTTTGAAGAGGAAGGGATATTCTCCAACTAGAAGGAGTTCTTATAATAAGAACAATTCACAGAATGTGAACTCCTTTGAATTTCTAA